>OY720033.1:19724026-19846368 GCA_963082485.1 Eudonia mercurella | reverse complement strand
AAATCACACATATAAACAGAAACAGATAAATTCTTATAGATAAACATATTGAATTTTTGCCTGAACTAGGAAAATCCTGTGATTCAGGCGACCATAGTGCTAGTATATTGATAGAAAAAGAAAAAAAGAAAAATAAAATAAAATAAAAACACAATTCATCACTTACAATTAAATCCACAAAGTATATGTATAATTAAAGTTTTAACAATTTAAAAGGATTTACAAGAGAAACAAAACTATAATAGTACCTAATTCTAGCCCAACATATTATAAAAAATAATTATAAATTAGACATCTTATTTTGATACTACAAGTAACTTCTCTGTATCTTCATAGGACATGGGTTGCAAAATATTTTTTACTTTGTTCTTACAGTTGGTATAACTAAGGGGAAATATGTCACCGATTTTATTTAATCGGTTGTAGAGAAAAGGACCTAGGAAAAAGTAGAACCTTTCTGTGAAAGAGTAATTAATGCATGTTTTTTGAGTACATACGATATCTTTCCGTCTTTTCTTTGTTAATTCAGTGCTAAATGGAAGGGCTGCGTGCTGTTTTAGAACAATGTGCATTATAAATAATTGTCGAACTGATAATACGTTGCATGACTTATATAAGAGGTTAGTAGGAAAGAGATAGGGACGGCAAGTCGACACCTTGAGGATCGCTCGTTGAGCTCTTTCTGTGGTTAGTAGTAAGGTTTTATTTACACCACCCCAAGTAGTAATGCAGTAGGTTAATAGTGATTCACAAAGGGCAAAATAAACTTGCTTGATTAAAGCTGTATCTGCAATATGTCGTATCTTTTTGAATACAAATATTAACTTACGCAACCTGTTATTTAAAGCCATAATATGTGGTTTGAAAGAAAGTGTTTCATCTATTAAAATGCCCAGATATTTTATAGTTTCCGTTTGCTTAATTTCGGGGCACTCACAAGGGTTTAGTGTTGGCCCTTTACAGTAATGAGCACGAAGTGTTGAGTCTGTCATCCACACCGATTTTTTACTTAAACAGAACTTAATATATTTAGTTTTTTCGGCATTTAGTGTTAGTATATTTTTATGAAGCCAGTTATTTACAACATTGAAACCGCTTTGTGCATACATATAAACTTCTTCTTCCGAGTTAGCCGCAAAAACAAGGGCGGTGTCATCAGCGTAGGATATGATTTTTCCATGATCTAGCTGTGTATTACACAGGTCATTAATGTAAATTGAGAACAGGGTGGGTCCTAAAATACTTCCTTGGGGAATTCCGAAGGATGTGTTATCCTGCTCATCACTAAGGACACTGTCAATCTTCACACATTGCGTTCGTTCTTTTAGATAACTCGTAAAAAGGTCTAACTGGGTGCCTCTTATACCCAATGCTTCAAGCTTGCGTAAAAGGATAGGGATGGAAACTGCATCGAATGCTTTTGCAAGGTCGAGGAAGATACCAACAGTATGCTTACTTATATTAAGATTTTGTACAATATATTCAGTCAGGTGGTGTACCGCATCCGCAGTAGACATTTTTGGCCTAAAACCAAACTGAAAATTAGACAAAATAGAATTGTTTTCCAAAAAATTTACTAATCTCGAATTTATAATTTTTTCTAAAATTTTTGACAACGATGGTAATAATGATATAGGCCTGTAATTTGATATTTGTCTTTTATCGCCATTTTTATAAATAGGTATAACAATGGCTTTTTTTAAACATTTTGGAAAAATGCCGATAGACAGACTTAATTGAAAGATATATGTTAAGGGAGGTATCAGAATATGCCTGAACTGCTTAATTATTTTATTAGATATATTGTCCCACCCAACAGCACAATTATCTTTTAAACTCATAATGATTTTCTCGACTTCGCCTTCATCAGTTCACCTCACCTTCACCTTCCTTCACCTTCACCTCTTTCGTCCAACTGTCGCTTAAAGCGGACGCGTATCAAACTTTTCAAAAAATTATTATTTATCGCTTAACCAACTTTGATGTTTAAGTACAGTACACAAAGCCTATTTTGTCGCTAAAGCAAAACCGTGTCGTGTAAAAAATTGTTCGTGACAAAAGTGCAACGTGCCCCGCTGTGCCCGCCTTCACCACCGCGAGCAAGAGACAATCGCAATTTTGTATCCCTGTCTACGGAACGAGACCAGTGCCGAGCCAACTATTAGCCGGCCTTCGTTAACTTTCGGTGAGCGCATCTGACCCTACGGTCTGAGATACAAATCATCTACCCGCATTAAATTTTGGCGCACCCATTTTTTTGTTTTACGAACTACTGATATCGGTAAAACAATCGTCATCATGTCTAACTGTAACGCATGCAAAAAGTCGGTGCGACAGTCAGAGAGAATAGTATGCACTCGCACAAACTGTGCTCGGCTTTTCCACTATCTATGCGTCGGTTTGAACCCTGAGAGTGTCAAAAAATGCACTTCGTGGACATGCCCGCTTTGCGTCAGCAAGCAGCCTAGGGTGGGTGATAACTCAAACACCCCTCTAAAAGGCATCGATCTTGCTCCTGCTGATGATGATGATGGTTGCTTCGTTGCTACTAGGAGACCTAACCCACCTAAAACTGCCGCTGCGCTGCCGCAACAATCTACACTCGAACCCCGCTCGGACCTTTTCAGTTCTCATAGAGAGGAACTCTTAGTCCTCATTCGAAATGCCATCAAGAGTGAGCTGAGTACTATGCAAGGCCAGATATCTACCATAGAAACAACGGTGAATTATATTAGTACTCAGTATGATGACCTCATGAAGAAACTGTCGGCAACAACGGCTGAGATGAAGGTTCTGAAGGACGAAAATGTGCGTCTGCGGAGTGACGTTGATGCCAATGCGAATCGCATACGTTTACTGGAGGAGGAGAATGCCCGCCAGCAGCAGTGGAGTCGTCTTCAGAATATTGAGTTGGCTGGCATCCCTGAATCCAAGGACGAGGATACCGTCGGTGTGGTTGTAAAATTGGTGGGGAAAATGGGGGTGGCCCTGGATAGTTCTGAAGTGGATTTTGCGCATCGTGTACAGGCGCGACGGCCGAGCAGCTCAGCCAACGGCCGCACCATCATCGCCCGGTTGCGCCATCGCCGAACTAAGGACTTGATCATAGCCGCATCGCGTAAACACCGAGGAATCAAACCAGCTGATATTGGAATGGGTGACAAAGCTAAGAGTGATAGCACTATTTATTTAAACGAACATTTAACAAAAAGTAACCGGGCTTTGCTAAAAGAGTGCAAAATAAAAGCGAAGGAAGCATCTTTTAAATTCGTGTGGACAAAAAACTGTCGAATTTTCGTCCGTCGAAACGAGGCTTCGCCGCCCATTCCAATAATCACACCAAGCGACTTGAAAAAAATAGGCTAATTTATCGTAGTTATTCTTTTTATTATTTAGTGATATTGTTTTTTATATTAAATTATTATGTAATGGTACGCATTTCTACACAACAGTCATTCAATAGACGCACTTTCACACAACACTCATTCATTAGTTACACTCAACATAAATATTCATGCAAACACACATACACTCTCTCGAAATTTCATCCTCTGGTCTCCCAAGTAAGCAGTAATTCTAGTAATATTTTTTACCATTTAGCACATTATTATATAACACCTAGTTACTTGTCTTCTGAAGGCAATGTTCAGTCGGTAAACCTCAACAATGACATCACTTTCACTTATAAGATGTACCCCAATAATGTGTTTCTTCTATCGGATAAGTTGGTGATACCGGCTACAAGACGTTATAAGCAACGACTTAAAACTATTGGAGCACTACTCATTCATAATGGCCGGGCACAATAATCAGTTAAAACTTTTATATCAAAATGTTCGAGGTTTACGAACTAAAACTGATTTGTTTTTTAGAAATCTATTGCTTTCAGATACCGATATAGCGTTAATCACTGAGACTTGGCTGTGTGACGGCATTCTGGACACTGAGCTATGCAGCTCCGACAGGTACGATCTATTTCGTTGTGACCGCGGCGCGCTCGGCGGTGGAGTGATGATCGCCTGCGCCGCGCGGCTGCAGGCCCGTTTGCGCTGTGACCTTGACTGTGACGGACTAGAGTGCATCTGTATAACTATAGCTGCGCGGGCGCTGGGCTCGCAACATGATTTAAATATTATTTGTGCTTACATTCCTCCAAACCGAGCGCTGCCGGCTCGATTGCAGAAACTAGGTGAAACGCTTACGTCCTTGTTTGAGTCACAGCCGGATGATTATTATATTATTGCAGGTGATTATAATATGCCTTGTGTCGATTGGAAAAATAAAAATCCGATTGTTTTAAGGAAGGGGGCTGTCGAGATACAAAGCTCGGCATTTGATTTTATTAACTTGACTTCGTACCTCGGGTTGACGCAATATAACTTTTTCCATAATGCGTATGACAACTTGTTGGATCTCGTGTTTTCTAACACGCCGTTATCTATTGAAAAGTCTATTTTTCCCTTGGTAAATGAAGATATTTGTCACCCCGCGATTGATATCTACTTAACTGACATTACGGTACCTGCAATCAAACCTTCAAGTAGGAAAAAATATCTTTTCAGAAAGGCAGATTACCTGAACTTAAATAATTATCTTTCTAGTTATGATTGGTCTTTCTTGAGTACTCAGACATTGCAAAACGCAATTGATATTTTTTATGAAAGTTTAAAAACTGCGTTATCTGAATTTGTACCTCAAAAAACAGTATCGCTTTCACATACCTATCCTGTTTGGTACAGTAATGCTCTTATAAAATTAATTAAGGAAAAGGCAAAATTTCATAGGCTTTGGAAGAAATATGGCAATCATGATGACTATAGTACATTCTCGATATTACGTGCGCGGCTGAAAAAAATGGAACCAAATTGTTACACGTCTTATATTAGGTTTTCCGAAGAAAAAATAAAATTAGCTCCTAAACTTTTTTGGAAATATGTAAAATCTAAAAAAAAGAATCAATCTAACTATCCTAATCTAATGCAATATAATAATAGTTCTTTACATAATCAACTTGATATTTGTAACGCCTTCAATGATTATTTCTGTAGAAATTTTAGCCAACCTTTACATAATTATACTGAATTTTCCGAGGATTGCGCCCCATGCTATGACGTCATTAGTGACATAGATATTTCGGCAGCAGAGATAAGTAAATTACTTAGAAATCTTGATTGTTCAAAAGGAGCTGGTTGCGATGAGATTCCTGCTTATTTCTTTTATAAATGTTCGACTTCACTAGCTGGCCCTATCACTATATTATTTAATAGATGTTTTAATGAAGGATACTTTCCTAAAATCTGGAAAACAGCTAACATTGTGCCAGTTCATAAAAAGGGAACCAAAACTGCTATCGAGAACTATAGGCCAATATCTATCCTCAATGTGCTCAGTAAGTTAATGGAGAGAGTGGTACACCTTCGCATATACCCGTTTCTCATTCGACACATTCCTTCGCAGCAACATGGTTTTGTACGTGGCCGCTCGACGAACACAAATCTATCAATTTTTCTTAATGATGTACTCTGTGGGATGGATAGTGGCTATCAAATAGACGTCATATACACAGATTTTGAAAAAGCGTTTGACCGCGTTGACCATATTATCCTTCTACGAAAGCTCCAAGAGTTGGGAATTCGTGGAAATCTTCTTCGTTGGGTTGAATCGTATCTACGGAATCGTTCGCAGGCTGTAGTTGTGGCTGGACATCGCTCTGACTTCGTGCAAGTCCCATCTGGAGTCCCTCAGGGTTCAATCCTGGGGCCTTTGTTGTACGCATCGTATTTATATGATGTTGGAAAATGTTTTCGATTTGCTAAATTCCTGATGTACGCGGATGACACAAAGATTTACGCAAACATAAAAACTAATGAAGATGCTATGAAGCTTCAGGGTGACCTAAATCAGTTGTGCAAATATTATCATGATAATCGTATCGGAGTCAACGTTGCTAAATGTTTTCAGATTAGCTTTACACGTAAAAGAAATATACTTACTCACCAGTACAGTCTTGATAACGTGCCTTTAAAACGCACTAACGTCACTAAAGATCTCGGGGTCATTTTTGACTCCAAAATGTTGATGTCTGATCACATAAATAATATGGTCACTAAAGCGTACAAGAACTTAGGTTTTGTCTTGCGTGTCAGTCGCCCCTTTTCGGATACTGACTGCATTAAGGTCTTATACTTTTCATACGTCCGCAGTGTTTTAGAATACTGCAGTAACGTGTGGAACCCTAATTACATGACATATATCGAATCAATCGAACGTCTACAATCTAGGTTCATAAAAGCATTAAATTATCGGAGTCAGCACAAGAAAATCAACTACGAGGAATCGTGTACGTTTCATAAGTTAATGCAGCTCAAAGATCGCCGTACTCTCCTTGATATGTTGTACTTGCACGATGTCTGTAATGATAAGATTGATTGTTCTGAGTTATTATCTCTCTTTTTACAAATCAGAACACCGACAAAGCGCACTAGACATACCCCTCTTTTTCATGTACCACTTAGCCATTCTAACTACGCTCAAAATTCAATTATTTACCGTTCACTCAACAGTTATAACAAAACTTTCTCATTTATCGATATCTTCCACCTTAGTAAACCATCTTTCAAAAAACAAATCTCGACTATATTAGTAAATAAAGTAAAGTAAAATAAAGTATATAGCCTCACAAACACATATGTCTGTAAGCACATTTATAATTCACACTTAGACTTCTGAAGAATTGCCCCTGCTTGTCAGACTGATGATAAAGAGCACTCACAAGCATATTATACGCACATCCATGCACCCTCATGCACCACATTTAATGTCCATTTACACTACACACACATACAAACACACACATACCACATACTCACACAGTCACACGCTCAACTCGCACTCGCACTTGCACTGTTCGGTGCGTACCTACCTACCACTGATTTACTTTAACTTATTTGTTTTTTAAATTGTTTTTGCCGTTTTTAAATTATTGTGTTGTCTATCTGTTTTGTTTTCTAATTTGCTTAAGCGACATAAATTAAATATATAGTTTTACAAAGTAGGGATCTGTAATTGGCAGTAGGTTAAGTATACAATGTAACAACTTAGTTTATAAAGTGCTGTAGATTCCATGTTCATAAATAAATAAAAAAAAAAAAAAAAAAAAAAATCAGTATCTAGCATAACAAATGATTTAAGCAGTGATTTAGTGCTACAATCAGCAGAGGTGTACACCGGGGTCTGTAAAAGTGTCTGTTTTTTATCTGCCAGATCTTTACCAGTGTTAATAAAATAATTATTTGCGTTATTAGCAGTTATTTGATGAGTTGGGTGCGCTTGAAGTAAACTTAATGAATCATGTTTTTGTTTCGAAATATAAGTGATGTTTTTAATATGTTTCCATATCTTTTTATTATTAGTTCCAGCTGCTTCTAATGACGATTTTTCGTAATTGATTTTTATTTTTTTCAATAGATTATTACAGAAATTTCTGTATCTTTTATATGATAATTGCAATATTGGACACTGAGGATTTCGTTTAGCGGACATATGCAATTTGTCTCTATGTTTCATACAACGAATGAGACCTGGAGTAATCCAAGGTTTCAAATTATGCAATTTCTTACTTAAATTAATATTTGATGTATTTTTATGAATAGCTTGTTGTATATTTTCTACTAAGTATGACATGCAAAAATGCGGATCAGCGGAATTAAAAACTGGGTCAAGATCGATATGACGTAAGTCTACTTCAAGTTTGTTTAAGTTTAGTTTAGCGATTGTGCGAGTATTATTTACTTTAGGTAATTCACAATTTAAGGCTAGTAGGGCAGCAGAATGGTCGGTTATTGTTGAGTTAGTAACAAGTGCAGATGATGAAAAGTTAGATTTGAGCATGACATGATCCAAACATGAACCACTTTGGTGAGTAGGCAGAGTGTGCGCAGGAAGCAAGCCATGAAAGGAGCATACATTGAGGTAGTCTTGGGCATTTGAATCGATTTTTTCAGGTCTAATATTAATATTTATGTCTCCAATCATAATTAAATTTCTATAAGAGGATAAATTTTGAAGTAAACTGCTTAAAGAGTCAATGAAGTTTTTTGGGTGATTGAAGGAGGGTGGCCTATATAATCCTAAAATTGCAAAGTCAGAACCAATTTTTATTAGTAAACTATTGCAATCTATTATTTTAAGTTCCTCCGCAGTAACATTTAGATAGTCCTTACTATAAATTACAATGCCATCGTTTTGGTTATAAGTTTTGCTACTCTTAAACATATTGTAACCTGGTAATTGAGGTATATTATATTGTTTGTTAAGCCAACATTCAGTCAGAATTATTATATCTAAATTAACTTCTAATCTCTTTTGAAATATAGAAAAATCATCAAAATTTTTAAATATACTGCGAATATTTTGTGTAAGTATAGTTAGTGGATTATTATAAACAGAAAGATATTGTTTGCAATTCTCTACATCACACAACTTAGCCTCAGATACAGAGAGGTTGTCTAAGTCTTCAATTAAATTACTTATCATTTATGTAATATACAAATAATGGTAATTCAATAAAATAGATTTAAAATGAAAACTAAACTAAGACTAAAGTATTTATAAATATAAAAATATAAAATTGGAAAAGGGCTGAAAAAACACTTAAAAGGCGGCGCTCTTAGGCGCCTCCATAGTCAATTGAGTTTAAATACCTCCTTTCCGCATTTAACTTCGCAGGACAATCAGCGGCACCTGTGTTATGTTCACTAGGCTTTTTGAATCTGGAACATGTGGCACATTTTGGGGAGTCAGCTTTCTTTGCGCACTCTTTTATGGAGTGCCCCTGATCGCCACAATATCCGCAGGTAAAAACAAGCTCCCGACAGGACTTGGCTGCATGACCGTACTGCTGGCATTTAAAACATCTCGTAACTAACGTAAAGTCTTTGACCGGGCATGAAGACCAGTTCACGAACACTCTGTCTTTTGAAATTAGGGCTTTTCTAAGTTCTGCGGTTACTTCTATTATGTAATTGCAGGTTTCACTGTCCTTCTTTCCTGACTTGTGACTTAATTTGGTCGAGGCTAGAAAAGTCTCCAAGTTAATATAAGCTAGTTGGTCGGCTAAATTCTGACGGTACAGACAGGTGAAAACTTCTTTTTCCTGCATATTAGAGGGCACTCCGATCACTACAATTCTTGGCTTCCTCTTTAGCGGTTCGTCGATTGATAGGCCTGATTTAGTTATCTGGGTCGATTTTTTCAACTTCTCGATGTCTTCTTTGGTTTCTGTGCTTATTATAACCCCACCATTTCTTGTCTTACGCAGACCTCTAACATGGAGATTCATCTCTTCGGGACAAATTATTTTTTGGACAAGGGTTTTTGTCTCCTCGCTAGATTTTGCCTTATCATTCGGGTAAATGGCCACGGAACTTATATTTATGGGCTTAAAGAAGTTATTCGGTCCCCTTTTTACCATGTCAGAAAAGGAAGGGCTTGTAACAGTTTTGGAGGTTTCTTTAATGCTGGTTTGAAGGTCTTGTAGCTGCTGCGTCAGATCTACTTGGTCTTGGAGAGTTTGGATGGAGGAGTGAGCTTTCACGATTCTCACTTTCAGGGACTGATATTGAACAGCCATCTGAGATGTTCCATGGGACACTTTACGACACAGATTATGAATTCGTAACTTTTGTTCCGAATTTAGTTTGCCCTCAGTAGATATATGGCAAACTTCATTTAGGCATTGCTCTATGGTGGTCATCCAGTTTTGAATTTCTGGTGTAACAATAACTTCGAGAGTGCCTTCTTCATTGTTTTGCGACTGAGATCCTGGGATAGATGGGCAAGAGGGCGAAGATGTTGGTGGCGGAGTTCGAGCAATCCTGCTGCTCCGGTTGAATGGACTATCCATCTTATCAAAAACTACTAATTTATTTTCTATACACTAATCATATTCACTAAAACTTAATAACTTTAATTAAATGTATTATTTCACGTGAGACACAGTTTAAAGTTCAAATCAGCGCGATCGCTGAAAAAACGAGGTCACGAATTTTGCAAGTGATTAATTAAATATTTTTATTGTTATTTATAGACACGTCAGTTCACAACGGTGCAACCGAGACAATTGTACTGTAATGTTTTTACAATAGACGTAAAATTGTTACTACATTTAAACATTTCAAGAGAACTTCTCTTGAGGTTTTTAAATGTAAAGGTATAAAGATTTATGGCAAGTAGCACGACTTGCCATAAACCTGAAAATATGAATTTTAATCTGATAATGGATCTCAAATAAAACTTCTAAAATGTTCAAATAATTTTTAATGCAAATTTTGTTGCAAACACAAATGTTGAAAAAATTTCCACGAGCAGGATTTAATACCTGCACCTTTCTGACATACCGGATCAGGGCGCCTTTGGCTTTCAAAGTAAAAAGTGTTGAATAATTTCGGCGGGCTGGTTAGAACCACGATAGCTCAATTGGAAGAGCATCTGACCCGCTATGTCAAAAGGGTGCAGGTTCAAATCCTGCTCGTGGAAATTTTTTCAACATTTGTGTTTTTGTAAAACTTCTGAGTTTTCATAAGTTGATTTAACTGCCACTGGGGCCTAGTTGGGAGACTAGTCTCAGACTCAGAGAATGCATTCCTAACAAGGGTAATCGTAATTGTATTGTTGGTTGGGACTTGTTGCGAGTCAGGCTCGTTAGCTACCAACATTTTGTTTAAGTCGGCCTACATAACAACAATGTGACCAACATTGTAAATTGTGCACTTTTATATATTTGTTTAACAGTTTCACAAGGATCGAGGATTACGGTTTAAATCTTTAGTTTCCTAATCCTCACCTTTCATCAGGTACGACGAAGGTTAGCCGTTACAGAGTCTTGCATTTCAATTTACATTCAAGTCAAATCAGTAAATTATATTGTTCGGGATAACAATACAATTGAAATAATATCGATCACGAAACGATTCGAGTACGAATAGGCCCATAAATAGCTGAGTGTAATTTATGGAAAGTAATGATTTCTGGTCCGCCAGCCCCGAAGGAACGTGTAAAAATACTATAAAATCACCCTTTCACGGCATTTATGTTCGAGTAAACGATGCCCTAAGTACTAAAAGTCGTATAAAAACGTCGAGTTGATGTTATCCGGCTGACCTCAGTTGGGCACACTTGTTATGTGACAGTAACCAGCAGCAGGAGGTCGTTACAATTAACAGTAGGTATTTATGGGAAGAAATTTGTCAACGCTTACGGGTGACTGCATTTCCACAATCCCTTCTTTCTTTTTTTTCATCTCAGTATATAGGTTACTTTAATTGAATAATATCTTTTTACATTTATTTTCGGTCATAATTAATGTTTATCTTTTTTTTACTACAAGATTACTCACTTGTTCAAAGGCATGAATTAAAAACGTAACAAACGAATAATTTCATTTTGCTATATTTACTGCAGCAGCCCGTGAAATATTTAATAAATTATGAAAGAATTTACAAACTATACTGCATTCAAGCATGAATGCTGCAAAGCAGCACATCCAATATAAGCAACAACATTATTTATGCTACATAGTGGCATGCAGGTCATGGAGAGCCACGTGTAGAGTCTCCTTGCATCCTTGGCAAGCTCAAAGAAGAAGACGTGCTCCGTGCCGCAGTGAAGCTCAACCAGTAAGACAACCACTGGATGTTATAGTGCAAGCGTGGCAGACACGTCTCACGTCCAGGTAGTAGGAAAAGTAGGAAAGTCACGCGTACTCGGTGAGCTCAAAGAATACGACATGCCTCGTGATGCAGTGCAGCACAAAGAGTAAGGGAACTACTCTATGCAACAGAGACAGACTCGACTCACGTCCAGACAGTAGGAGAGCTATGCGTCCTCCTTAAACACGTAGTAGGATGCGTGCTCAATATCGCAGTGCGGCACAAACAGGGCAACTACTGGATGTTCAGTTTGAGATTGAGTTTGAGTTTGCAAGAGTGCCAGACACGACTCACGTCCAGGCAGTAGGAGAGCCACGCGTCCTCAGTTAGCACAAAGAAGGAGGCGTGCTCCGCGCCGCAGTGCAGCAGCAGGCGCGCGCAGTGCACGTCGCCCAGTAGCCGCGCGCCCAGCTCCAGCACGTCGCCGCCGCTGCGCGCCGCCGCCTCGCCCGGCGTGCACGACAGCGACGACCACGTTACGTTCGGCACCAGCACTGGGTAGACAAAGCCGAAGTCAAATTAATAATTCAACATAAGCCTACACAGACGTGTAGGCTTATGTGTGTAGGTGAGGCTTATGCTTATGATGATGATGATCATCATCATCATCAGCTCTAAAATAAAATAAAATCTAAACTGGTTAGTTTAAACTAAAATATAGTTTAACTAACCAGTTCTGGGAACTAGTGTGATTTTGGGAAGGTAAAATAATCAACCTTCTTAAGGATTCCTAGTTTACTGCGCAAAACTAAAAAGACAAAAATGTTTTTTCACTTTGATCGATTTCGTATTCATCTACTATAGAAATCCCACTGCTGGGATCAGGCCCTTATTCAGAGGGAAACTTAGAATATGTAAGACTTTGGTTTCCCATATACGTTGACATTGCAACCCGAAGAATTAAAAAATAAAGATAATTTTGAACTATTGTTAACTTTCAAAATTTTTTTTAGTTCAAGTTAGTGTCTTATAGCTAATGATGCCATGAACTGTGTTTGATAATCAGAAAAACCTGATTATTATAAGATATTGTTCCGAAACATAATTTGACAGTGCAACGTGTAACGAATGATAATGTAAAAAAGTATTCAGGAATGCTCCGTATACTTGATATTCATGGGACTTTCAAAAGGAAAAAATTGAAATTACTTTTGGCCGAGTATTATCTTTTGGATCTCTTAACACACCAACGGGTATTATAAATTCTAATTTGACACTTGAGTAATTCCGAAGCCGATACGTTTCAATTTTGCGCCCCAAGTTATTAATCCTACGCAGGCTTGTGTAAACTAAACACAAAGGAATATTTATCAAGAACACTGCAAATCCCATTTTATAAGATTTGAAAAAATTTAACTGAGTTTATTTAGCAATAGCGACAACATTTAATATACTATTAATTGGAGTTGTTGACGAGGGCAAATTCCAATTAACTTTCTTTGACAAAACCAGAGTTTTTGACATAATAAGAAGAAGTAGGTACTGTTGGCATAATAGTATATATATCTTTACGTTATTGGCAACCAAATTATGTACATTAGGTATTTTAGATATAAGTTGTGATGTTTTCAAGCTCAGCAATCAAATTAACTCGGTTTGGTTAGTGTTGTCTTGTAGTATAAGTTCGCCTGACTAACTATTACCACCTCATCTAAATCAGTCGCTTTAACAACAATGTAAGGAACATTCTTATGTTTCAACCTTTTCAGATATAAGACATCCAGTTCCTCAGGATTTCTAATGAAGTCGCTACAACTAACTTATCTAAGCCTGTCGCCACAATAACAATGTTATTAACACTGTTGTATTTCAACAGTTAGATTGCCCGCTTCTTAGGATTTCTAAAGAGTTGCGAAATAATCTTTGGCCTCATCGTCGCTCATTATCAGATAAGAAAAAGGCAAAACGTTAAGTTAATAAATCCTCACTGTCAAGGATAGGCGGCTGCATGTAGCAGTATATGGGCACGAGTAGCGTCCTGGCGCCGGCCACGCGCACGCGCAGCTCGTCGCGCAGCGGGCGCACGTCCCGCGGCGTGAAGCGCACGCGCAGTTCGGCGGCGGCGCCCGACGTAACCGTCAGCCCGCGCGCGCCCTGCAGCTGCACGATCAGCTCGCGGCGCGCCGGCGGCCGCAGCGACAGGCGCACTTCGAACTTGGACACGTTCACGAGCCGGAGGGATTGCTAGAGAACATTTTTTAATGGTTATATTGGTAGCCACCTTCCCCTAACCTCTTTGCTTCGGAAAGCGTGGCGACGGGAGAGGACTACTATCTTAAAAATTATAAAAATAAAACAAAAAACCCGACTACTAAAACAACTTTAAAAAAACAATTACATACTCGTAAACCCGGACTAACATAAAAAATAACTGCAAAAAGAAAAATTTAAAAGAAAAAAACAAGTTCTACGATCCCAGAATTAAATTTAAGCAATGTTGAATGCAACGTGAAATATTTCCTTGTCCGATACCTATATTTAAATAATAAAATCTATAATAAATGAGTATTCTATACTATTAACCTGTCATCTGCCATGAGCACTGATCAGTGCCATAAACGATTAAAATTCTATTGTATCTGTAGTCACGGTAGATGACAGGTTAATAAAGAGATGGAAGTTTGTGACTTTGTTTATTTGTTTGTGGAGGGTAATCTCTGGAACTTCTGGTCTGATTCCCAAAATACTTTCACTGATAGAATGCTACATTCCTTGCGGGTAAAATAAGTTATTTTTTATTTTTAAAGTTTCTTTTAAAATCTTATATCCACGCGGACGAAGTCGCAAATAAAGTGCTAGTTATAAATACATTGCTAGTGAAACTCAATACTGCTCCACTAGCTGCTGCTGTCCCACGTCTAGATCCTGCTTCTGTTTTACATCAGGTAAATAAACATTGAAACATCCCAGGAGGCAGTACATATAAAAGTGTATATAATTATATTTATTGAAAAAGTTTGCCAACTATTTTGATACACTTCAACGCAGAGACGGTCGGTCGAGACGGTCGGTCGGTAGATAGGTATGAGCAATAACAAGGTAATGACAAATATAATAATTCCTCTCATCCTACGCCGTCTCCAGTTCGAGCGAAGCAATAACAGATATCTAACGATTGTTTACCGGCATTATATTTTATGTCCCATTCGACAAATTAATATAAACCGTGCGCGAATAAAGCGCCACTGTTGCTAGGAGAACTGCTCCGTAAAATGATAAGCTTTTATGGCTGTCCAGATTTATGGAATCGTTATAAATATATACTTTATTTACAGAGTACTAGGCAATAGGCATCCGTACGGGATATAAGTAGGTATATATGTATTTTTTATTATTTTCATAATTTATATTACCTATTATTATTGTGCCACTGAAGTCTGGACCTGTTATTAGCACTAGGTGTATTCAGAATTCCGATTACAAATCAAACAGACAAAAGATTTACATGTCTTTCAGTTTCGAAGTATTCCAGGTGATTAGTGCACGGCCACCTTCGGTGGTATCATCACAAACAGTAAGTCAATAGCAAAGTTTTTACCCATTGTAATACTAAAATAATACCATGTGCAGCTGGCCCACGGTGAAGTTGACGAAGTTGAGCTGCGGCGGCACGCACAGCACGCGATCGGGCGGGAGCGGGGGCGGCGCGGGCGGCGGGGGCAGGGGCGCGCGCCGCACCACCAACTCGCCCATGCTGTGACCAACACGAAGTAGCTAGAGTACCGCCAAACATTGGATAACAGCAACAGCAGTAGCTGGTGGCGGCGGGGTGTGATAAGGAAGGCGCGGTCATCGTGGCCCATTCTTCTCTTTATTACGCCATTTATGTCTGCTCCGTGCCAGCCTGCCTTTGCTTTTCAATCACACAATAAATTTTTGACGCCCGATAAAATCAACAGTGTTAACATACTATACAAATCAAACCGCGGTTTTATAATATACTATTGAAAGATAAACATGATACTTAAAATAAACAAAAAAAAACAGAAATTGCAAAAAGGAATGACCTTATTTGAAGTGAATTCTACCACTTTACAATGTTCGCTTCAGAGCGCACTTCTACACGTATCCAATATTAAACAGCAAAATTAAGTATGCTAGCATCAACAGAGTCGCACCGTCTCACACAAATATATATATGAATTGCTTTCCAAGTGGAATGAGAAGTACCTTCCAAGTGGAAAGGAATCGACGTGAAAATAGCTAGAACATCCTGGCTTGTGGTAGATACCTCAGCGACTGCACGGTGAGCTCGTCTACCGGCAGCAAGGTGAGAGGCAGATGCAGCCGCGAGCCGCGCACCTCCATGCAGCTCACGTCGCAAGAGCTGTGTTTCAGGATGTTCTGCACCCAGAGGCTGCCATCACCTGCACACAAACTAATGTACACCTTCCACCTGTACAAAAATTACCCAAATCCATTCAGCAGTTTCAGCGTGATTGAAGGTCAAACAAAACACTTAAATAGGATTAGAAGATTAGCATGGGGGAAGGAAAAACAAGTTAGACTCCTGGAACTCTGGTAATTAAGAACTTGGTTTACCTAATTAAACAAAGAATTTAAACGGGTATTAACGCAAACTAAATCTATTGGTTCACCTACACTAGAAGAGAACACTTCTAGTTATCTAAGTTTCCATTCTTAAAGATGATGGTCAGGAAGGTCATCTCAGTATTATGGTTTTCTCAGTTTCTTGCCAGCTTTTCTCGGTCAAAGGCTCTCCCAAAATCTAAATTGGTAATAAATTCAGTAGTTTAATTTAAACATAATTGAACTTTTTTATAATTCTTTGGATTTTTTTATAGTTTTGACGTCATGAAGTGCCTGTAAAGGCGTCATCACCAGCTCTTTTTATGTCCCCACTGCTGGGGCACGAGCCTTCCCAATGGATGGATAGGGAGAACGGGCCACCACGCGGGCCCAGTGCAGATTGGTGGTTGTTAACGACTGCTAATGCAGCCGGGTTGGCTTTACATGCCTTCCGAAGCACGGAGGAGCTCGAGATGATAAATTTTTGGTCACCCATCCGATGACCGGCCTTTGCGAAAGTAGCTTATCCTCAGCACTCGCAGACTGGTTAACCACTGTGTTATCGAGCTCCTCCTAGTAAAGGCTTATAAGGCCTGTAAAGGCTTATATTGAATAAATTATTTGACTACCCAGAACTAGCAATAGCAACCGCTAGTGTGGTATTTGCATGGTGTCTGGTCCAGCTAAGTCTTACGTCCTGCGTTCTGGTCGACGGTGGGTACCAGGTCCTGCCTGGCGATGAGGCCGCTGCGCATGCGCCACGGTGTCGCCGGCGGGCCCTCCGCCGTGGACAGGTGGTAGATGTTGGGCAGCGGCTCGCGTGCCACGCGCTGCGCGTGCTCCTGCTTCAGCTCGTCCTCCCTCCTCCACAGCTCCTCGCATTCCAGATTGTATTTGTTCAACTAGTTCAACAAGTATGGTGTCAGCCTTAAAATGGCAAACAATGTGTCACCACTCAGCTTACGTCATGGCATAAGCTGGGTGGTGACCATTACGGTTGTCTATGTCATTTAATTATCGCGGTGGAATCTTGACTTGCCCTAAGAGTGTGTAGGGACTGTAGGGTTGCCAATGGTACATCACGTTGGGGTCGCCACTGTAGGGAAGCCTGTGGTAGGTCACATCGAGGAAGGCCAAAGGGAAGATCTACCTCCGAGCTGGGTGGTATAGCTCGGGGACCGAGGTCCAACGGATGTTAGTTGGAGGTGCTATATATAGCGAAGGAGACGGTGAAATTTCGCTACCGCGATGCAGGCTTCCCATACTCTTTCAACGTCGTAGTATGGCGACGTCATTGGTATGCGTTTGTGGCGCCATCTGTTGACACAGTTGAGAAGGTGTTTTGCTTCGTGTCAATGTGCGGCGTATGCGGTAGGTGGAGCCGCCACATCACTCCCCTCCTGAGACCGGAGGTCGAGATGCCAGTGAGTGTGCTCAGCAGTCAGTGCGTCAGAGCTTGCAAGTGCCAGTGGAGAGTGCTGCTGCAGGATGTCCCAGTCTACGGTGAGTCGAGACGGGTAGGGTGAAGGCGCGTTGCCAGTGATGCAGTGTGCTGCTCCTGTCTGCGGTGAGTCGAGACAGGTGATGATGACGGTGGGTCCGAGCTGCTGGTGTGCAGGGCTGCCACGCCGGAGTGATACGTCCGACATTGATGCACCGGTCGTGGGCTGCGGAGACCAGGTCGGGATGATGCCATCGAGTGTGCCGGAGGTCCAGGAAGCGTCGTCCAAAATGCTGCGGTGGAACCTTGTGGCTCGATTGCTGGCTTGCTGTGACTGCTGGCGAAGGTAGATGGTAGATGAGGAGTGATGGATGGGCGCTGCTGCGACGATGTTGAAGTTGCTTCTGTGCTCCGTCGGATGTGGCGGCTCCATCTACCGCATACGCCGCACATTGACACGAAGCAAAACACCTTCTCAACTGTGTCAACAGAAAGCGCACTTTTCTCGCAAAAATTGGCTATATTAATCACTTGCGAACGCATGAAAGGGCAGAACAACAGTACCTCCATGACGCAGCCCATAAAAGCGATCGGTGTAGCCGAAATCGGCTAGGATAGACAGATAGAGATATAAATATTGTAAAATGTCCATTATGTTAAGTTGTCATAGATGATCAGAGTATTTTTTTAATTCATTTCATATTCAATTCTCTGTCTGTTGCTTTTTACTTTTTTGTTCCCTACTTCTCATGTCTCAGCGCTTTGCCTTCATCTTGTTTAATCATATGTATAAAGTCTATATTATAGACGATAGAACCAAAGGCAACCCTAATAAATGAAGTTCTGGCTATCTAATTTGAGTTTTGGTTAGTGACAATGTTGTTTAATATGCAAATAAACTAGAAGGTGGTAGTTTTATAGATAGATGATCTTCGAAAAGCAGTACCGTACGCCGTATGAGACTCGTGCTAGTATTGAATATATTTATACCATCAACATCTGAAATCAGTGATAATTATGGACCAGAAAACCAAGCAATGCTAATACATTTTCCTAATGCACACGCTTTAAATGCTACCATGTCGACTGACTGTTGTGTACATGAAAGGACTTTTAAAAATTATTTCCCGCTGTGACGCATGTGTGTCTCCCCTACTATTGTTACACAGAGCTATTTTTGAAAAATCTGATTAGGTACTTACTTCGCTGGGTGCAAACTGGAACCGTTAGCGTTAAGTTGGCGTGTATAGACTCACTTTAATTGCCACATTACAGTTCCCACTTATTCGCGACCGCGTAGAAGAGAAAATTATATTTGCGTAGTAATAACTCCATTGCGAGGGTACAATTAGTGAAGGATATAATATGTAGATACATTTAAATTTACCCCAGTTCAGTTGCCCTGAATAGTAACCTAAATAAGTTATTTCAGATGTGTATTTACATAATTGTTTAAAGTTACAATATTCTACAGTTATATAGGTACCTAAAATAGTTTAGAAATAATGTGTATTTAGCTTCGCCAATATATCTGTGGAAACGCGTTTTCGGTATAAAAAATAATGGGTACATTTGTATCTTTACTTTGTCATTATTTTGTTATCGCCAGAGGCATACTCGTATGTATGCAAATATCACAGATGTTTAATGTCTATTTTTATTTCGTAATACAGTAGCCAAGTTTGTAAACATTCGCACAGACGATTTGCTTTTGTTAGACCTATGGAAAACACTCATCAATCTTCATTGGGCTAGATGGTAGGATATGGGATACCCCATAGGTTATTGATGTTGATGATGATAACGATGATGATGATGATGATGATGATGATGATGATGATGAAAATGGTGATGGTGATGGTGGTGGTAATGGTGGTAGTGATGTTGCTGGTGATGATGACGAGTCTCACCCACTGCGCGTGCTCGGGCAACGCATGCTGCAGCGCGGCGTCTTTGTCGGCGGGCAGCGGCGGCAGGTAGTCGCGCTCACGGAACACCTCGCGCAGCACCGCACGCACGTCTGCGCACACTGTGCTGTTGCAGGCCAAGCGATGGTCAATTAGTAAACATTGGAAGCCGATCGGGAATTGTTGGTAGCTGAAGGGGAGGAGTTAAAAGCGAAACGGGGAGCATCAGCATCCCAAAGCGTTAGTAGCCGAACGGGGAATATTGGTAGCCGAATGGGAAGCGTTGGTAGCTGGACGGGAAGCGTTGAAAGCCAGGCGGCGATCATCAGTAGCCGAATGGAAGCGTTGGTAGCCGAACAGGAAACGTTGGTAGCCTAACGGGAGGCATTGGTAACTGGACGGGAGGCGTTGGTAACCGAACAGGAGGTGTTGGTAACCGAACGGGATGCGTTGGTAATCGAACGGGAGGCGTTGGTAACCGAACGGGAAGTGTCGATAGCCGAACGGGAAGCATCGGTAGCCGAACGGAGATATGCTCGGATTAAATGCGAAAAACAATGTCATAAATCCATTCATATAAGCATATCTTAGGTTTTCGTTGGATTTTACAGAATACTAATAAATGTGTTAAAAGCAAATTAATAATAAATGGCCTGTAGTACTCGTAGTCTTACAGTTTCTTTACCGTTCGCCGCTACTGTTATCCTGTGAAGCTGGGGTAAAGCAACAAAAAACCATGACTAGTGTAGCCAAGAAGAAACAATTTTCGTAAGAACCCACAACAAAATTAACGAGAAGCAATAACAGATTGACTAAGAAATTCGCATTACTTTTAACCTTTTACTTTTAATAAAACTCGTTAATGATGCTGATTTTGCGGCTGACATCTAAAATTATTTCGAAAATGTGCGATATAATCTGAATTCTATTACGCCTGATTGTGATTAACTTTCACAGCACGGTGTCAAAACCAATCTTAGTATTTAAGGAATAAAGAGTTTTTGTAGCCGCCCGACCCCCGCGGAATACGTTCTTGAGTCGTAAACTAGTACCTACGCGTAATTCCCAAAGAAACCTATTACATTACACAACGTAATAAAAGCTGGAGCCTTACTAAATTTTTATTTTTGTATCCGGCGCCGCGCCGGGGCAATCAATACGCTATTCGGCGACGTGTCGTCAAACTTCATTCAATAAACGGGGAACGTGACTGGAATGCGCGCCCGCAACGGAATCTGCTGCTATTGTACTAAGCAAAGCGTAGTAATTGGCTGGCGCGAGCGGGAGCGCTTTTGGTTCATTATACGCTCGCTCGGCAGCGGACATTTGCCACTAGAAAATTTGATCCCAAGTTTCGGGATCCCGGGATCCCGGGATCCCGGTTGATAGTCGGTCTCGAAATTCTCGGGATCAAATTGAACTGATCCCGGGATTTTCGAGATTCACAATTTGTTTACAAATTAATGAAAATGTGAAATTTTTCGATGAAACGAGACGCATTTACTGACATTAATGCTAAGTTTCAACTTGGAACAAACCTATAAATATAACCTATAATTACTGACGATTTCTCCAACTTCTATTGAGCCCGAACGCACTTTTGTAGCTTCTGCATATATGTGCAACTAACTGAGAAGCAAACTTGGAGATGAAACTTTGGACGCATTATTGTTTCTTAGTTTTTTATTTCGGTAGGTACTTACTTGTAACTATGCATATTAACAAAATATTAAAAAATGGTTAAAAAATTTTTACGGGTTTTCAATGTCACTACAATCCCGAATAGATACCGGCATCCCGGTCCCGGACCTTTAAATAATCCCGAAATCCCGGGATCAGAAAAAAGAGCCGGGATCGTATTCTCAATTTGCCAGTTAACAGGAACTTTGGAGTCATTCTTCAATTATGAATGATTGGTGTTATCCCTGAATTTGATATCAAGACATCCTCTAAAGGGCCCTTGTCGTATAAATAGAAGTCGAAATAATTTAGTAAAAACTGTTTTGGACAAAATTGTTAATTTCTACACTTCCTTACCCATCTGACAAAATAACATTATGACAATTACGTATTAAGTTTGTACAACCATACATATATAGACATATAAAACACTTTACTGCACACAGAAAAACATACTTCTTCACTTAAATGCTAAGAAACTTGTTTATTTTAAGAAGTGTTATTTAATATCCTAGAAAATGTTTGAAGTCTAAATAAACAGTTTTCTTTACTTCTTAAAAAGCAATTTACACTTTAATCATTCACATAAATACCTTTGAAATTGATTTTCCTACTCTCTTCAGAAAACTGTTTCTAAAGAGAGTAGGAAAATCAAATCAGGTAAAAGTTTTACCGTTTGATGTTTTTGAGATGGTTTTCAAACATTTAGTATTGAATCAAGTACGAGTATTCGCCGCCTGATGGAAAGCTATAAAATTCCAGTGCTGTCGTCACTCGCGCGTTGACCCTGCCAAAACCTCTTAATTCTTTTCTTAAACAACATGTTACCCAATAGAATAAACTCGTATGACAAACACTAATGGGTGCCAAGTGCGAGTTTCATTCGCTATTCGATCACGTTAACGAAAGCAAAATTTTAACTCTTTTTCATCTCGCCAGGAGGCGCTGCCTCAATGCCATACTTATTTTCGTTTTCGTTAATACGGATAGTAAACAAAACTCACACTAGGCAGCCAGTGCTCGCCTTTTGCATATTATGGGTATGTTCCAATATACACTGCGAACACTGCCCAGTGTTCTTACTGGTGAGAAATTTGTTCCGTTATGGACTGACAGTATACTGCCGCAGTATCCTAGGGCAATATATGACGTCATAAATCGTCGCCATTTTTGTACTGTAAGCACTGGCATTTTCGAGGTAAGGCGCTCTCAGCTCAGCTTTGATCACGTGATCAACAGCGTCCAGAAATGACATGGATGACAGCATGGATGACAGTATACTGAACTGCGTTCCGTTTTGAACAGTAACCAATATAGCTAACTATAAAGGAACGGCTTCGCAGTATACTAAATTGACGTCACACCTTACAGTGCTCGCAGTGCATATCGGAACATACCCTATGAGAAACGTTTATCAGCAGACAATAAGATATCTCAACGACTTTGCTCACTGCTTCACTGCTTCTTTTGTGATGTTATTTAGAACTTTGACTATTTTGTATTGTTAATCGTTTCAATCAAATCAGTCCAGATTCCCAATAGTACTAGTTAGAAGTTTACGTGCGACGTGTAGTAACTTAATAAACTCCGGAAAAGCGAAGGTAGATGCTCATGCCTTCGATGCTGATGTTTAAAATATAAGGTGGAAGCAATCACCTATCATTGGGTGGAAGGCAGCAGTTCATCTCTTTATTGACTTACCTTTTCTGAGGTATGAGGGGTAGGTTGTCGGCCATTTCAAATGATCTAATAATACTATAAAAAAATATGAATGTCCATAAAATTTGTTAAAAATAGCAATCAACAGAATACATTCAACACTAACGTCGTGTTATGACAAGTGATGACACTGTTGTCATTTCAGTGTTGATTTGTTCTCTATGATTACTCGGAAACAGACAATAAAATGTTGTCTGTTATTTTATTTATTTATTTATTTTTATTTTGTTCAGAACACCAACAGCACTCTTGTACAATATATGGATACATTTCTATAAATCTACTTGGCTATTAACAGGTATTCGCATATGGAAAATAAGATTGAGCTAAAATCCCACTATTTTACTAATTTAATTGGATTTTATTATATTTCAACTAATCTATTTAAATATTAAACGAATTTTTAAAGGTGGATTAAACATTTTTGTTGTGTTCGCATAAATTACATCTCAAGTAAAATGTACGGTGAACGTAACGAACAAAATTAAGGAACATTATTTTCCGTTGCGACGCTCGCGTACGTACTCGCGTACGTCAAGTCGGTCGCGCAACGACTTTCATTTCCTGTTGTTGCCGACTGCGCCAAGTCAACAGACTTCAGGCGGCGACGAGACGGTACGCCCGCGGCCATTCTTACTTCCTTTTAAATTGCTGTTACTTTAACTTAATTTTTTTATTATCACTTTCTTAAAGACCATGAAGGGAAATATTAAAAATCACAGGCAGTAAGTCATTGTTACATTAAAGTCTTGCTCAGTCATAACTAATATCAAACTAGAACAAGCATTATGAACTAATGAAACATAGACTGAGGTAATAACAAAAACTCGTGAAAGGCTAGACATAATTGTGTTTATCTTGTTAGTAATGCATTACCCAGCATCAAAATTGATGAAACAAGGCGAGAGAGGCGCAGCTCCCAGTAATAAGTTCTCATGGCGGGCGGCCAATCTATCACGCGCCTGCAGCGCAGCGGCCGGCGCCCCTACGCGGTCCATCCATCAGCTCCACTCTGATGCAGGTAACGGATGAGGCCGGGGAAACGATAGGACATGATGTTACATTAAAGGGGTAGGAGTGATGTTATTTCAGATATAAGGTTTGTTTTTATTAAACGGTTCTATTTAGCTTGCCTTGTCTAGTGATGTGTAACATCTTCCCGCTCGCCTTCTATAGTTATATACAATTTGTGGAGGGATTTCGTAGAAATGGGACGGTAATATTATATGATATCATATGATATACCTATATGATATGATGCATTTGTATGAAGGTTACCTTCAGCAGTCTCCTTATTACAATTAATGGGAGTGATTTCGTAGAAAAAGTAACAGTAACATTGACAGTGTTGAAGAAAGCAAGTGCATGAAATATATATATATATATATATCTCTCAGTCAGTATTTCGTGCGCGAGTTTGCTAGCGAAATAAAAAAATAAAAAAGAGAATAAAATTTACGTCATTGTTGATTCAATATTCACTTTTGTATTATAATATTGATTTCAAAAGGTGAGATGTCAAATGTTACACATCATATGCGGCTACTTTACAGTAGTGGCTCGTTCATTTTTTTTTATTTGTCATCATCATTATGAAATGTTTATTTTTGTTTGTTTGTTTGTTTGTTTAGTTTTGTTTGTTTGTTTGTTTGTTTGTTTGTTTGGGCGTGAGAAATTTCTATCAAGTCAACCGCTATATCATAATAAAAATGCTATTTACATATTTACGCAAGTTACGTGCGCGGTTGCGTCCAACGATTTTATTTTTTTGTCTGATCAATGCCCTAGGTTGATGAGGAGAGTGGAGAGTTTTCTTAAAAACTTGTGTGGTTGACATTCGAACTAACTACTAAAATATTAAATATATTCTTTATTAAATAAACACTATATACAGTACATGTGTGAACTGATCTCATATACCTAAGGTTTTACCCCGTGCTATGAGATACAGGCTCCTCCTTAAAATACTTATTGACATGTAGTGTAAATTTTGTGCTAGTACAATGGACTTGAGTTTTGTATTTTTTTATAGCAAAATCAAAATACAGAAATTATAGTTAAGTTGTATGTATATATATATATATATATATGTCGCGTTTGCGTGTGTGCGTGTGTGCGTGCGTGCGTGCGTGTGTGCATGCGTGCGTGCGTTCGTGCTTGCGTACGTGCGTGCATGCGTGCGTGCATGTGTGTGTGTGTTTCTATATACATTTTAAGATAAACTAGTAAACTTGGTAATTAACTCTTGTTTATTGTTGTATTTAAATTGTTCCAACCATATTAATATCGTATCCTTAATTTTTTTTATTGTATTGTGTTATGCTTTTGTTTGTTAACAGAACTTTGCTGTAAAGTCGCGGAGCAATGTGTGTAAAATGTCGTTGCATTAGTGTCGAGCGTCCTGTGGGAGTTTGATATCTAGGGACTCTTCTTTTTGCTAATATTGTATGTGGGACTATTTTACAATGAAACCTGCATAATGTAAGGAGAATGTGAAGCTTGCGAACTGGGAGAACTCTCGCTTGCTGATACAGCTGCTCTCCTGAGAACTGGTAGGGAAGACCTAACGCGACTTTCAGCTTTGAGCTCTTTCAAGCTGAAACATGTGCGACTTTGCAGCATTTCCCCAGACACTTAAGCAGTACGTAAGTATGCATTGACAAAAGGCTTTGTATGTTGAAATAAGAAGATTGTGATCAGCTGTTTAAATGCAAATATGAGTTTACGAGCTTTATCTTATCTTATCTTAGTGGGGCCTGTGAGGTTTCCCTCTTGCAGTAGCACTTCGACCCATCGGGATCTTTTGTGCAACCCCGTCCTTTCACTCTTCTTCCTCTGTAAAGATAGATGCCATAAGTTTGGCCACGTCCTTAAGAGCGAAGAGCCTGAAGTCCTCCGGTCTCGGATAAGCCGACCCCAGGAGTCCCATTCTTTTCCTAGCCAGAGAGTCGCAGTCACACAGTAGGTGCTGCATTGACTCCATTTCCTCTCCACATGCCCTACACAAGTTATTTGTTGATAGATGCATTCTGTGGAGCATTTGTTTTGTGGCATAGTGCCCTGTCAAGGCACCGATGGTTAATCGGGCCTGCCTTCTACTGCCTCCGCATATGAACTTACTCCGTCCTAAGGCGTTTTCACCTAGGAAAGATTTGGAGTGTTTCATACCCGGCTGCTCTTTCCATTCGATGCCGTGCCTGTTTTTGATGTAATCTTTTAAGGCCTTGTTGATGGTACTTGGTGCAAGTGCCACGAACGGCTCTGGACCAATAAGCTGGGTCTCTGAGCCCTCCCTGGCAAGTGCATCTGCCATCTCGTTGCCGTGGATTCCCATATGGCCTGGGACCCAGATCAATCGCACCTTGTTATGTCCACCTAGCTTGTTTAAAGCTTTGGTGGTTTCTAGAACAAGGCCAGAGTCGATTCGGGGCGATATGAGTGATTTGAGCGCTGCTTGGCTGTCACTCAGGATGAATATATTGCGCTTTTTCATAGCTAACTCTATATTCTGCTTTGCACATAGGAGAATTGCGAAAGTTTCGGCTTGGTAAACAGTGGCAAATTTTCCCATGCTTTGACTATGCTTGAAGTCGTTGTTATAGACGCCTGCCCCTGTGCCCGACTTCATTTTTGATCCATCGGTATACCAGATTAGGCTGTCTTTTTCCGGAGACGGTGGCCCTCGTTTCCATTCGTCCCTGGTTGGAACATAAACTTTAAATTTCTTTTCGAACATGAATATGGGGGATATTTTATCGCACCCCATTTCCATGATCCTGTCAGGAATGTCACTTGTTTCCCATTTTGTGTGTCTAGTCAGAGGTTTAGTTGCGTCCCACAGTCCGGCCACCTTTAGTCTATGTAACGCTTTCTTTGCCTCTGTTTCTATTACAATGTGCAAGGGTGAAAGGTCTGTGAGGACCTCCAGCGCTGCCGTTGGAGTGGTTCTAAAGGCACCAGTGATCGCCACACAAGCTGTTCTCTGAAGTTTGCTAAGAGCATTCTTACAGATCTTCAGCCTGGTTCTGGGCCACCAGACGATGCTGCCATATGTGAGGATCGGTCTCACCATCGTCATGTAGATCCACCTAATGATTTTGGGGTTGAGTCCCCACATCTTGCCATATGTAGACCGACACATGCCAAAAACTCTGTAAGCCTTGGCTACGGTTGTGTCCACATGCTGTTTCCAAGTAAGTTGCCTATCCAGCGTTACGCCTAGATATTTCACTTCTTTGGACCAAGAGAGCTGGGTGCCATAGAGTGTTAGGTTACCCAGTCCCGTCATGTTTCTCATTCTTGTAAAGGGTATGGCTGATGTTTTCCCCGGGTTTACAGAGAGGTGATGGGCATTGCACCATTCATCCAGCAAACCCAGGGCACGTTGCATTAACCCCGATACCGTAGAGGGAAACTTCCCACTAACTGTGATGACCAGATCATCCGCATAACCAACCGTGTAGAATGGTCCTTTATTCAGCCTTACTACGATTGAATCAACCACAAGGCTCCACAGAAGAGGCGAGAGTACTCCTCCTTGGGGGCATCCTCTGGTTGTTCGTGCAAGTAGACTGTCACCTAGCAGTTCAGAGTTGATAATTCTACCCTTTAACATGCATTCGATCAGATTACAGATCGGTCGTGGCACACCATGGTTTTTGGCTGCAACCTTGATGGATTCAAAGGTAGTGCGATCAAATGCACCTTCAATATCTACGAATGTGCAGACGCAAATCTCTTTGTTTTCCAGCGCAAATTCCGCTCGACTCACCACATGATGAAGAGCCGTTTCTGTTGACTTCCCTGCTTGATATGCACATTGAAGTCCATGGAGTGGGAATCTTTTCAGTGGTCCCGCTCTGATATATTTGTCTACCATCTTCTCCAGGGTCTTCAGGAGAAAGGATTGTAGACTTATAGGCCTAAAGGCTTTGGGTTCTTCGTAATCTGGTTTTCCCGTTTTGGGTATGAAGATTACCTTAACACGCCTCCATGTTCTGGGAATGTGTCCAAAAGCTATGCATGCAGAGATGAGGTTTCAGAATGGAGGCGCCCTGTTGTAGTAGAATGGGATAAATGTTGTCAGGCCCTGGCGCCTTAAACGGTTGGAAACTCCCCAGCGCCCAATTAACTTTACGTTCATCTACTACCCTTTTCGCTACTATCCAGTCATATTTGGAGGTTCTTCCCTGCTGTTCCCTCCAGCTGATTGGATCATGATCGTCTTGGATGACCTCTGATCCAGGGAAATGGGTGTCGAACATAACCTTCAACGTCTCACCCCCTGTTTCTGTACGTACTCCATCTTCCTTCCTTAACGTGGTTAGTGGAGTCGCCTTTGTTGTAGAGATAGCCTTGGTAAGTCTCATTGCTTCCGGAAAAGATTGTATCTGGTCGCAATGTTTCCTCCAGGCAGATCTCTTTGCCTTACGAACCGCACTACTGTACCGCGTTAAGGCCTCCTTGTAGTCACTAAAGTCGTTCCTCGCTTTCGCTTCGTTGAACGCCTGTCGTGTAGCTCTTCTAATTCGAGCCAGTTCCGGGTTCCACCATGGTACCCTCCTTGTCACTGATTTCGTCTCTGGGCAATTATTTTGCCAAGCCGTCATCAGTGCTTCTGTAATTCTGTCAGCTTCAAACTCTATGTCCAAGGCTGAGTTTAGTTTACAGCTAGGACCATCCAGCTCCATTCTGAGGTCCTTTTTGAAGCCCTCCCAGTGAGTGTTCCTGGGGTTCCTCCTACGCACAGTCTGTATGGTTTTACCTAGTCTGTACCTAAAGCATATATAGTTATGATCGGAAAGGGAGACCTCGTCCGACACATGCCAGTTTGTGATGTTCCTTACCGCTCTATTGTTAGCAATGGTTACGTCGATCACCTGTGCCCTACGGGCGTTGAAGAAAGTAGGCTTGCTACCTTTATTAAGTAATTGCATGGGTGAACTTACCAGATATTCCAGAAGTTTCTCCCCCCTTTCATTGGTGTCTGAGCTGCCCCAGACGACATGATGAGCATTCGCGTCGCAGCCGATGATGACATCTACGTTTTCTCGGCTGCCGTAGTTTACCAGTTCCCATATCTGTGGTGATACTGGGTCTGCCTTCTCGTAAGGGAGATAAGCTGACGATAAGATTACCGTTTGCTTAGTCCCCCCCTCCCCTGTGTGGATCCTAACAGCTGTCAGATCCCTGTAACAGAACTTGATTAAAGGCATTGCATGTAGGTCATTTCTGACATAGATGCAAGTCCTCATGTCATTAGTGGAACAGTTATAAAATAGAGTGCCAGGAGTTCCACCTAAGCCTCTTATTAGTCCCCCATAAAGATAGGGTTCCTGAATTAAGGCAATATCAAATTTATTCATTTTAAGCTCGCGTGCCAGAAGGGCAGTCGCGGCCTTGCAGTGGTGCAGATTAATTTGTACGCACCTTAGTCCCGCCATTTCTATGTCCTAGTGACCGTCTTCCGAGTCAGGCTCCCCATCCGTTGTCGCCTGCGCGCCCAACGGGGAGGACCCCTCCAGAAGTAGCCTGTCTAGGGCGAGCTCCCCCATAACATCTTCAGATCTTGGGGAGGAGATCCCACCACATTCCATTGGTGTCATCTCCTCTCCAACATCCTCTACAGCAGCGACTGGAGCATCCAGTCCTGGCCGCACTTCTGCCACTAGGGCGCTTTGGGAGCACTCACCTCCAGTCACTCCCGCCGCGCTCACTCCTTCGCTATCGCCTTGGGCGTCGACAGGCTCACCCGTAAGCCTCTCCTCTAGAAGCTTAAAGACGCTCCTGTCGACACCCGTACTAAGACAATAGCCTTTCGCTTTGATAAATGCTGCAGAGGCCCCATCCATGAGTATGATTCTCCGGACTGATAGACCCTCGACCTTAGTGTCGACGACCTTCCAGCCCGAAGTCTTCAATCCAGGATGGCACCTCTGCATCATTTTCAAAACTCTACCCGTGTCAAGGCGGCTGACGTTTCGGGACTTCCACGCCATTTTAACTGGTTTTGGAAGATCCTTGGCATCAACCACCCTGAGCAACACACCTTCAACAGTGAAGCCGTCCTGCGCTCGAAGCCAGTTCGCCGAGCCACTCCCCTCACATGTGAAAAGAATGGCTCCCGACGAAATGCCTCCCATGTTTACTATAGGGATAGGGTCAGGTGTAGCCTCCAGCAGGTCCCAAATGGTTCCTTGGATGGCCACATAGTGACTCTCCCCCAGCATAGTTCCCGGATAGTCATCAGCAATGATGGCCATCTTAAAAGCACTTACTGCTCCCGCGTAAGACCCGTGAGTAACGCGTTTAGCATCAAGCGCCACCTGGCTCTCATTGCTGATCTCCCTCTGCCGCTTTGATCGTTCCACCGCAGCCTGCTCCTCCTCGGCTTGCTGCCTAAACAGCTTCATCCGACGCCTGCGGTGGCCCGACCTGTGACCTGTCGTCATGCCCACGCTCACCTTCTCTACTTCAGGCCGAGGGCCAACAGGTAGGATCCCATCAGGACCCAGTACCTGCAGCCCCGATGGTCCGGCGGTGACGACGGGATGGATCCCATCAGGACCCCGCTCCCGTAGCTCCACCTTTCCACGGCCCTCCATAGGGGATTGCTGGGCTGGTGCTATACACCCTCCCTCATGCATCGACCTTCCACCTGCCTGGTCCCCTCGCACAAAGGTCGACGGGTTTGGTCCCCTAAGGTTTCCAATCCCACCTGACCCTGGCATGGAGCCCGACTGCAGTGGATGCCGTGCCGGAGCACCGGACGCCACGCCCTTCCCCCTACGGTGTCTACCTCGTCCGCTAGGCAGATTCGGTCCCCGAAGGTGTCCGTCTCCACTTTGCTTCAGAGTAGTCCCTGTCTTTAACGCGCCTGCACCCGTAAGGGCGCGGCGCGCTTTCGTCCCTTGTGGGACCTTGGTTTCGGTTAATAGTGGCAAATCTTTTGCCCCCCCCAGATACAAGGGGCAGCCTGAGCCCGAAGGCCCAGGGAGGGGTTCTCCGGCTCCGCCGGTACCCTCCTGGGGTAAATTCGTGTTCAAAAATGTGCCATTATTAAATTTTTTTGGCAATTTTGGAGTCGAGGTTGTCATCCCTCCGGGACAGGGGTAGGAAATAAGGAGTGCGGTAAGGAGTGAAATTATGTGGATAGGATCATGGGAACAAGGGTAGGGTATTGGCCCGCCGTGCAGGATATCACTGGCGGGTTAGCCCTTCACTCTTCGCTACTGAGGTTGCAAGGTAGATTAGTAATTCTGCGATGCTTGCACCATGACCACAGCATTGCCCAGGGTGGACGACCCACCGCGGGGTGGGTTCGCCGCCTGCCTGTACAGGTGGTCGACAGGACAAGCGGCGACGAGGACGTGCGTGATAGGACTTGACGGCAGACGCATATAGCTCAACATCGCACACTTGAGCATACATCAAACCGCCCAACCACCCCTTACGAGCTTTAGTTGACAACACATTGAGGTGTTGCCTCCATTGGAGATTGTCGTCCACGGTAACACCTAGATATCTTAGAGCTAGAACGCGAGAGAGAGTTGGACAGCCGCAATTTGACTGGACATTCCTATTACATGGAAATGTATGTAAAGTAAGTGCTAAATTGCATTCTGGGAAAGCCAAAAAGGCTTTCGTCTTACTGAAGCACAGGAACAACGTTTTAAGAAGACAATAATATTAAATGTTTGTATATACAATTGTCATTTATATTAAGATAAAGGCCTCTTTAGAATATTCTCAAAATATTGACAACTAGTAGGAAACTGGTTACAAAAAATAAACAAAAACAAAACCAATCTAACAACCGCTATTATGAGTTCAACCGCCGGAAAGGCGAGTGAGTTCATTAATCTTCTTGTGGGGCACTAAATATCGCTAAGTTAGCGCGGCGGTGGCGGCCGGTGGGCGGGCGGGTGCCTGCGTTTGACTCGCGAGTCGCGAGTTCGCGAGTCATACCCGGGTGCGGGTCTGACTCAGCAGATTCACCGAGCCACTTCACACGCAACTAATCGTTCATAATTTTGAGATTACTTTGAAAATCTGTGCTACGTGAACATAGTCAATGACATGTGTGTGTTTTATGTATGTGTTAGAAATTTGATTATTTGCGCAGTGCACTGAAAAATTAATAGTTTGAACTTTTTGAATAATATTTCGAATAACGTAGTAAGTAGTCAGTAAGTCACTGTAAATAACGTATCAGGTCATTGTTTGCACTGCACTCTGACAGGTAGGTACTATGTGTTCTCGTGGGATGAATACGGAACAACCCCTTTTATCATGATCTAAAAAAGCAGCTAGTAGAAACTGTGTTTTATGAACATTATGTCTGTCTAAAATTATTAAATGCTGACTGCATTAATAATGAACACACGGTGTACATAACATATTGATGTACATAAAGATGAAGCTCCAAAATTATCAAATCTAACAATTTTTTTGCGTTTTCTCTCCACAACATGAATAGTACGTTGTTACGATTTCAATACAAATAAATTTAGCAAAGAAATAAACAATAAAAGAATACAAATCATCCCGGGTGAGTCTTCCCACTCCGCCGAAATTTCATAAAGCCTCTCTAAATGCGTATGCGCGAAGGCGAATCACCTAATCCGTGCCGAAGCAGAATGCCAACGAAAGCACAACGTAACGACAATTGGAAATAAATAAATAAGTAAAAGTTAGTGGAAAGAAAGAGATTTCAATATACTGCAGTAATACGCAAACATTGGATGAAATGAATATCTAATACCTTTAAACGAGCAATTCTTGTATAGGTATATGTATAATCTGAATCTCGGAAACGGCTCCAACGATTTTCATGAAATTTAGTATACCTACAGGGGGGTTCGGGGGCGGTAAAACGATCTTACTAGGTTTTATTTTTAGAAAACGTTGTTTGTTTTATTCGTAAAAAAATACTGAGCAAAGCTCGGTCATCCAGGTACTAATAATAATCTGAATGGTCGTGCTTTCTAACACCACCCCCACAGCCCAACAAAATAGGTTGATCATAGATGTATTAGATATTAGATTCGTGGTTTAAAAGGAGGTTATATAATAACAATAAAAAACAAAAACTGTAGTAAAATGGATGTAAAACGAGTAGGTATATAAAATATAAACATGAGAGATTAAATACAATAAGTAGATGACGGTGGTTTATTAATTAAGTGCAAAAAATCACCTTTACACTAGTGTCTGAAATATTAATGATCGCACTTTAATTGAACAATATCAAGGTTGAAATTAAAATAAAATTGTTTGACAAATTTGTAACTTTAACAACTTTATAACAAGCGACAAAGACAAGGATTTAAATTGGTAAGAAGTTCGTTTGTGATAAACAGCGCACCGGGTCCTCCCGGGATACTTCCTCGCGACTGCGATGTTTACTTTGATGAAGCCAATTCTAAACAGCTGGAAAATCTTACTTGATTATTTTGACATTATACAATTTTTGCATTACAATTTCTCACTTAGCTCTATCCAATACGTACCTACAGTCTGACTATTTCTGAGTACCTATTTACACTCGGAACAGTTAATACATTATTTGAAAAGGACCAGTATTGATAATAGGCCTTAGTAGTTGAGGTTTCTGGGTGAAGTGCGCCTCCACCATTTGCCTTATCATCACTTTACATCAGGCGAGATGAAGGCACTGTGCTTACCCATAAAATATAAAAATATTACAGGTATTTCTAGGCTAGCATTTTAGATCAAATCATAATTTTTTGTCAGATGAAAGTTATTTAAACAGTGTTACGTGGTGTTACTGTTCCTCATAAGCTTATATCTCTATTTACATTATATAATAAAATAAATAAAAATTTAAATTTCTACCCTCTACCATCTCACGAATGTAAAATGGTTGTCAAATCTTGGCTTTTGTCATTAAACTATGACGAAACGGAGGAGTTGTTCACAATAATGGGCTAAAGACTTAAGTTTTATAATTATACAATACACATTATATTAACATATTTTATGAGATACTTATTTCTATTTATTAAATCATATTATTTTATATGTAGGTATATTATTTATCAAATTATATATATTATTTATACTTAGTTACTTTATTATACGTGCATACATAAACCACCTACTTAAAATCATTAGGCTTTCTTTTATAGGTATTGACATGATAGTTGTCGTATTTAAGTGGGAGAAGCCACTGACTCCTGAGATACAGGCATTTAGCCTAGTTTGGGTGTCAGAGTCTTCATAGGAATTTGTACTAAAGATTATGTCAAATAAAAATTATTATTATTATTATTAATATACACAAAATTTATCAATATTGGAAAAAAAACTGATGTTTGTACCTAAATATAAAAAGAAAAATCTGTTTGTACCTTGAATAAATATATGTTGTGTCTGAAATTATTTCAAGATTTTCTCCTTAGCTCTCAATTTTTTATTAACTATTTTGAGAACGCGCTCGCTATTGTCCTGCTGACAAAGTTGCAAGCGAAAATTATACACGTGGCGGCGCCGGCCGGCGCCGGCCGGCGCCGGCGGCGTGGTGATAGCGGGGCGGCGCACATTGGTCTGGACACAAATGAAAATGGACTTAACATATTTTGTCTTTTTTGTATCGATGTCATTACCTAGAAGCGTTTTTCTACAGATAATTTTGAAAGCCGGCTTAACCAAAATTAATTTTTTTTTATAAAATGCATTTGTGATGTAGTTTACGCTCCATAAAAAAAAAGTCGTTTATCACGAAAACATTACATTTAATAAGATTGTGTAAAAAGTGTCGCTAATGTTATGAACAAAAAAAATTAAGAACAGAGACAGAAACATAATGCTTAGTGCATTTTCATTTTTTTAATAGAAAATTAGGCAAATGTCTTTTGCCTGAAGCATGACCAAATGCGAGGACTGCTAGTGGAGCAGGCAGCATCTTACCACTAGCCCCCCTCACCTACTACTAGCCCCCCTCACCTTGCTTACCCGCAAGTTGCTTCTTCACATCTCGTTTTAAGGAGCCCATGTTGTAGGAAGGAGGAAATACGTTATTGTTTCCTTGTTTCCAGACCAGTGTGCGGCGGCGCGGGTGCGGGCTGGGGGGGGGGCTGGGGGGGGCACGCAACCGCAGTATTGTGCCTGCTAATGGTATGCTCACGTTACGTTAATAATTTGATACTCCAGGCCGGGCTTTCGAGGAAACCTCGCTGGTTGTAATTTTAACAAATGATAGTTATGGTGTGGTTTCAATTTGGGAGTATCTGCGCTAGATGTTTCATGCGATTTTAACGTCCTATTATTGAAACCGTTGTTAATTTTGATGCCATACAAATAACGTGTCAAGTCATTTAAAAACCTTCTATATTGTTTTCTAAGGGTTACAGTTTAAATCAAATTAATGTGTAAAATAAAAGAGAGTAGGTCCGTGAAAGTAGTTTCATTTTAACCTTCTATTTTTTTTAAATATTCTTTACATACAGAAGGATTGCAGAATGTTATTTTTTTTTAAACTATGCATAAAAATTACATTAAATCAATAAAAAAAAACATTACATACACACTATCATGTTATTAAATTTTTCATTGCTTAGAATACAATCCGTGCAACCTTAATAAAATTACGGTCGAATGTCGACCACTGGGCGACCACTAGTTTATATAATTGCTTTCATAATATTTTCAACAGACGTTATAGTCTTTTTCTGGGAATGAGAAACAACTACACAATTGAACATAGCCTATCTAACTTACGGTGTTGACAAACAAACCAAAACTATCAATTAAGTTCTTATAAACCTAACGTATTTACAATTTCTAGAAATATCGAAGATTTCATTTAACGTGATGATATTGTAAAGGCGACGGATAAGGAACCCTAAAACAGCCTCTCGCACGCGGAAACTCAACTTAAAAGTGTACTAGGGCTATTTCGCGCAAGCGGGTGGACGTAAATAACAAGGCACGCCGCCAGCGGCCGACATCAAAAGGTTCGGACTTTTATCTCGACCTGCGAATCACAATAGAGCCCCGATCACAATCGGAGGGGGGAATTTATATCTATTGTTTTGTTCAGCCTGTTTTTTATTTCAGTATGGCGTTAAATCTTTGAAGAGCTCGAAGGCGCAGTAGTCGACGCGTCCAGTCCGCATTGATGGATGGCTTTCCAAAAATTTATCATTTCAAGCTTCTCCGTGCTTCGAAAGGCAAGTAAAGCCTTTAGCCCAGCTGCTAGTCGTTAACAACCTCAATCCTCACTGGGCTCGCGTGGTGGTTTATGGCCCGTTCCCCCTATCCATCCATAGGTAAGGCTCGTGCCCCAGCAGTAGGGACATAAAACGAGCTGGCGATGGTGATGTTAAATCATACTCTAACTTTTAGGAATAACCAGGCTTAAGTACTTATAAAATACAGCGAAAAAAATTAAACGCCGACCCGACCCAGCCAGGACCCGAACCAGGGTCTTCCGCAATCCGGGCAGCTGCACTGACCGCTATGCTACCGGGAAGGCTGACATAAGCGCTGAATTTTGTCACTGCTTTTTAATTTTTTGAATGCTTATAAAGCAGCAGAGTGCCATCTATCCAATGTTCATTGGTTCGATTTCTGGCTGGGTCGGGTAGGCGTTTAATTTTTTCACTGTATTTTATAAGTATTTAATTCAGCTTACTGAAGCTGAATTAAATACTTATAAAATAGCGCTTAAAATAATAAAGCAAAGTAACCAGGCTAATTATCTTTAGAAAAAGGTTCCTTAATTGCTAGTATAGAGTGTTTTCACCTTTAGCCTTATTGCCGCTTGGCTTGAGCACGCTTGGCACTATCAAAATGGCACTATAAAAAAGGGAATAATTCCGTAGATCTAGTTTTTATCGTTAATGAACAGCTTTATGACCACAAATACGTTGTTTAAGAAAGAGGCATTATACCTTTCGGTTCCCCAATTAAGATGAAACTGTGTGATAGTCGCAGGTCTTTCATGCGTTTTAAGGAGGTCCCTAACTCCGCCGGCGGCCCACACGACCCATTCGGCACGTGCTTAAACGTTAAGCCACACATGGCCGTCGTTAACCCGCCAGGTTGCTCCAGACAATGCGACCATCTTGATTGTTTAATCTACGCGTGTGTAGGAATACGAAGAGAAGATGAACTGCATCCTTATAAAGTAACAAAACTATTTTACTGTGCTTCAGCTTTTACGTTTTAGTAATGGTTTATGAACTTTTTTGTTACGTTATAAAACTTTCATAGCTGAGCAGGTCATAAGGGCTGTTGCTGAACCTAAACAGAACAAAATGTATATGTATATAAAAAAAAAAAATTATTTTTGTTTGCCCATAGAGCAGAACAATGAGACTCTTGAACTGTTTACACCCAAAATAAATCGCATAAACGTTTTCTCGCCTTCCTCGGTGCATTAGCCAGCACTAGGGCAGTTTAAAACAAGATTGTTTAACTAAGATGATACAAAAAAAGCCCTCCCAATGTGTCCCTATTATCGCCTTACACACCACAACTACAGATGAATTATATACGTAGAGTATTCATGTAGATTGTAAATAACCGTTAGCGCGCCGCGGAAAGCAAGAAGATTATCGCAATCGCTTTGTAACGCTTCGTTGATTACCAGCCGTCATTTGAAATAAGCGAATGCAATATTTACATACATACGTGATCACTTTTATTTAAACATTTTGTTGTCAACAAAGATGATGCTAAATAAGAAGGAACAGAGTAAAAAGCAAACGAATTCATATTTGAAATTCATATTCTTTGAGATGTTTTCTTTAATGTCTTGATAATTAAATAAGCATACATAACTATACATAGTCGTTGCCTCGAGGCCAGAGGTTGTTTCGGAAATCGAAAACTTCTACAGCCAGTTATACGAATCGCATGCATCTCAACCTGATCCCGAAAATGAGGATACCAAAGCCACATTGACCCACCACTTTACCGAAGACTTGCCAGAAATCAGCCTAGGTGAAATTGAGATGGTTTTTAGGCAGCTTAAAAACGGAAAAGCCCCTGGCGAAGACTGTGCTACATCTGACAGCAAGATGCCGACCTGCTAAAGAAGCAAGCTAGCCAGTTTCGAGCGTTTAGCCGCATGGTAGAAGATATTGATATGGAATCTGTCACGGAAAAATGGGAGTTTGAGGACCTGTTAAGGCAGCTGAATTCAAGGTGGGCAGCTATTGATTCGCTTCATTTAGAAATTGATTGTGAGTTAAATGGTACAGACGAGGAATACGAAAAGTCGTTTATAGCAAATGAGAAAATGTATAAATTTATGAAAAAAGCAATCAGTGGCAAGCTGTGGAACGTAAGGTTAGGGGGGAGGCTGAAAAGTTGATACAGCATCTGTCAATTAATTCAGATAATTATCAAGTTTCCTGGGAATCATTGAACAACCGATATCATAATAAACTTCTTACCTACGTCGCACGTAAACATTCTCCTTAATTTATCTATGATGCAGCATCCTAATGTCATACAGATCAAACGTATTCATGATACCAATAACGAATGCCTTAATTCTATCGAGAACCTGAGTGTTGACGTAAGCACCTGGGGCCCGAGTTTGATTATATAGAAAATAAAAGATGATGTAGTAGCGAGTTAGTGTGTTTCTCAATAAATATACGAAGTTTAGTAAGTTGTTTTAGTCCTGGGCACCCAGGAACCAGGGGAAGATTGTTCGGGACATAAAAAATGGTTCAAATTATGTCACAAAAATTAGACTCGGACACTTATAATGATTTCCTAGAGTCGCTAAAACAACCGCGGGAATTACCAACTTTGAAAGAATTTCTCGAATTCCTGGAAATAAAATTTACGACCAGGGAGTCATCAATTAGCAACACGTAGAAAGCAAGAAAATTTATTTAAATCCAGCAATTCCCAGCCGACGGGAGCTCCAAAATCAATGAAATTTTTCAACTATAAATCGTTCTCTACCAACAAAGTTTTATCAAAAACGGTTTACACTAAAATGAATATTCAAAAGTACAGTAAATCGTGTCCAATTTGCACCGAAGAACATGGCATTTAATATTTTCAGCAGTTTTTAAGTATGTCAGCGTATGCGAAAAGAAAAGCAATTACAAACACAATTTATGTAAAAATTGCATATACGATCATAAAGGAAATAATTGCATTTCTAGCAAAACGTGCTGGGAGTGCAAATTCAAATGTTGAGGTGTCTGTACAATGCTGCCACCATGGCCGTCCAAGTACATTACCAGCAGACTAAGCATATTCCCTTACATCGAGGTGTGAGACAAGGGGATGTGATACCTTCAACTTATTTACAAATGCATTGGAGGATATATTTAAAACGCTGGACTGGAAAGGACTGAGCTGACATATCAAATCAACGGCGAACATATGTCACACTTCCGATTCGCGGACGACATGGTCATCGTGGCCGAAACGTTGCAGGATTTACGGTACATGCTGAACGGCCTAGCTGATTTTTCTCAACGCATCGGTCTCCGGATGAACATGGATTATAACCAAGATTATGTTCAACGAACATGCCATTCCGGTACCGATTGTAGTTCAAGGCAGTACTCTCGAAGTTGTTAAGGAGTATGTCTACCTCGGGCAAAATCTGCAGTTGGGTAGAAACAACTTCGAGAAAGAGGCCAACAGAAGGATACAGCTAGGCTGGGTAGCATATGGGAAATTACATCGGATTTTTACGTCGCCTATTCCACAGAGTCTAAAGACGAAAGTCTTCAATCAGTGCGTCCTAACCGTCATGACATACGGAGCCGAAACTGGACACTCACCGTAAGCTTGTTCCAAAAATTTAAAATCGCTCAGCGAGCTATGGAAAGGGCCATGCTTGGAGTTTCTCTGAGGGATCGGATCCGGAACGAGGTGATCCGACAGAGAACCAAAATCGTCGACATAGCCCACAGGATTAGCAAGCTGAAGGGGCAGTGGGCTGGTAATATTAGCCGCAGAACCGATAACCGATGGAGTAAACAAGTTCTTGAGTGGAGACCGCGTATCGGCAAACGTAGTGTAGGACACCCTCAGACTAGGTGGAGTGACGATCTTCGCAAGGTGGCTGGTCAAAGAGTAGCCGCGGATCGTGCTCGGTGGCATGCACTTGGAGAGGCCTATGTGCCGCAGTGGACTAGTTTAGGCTGATGTTGATGATGATGATGACATAACTACAGTCGAAGTAACCATAATCCTGCATAGTTTATAGCGGTTCATTCCCCACAACAGTAGGCAAATAGGTCGCGCATAAAGCCTCTGATAGTTCCCAATTTACTGGAGTTGAGCCCTAATTTAATTCCACTGGAAGTGTTCCGGCTCCCCGCGTATTACGCGCACATCGCGGGCACATGAATTTTCATAAGGGCTCTAATGAAAATATTACTATGTACTTTCGTAAGGCTGAGCGGTGAGCAGCGCTCATTGGACGCGGGATGCGGTGGCCTCGAGCATTGTGAAATAAGACATGGTGCTGTTTTTGTTACAAAGCATCAAAAACTTTAATTTTTACTCCGAAATCTTTTTAATTTTATAAGGATGTAATACTGTACCTTGATTTATATACTAGTAAACGTGCTACCTCATTTTTTTTTACATGACGAAATGATATACAATTTCAAATAAAACTCAGTAAATCATTTAACCAAGAATTATTAAACACAACAAACCTCTAGGCATAGGTAGTCAAGATTTTCAAACACGTTTGCTTTTGATGAAATGTTTTAAAGAAACTTGCGCTAAAGATCCACAAATCTAATCTCTCCTCTAAATCCTATTGCGTGCCCGCCAGGGTCCATGATGATCTCCTATTTATGTTCACCATCTATTGTTTACATTGTGGAATACAATAATTAATTGAATTGAATTGAATTGAAATTCAACGCGTAGTAAAAATTTAGGTAATTACTTTAATTTACTTTAAATCGCTTAAAATATAAAAAGTCTTATTTATTACGTCGATCGTCCATCAGGCCTCCGAATCTTCATTGAAACGTAATGTATCTGCACAACAGAAACACTCCCTGCCTCGAGGAAATAGCGGTACTTCAAGCGTAAATGGACGAAAACGGCTACATTGCTTAGCTATTATTCCGCCTGCAGGTCGTATCAGAGTTGGGCGGAGTGCCTCGCGAGTCGTTACCCGGGACACTAGAGTTGTTTTAACAAAAATATTTGTCATTTGTTTCCGAGAAGTACGAAACAGTGTGGTATCAATATGCTCGAACTCTTTCCTTGCACGTGTAAGCGCTTGATTTGCTTCTACTTTGAGTAAACAAATATTTTATTTGATACAAAGGACCCGTTAGCAAAGTGCCAAGGTACAATATCCTCGTGACAAATTGCCAATTAAACACGATTCATGCTCATAGCGGCACAGTCACGTTTCGTAAATATTGTATAACTAGTGGACCCGGCGGATTTCGTACCGCTTTGACAGTTTCCATTCATTCCCGTGGGAATAACGGGATAAAAACTATCATATGTGTTAATCCAGGTTATAAACAATCTGTATGCAGAATTTCACCAAAATCCATCCATCCGTTGCAGCGTGAAGAAACAACAAATATACACACATACACACAAACTTTCGCATTTATAGTATTAGTGTGATTATGTACAAAATTTCATGATTATCGGTTGAATAGTATGCGTGAAAGCGTAACAAATAACAAACAAGCAAACTCACTTTCGCATATTAAGTTAGGTTACTATCAATTAGGATAGTTAGGTATAAACTCTGATTTAGACACACATCTGCTTATAACGTAAGTACACCACTATTGTAACCCTGTAAAGGCCATCCCAATCCTATCCAAACTGCTCGGAGAATCTAGTAGAGTGCGGGAGCACGCTTGCGTGATGCCATTCCCTCTAGAAACCTTCTGACTTTTTTTGATCGTGATCAAGCAGTGTGGCTTGAGGAACCCTTTAAGTTTCTCGCCGCCTCCAAAAAAGTCCGGTGACGCTGCGAAGGACGTTTACAGATAACAACAAACTCTCTCCTAAAGATATATGAGCTTATCAGCGAAATCAATCTTTTTTTTATATATTAATTAAACCTTTTTTGAATAAAATCGGATTGAGTTTTCAAACATGTGTCAAATAAAATGTTATTTAAATCAAAAGCACTAAGAAGTATTGATATCAACTTCGGAGCAAATCACCGCGAAAATAACTTTCTACCCCTTTTTAACCCCGTTAGGGGATGAATTTCAATAAAATACGAAACACGTCTTCCATCAATTCTGTTAAAAAATGTTTATGCAAAATTTGAAGTAGATTGGATCAAGGAATCACATTGCCCTATACAAACTTTGCCCTTAGGGGTAAAATTTCTGAAAATACTTTCTTATCGGATGCCTACGTCATACAAAGAACACACCCTCCAAGTCTCTACGATCAGCGGTTTAGGCTGTGCGTTGATCCGTCAGTCAGTCATTCAGGACAAAGCATTTTATATATATAGATTTTCTTTATATAGAGAGACAACCAACTGACACTTTTACTCATTTTTTATTTCTGAAACAGAACTATTTTGTATTCCAACAAAACAGACCAAAGAGATCGAGAGAGAGAGACCAAGTGACAAAAGACATCGGGGCGACGGACTTCGTGTTTCCATGACAACAAAACAAACAAATCATTTTGTATTGAAAAATTATATTGTCGTTTTTAGTATTTTCCGTTACTTATTATTTATGTTTCTCACCGTTTAAACCTTCCCTGAACTTCCACGAATATTTTAAAATCAAAATTAGCCAAATCGGTCCAGCCATTATTGAGTTTTTAACGAGACTAACGAACAGCAATCGATTTTTATATAAACAGATTGAAAGAATTAAAAATCTTTTTTTTATATCATTTCTCCTTCAAAGACACACTTGGTGGGATTCCTTTCATTTATCATGTATTTTTGAGGCTATAAATAGATGTTTGTGAATGGGCGTAATAACATGTCACGACCGCAGCGTGAAGGAAACTTTTGAATCCTTTTCTGGTGCTCATTTGCTGACTATTTAGTAGGCACGTGATATATTTTCCCTTGTGATATACATGATACATACATATTTTCTCTGTACACATAACGCTCTGTACTCGTAGCTCAGCATGTTTTTCGCAACACAGTTTAAACTTGAGCAAACAGCATCGTGTTTTATAGTAAATGTAAGGATCATTTATGTTTTCAACAAGTGTAAGGGTACGTTTTATTTATATTTTGACGTACCCTATGAAAAGCGTGAAAGTATGTATGTATGTATTTGTTATTAAAAGCAAACTCAGCGTTGCAGTGTTTAATGCAAATTAAAAATAATGTTTTCCAACCCAAATGTTAGTGCGTCAGCTAATATTCGCTACCCCGCGGTAAGCACGATACCTTTGTCTAAGAGGTTTTACTTTAAGTTTACTTTAAATTTTGTAATAACAAATAGTTTGTTGCCGAGATGGGAGCAACAATGTTCCGGGAAGCGCGGCGATAAAACACCGAGTTTGCAGTTCACAATTTACAGTCAGTATTAAGGTTTATTTTAGTTTAACGTCGGTGGTACCTTGAAACTTTCTACCTTTCGCGTTTTACGTTAGTTTGCTAATAAAAGTTGATCAGCAAAAGAACATTTATTGTTAGTGTAAAACATTATATTTTATTGAAAGTTGAATTTCTAAAGTCGCCTCATTCAGCTTATTTTACAGAGGGTTTTAGTAGCTAGTTTTAACTTAACGCAATAGTAAGGAAATTATTCAATTTTATTTTATTGTAAATTATAATTAATTTTGTCTTATATTTTATAGGAGATATTGAGTTGATATGACACTTACAAAACTTTATGTCGGCGTACATATTATTATCCCAGTTTAACACTACAGTACTTAACTCTGCCCTCCGCTGCCTAAGGAGTATTCCATTTGCAACAGTTGGCAGCCATTACCAACCATTTCCGGCTGGAGCTGCCCTCAGGAAACTAAAGGAAATGAACCCTCAGCCGCAGATTAGCGGGTAGTTTGGAGGCAGTGGATGTTGCGCTTCCTCTTTACATCAAATACTTCACTAAATCATACCTAATCTGTTATTTTGATACGGAGCCAAAGTTATAAATTTTCTTCCGGCCCATCAGAAATTAAATATTTTATGTGTTAACTCGTTTTAGCTTCGTACCTAAAAACAAAATTAATTTTAAATAAATTACTGAGTTATTAATTTCAACAGTCACGCCAATGCAATGGAACTACACAGTGTTCCGATTTCCATTCAGCAACACTCATGGCGCGTCATATCAGTCGCTAATGCATTGAATCAGTGCCGGCGCGCCGCTACAGCGCCGCCGCCGCGGTAATTGCAATCGAGTACGGGGAAGTACGGTGGGTGCGTCGCGGTGTCACAAAATAAGGGGACTGCAGAAGGTAAGCGTCATACAAACGTGCTCTACATACGCACACATAGACAACTTCTTCGGCACGGAACCTCGCGACAGCTGCGCTCAGACTTTACTGAACCGTACCGCGCGAGCGCGGTCAACATTCGCAATGTCAACATGACAAAAGTCAAAATTTTTAATTCAAATAAACCGCCACTGTGGTCTAGTGGTAAAGACCACCGTTGTTTGCCCGCCTAGCTAGCTACCACCACCTTATCTAAATATGACGCCATAACATTATTGTTTGTAGCATTGTTGTGTTCCGGCAGCTAAAGATAAGATAACCAGTGTCTCAGTAGTTGAGGATTTCGTCTAAAGTGCGCTTTATCAACACTTAGCATTTGGACTTCATCTCATCAGTTGAGATGAAGGCCAAATGCTTACCCGTAAGATATAAAAAAATATTAAAATATAACTTAAGAAAATCTATGATCTTTATTATTTGTACAAATATTAAGATCGGATGTTGATGATGTAGTTGTCGACATTGCATAGGGCTGCTTTGGTTTACAGAGTAGATAAGTAGTAATAAGTAGTAGATAGCAGTAGTGTTGATTAATTTCGGCGAATTGGATTGAGCCACGATAGAATAGTTGGTAGTGCACCTGACCCTGCCGGGTTTGTCATGGGGTGTAGGTTCGAGTCCCGCTCGAGGATTTTTTCAACACTTTGTCTTTATTCAAACTTAAGAAAAGTGCTTTTGAATCGTCCAAACATACCTGCCTTTTGCCTAACCCACTCAGGACGTCTATTTTAGCTGTGGACAAAAATGGCTTAATTCCTTACTTTCTGGAGTATGGAACATCTTTGTTTTATGGCGGTGTGTCGGCGCTGCGACTAATGTGATTAACTGCGGTTAAGAAGCGCATTCATTAGCTTGAGTCAAGATCATCGCTCACTTTCGATTTGAATGGCTCGGCGCGGCTTGCACTTAGCCAATTTCAGTTATGAAGTCGGGATAAACCAGTGAGAGTGCAAACTTTAGTCACCGTTCGATAAGTTTACGAAATCGAAACGTTTTATAGCAAAATTGCCTCTCATCCTGTTTTCCACAAAGAGGCTCTGCATCAAAAGCTGCTTACACAAAGCCTCGTTTTCGTTAACGTTATAGAATTGCGTGAATAAAACTTTAATTTTATTCACGCAATTCTATACGGTCTTGCGTGGAGTATTGCTCGCACATCTGGGACGGTTCCGCAAAGTACCTTCTCGATGCTTTGGACAGATTGCAGCGTCACGCTGTACGCATTATCGGCAACGCAGAAGTCACAAATACTCTTGAAACTCTGCAATTGCGTAGAGATATTGCGTCACTCAGCGTGTTTTATCGCTTATACCATGGCGAGTGCTCTGAAGAACTCTTTGACCTCATCCCACCTTCTCCCTTCCTCCATACACGTGCTGCTCTCCGGAGTCACCGCTTCACTGTCTCAAATATTCCATCGCGCACTAAGAAATTTGGTGACTCGTTTTTTTGTCGCACCTCCAAAACATGGAATAGTTTGCCAGCACACGTTTTCCCTCCTTCCTATGATATGGGGTCCTTCAAACGAGGCGTGAAGAGGCACCTTGTGGGCCGGCAAAGTGAGGATAACTGATGCTGCGTTGTTTTCACGGTGCACCAGTTGTCGTCGCATCTGGATTCCATATTCACTTAACATCAGGTGAATTGGAATCATTTGCCGTGCTACGTATAAAAAAAAATCTTCAGTTAAATTATTGTAGTGACTATTGATTAATGAATGATGAATGGCTAGTGACAAAAAATGATGAAATGTTGGTTTATGACTTGAAAGGCTTGCATGTATACGACGCTCCGTATTACGAGAGGTACATGCTTTATATTTTATAATTATCTCATCATCATCAGCTCATTTTATGTCCCCACTGCTGGGACACTAGCCTTCCCTAGGGATGCATAAGGAGAACGGGCCATAAACCACCAAAAAGTTTGTACAAAATTTGTATATTACTTATATTACATGATTTTAATTTGGTTGAAAAGATGGAGAAAAAGAAATAAGCCTCCTGAGTCTCAGCTGGCAAGATACTTCTCGGTCGAAGGTCGTCAAAATTCGAACTGGTGGTAGATTCAGTAGCTAAACTAATTTTTTAATTTTTGATTTTTAGTTTTGACGTCAATAAGTACCTGTGAAGGCTTAAGTATGTTTAATAAAATGATTTCACTATGACTTTGACCACCCGAGCCCAATGCAGATTGGTGGCTGTTAAAGACTGCTATTGCAGCCGGGACCAATGGCTTTACGTGCCTTCTGAAGCACGGAGGAACTCGAGATAATAAATTTTTGGTCACCTATTTGATGACCTTTGCGAAAGTTACTTAACCGCAGCACTCGCAGACTGGGCGCGTTAACTACTGCGCCATCGAGCTCCTCCTATAACTATATATACTCGTACATCTATATATTAATACGTGAATTAAAAACTTTGTACCCCTTTTTACGAAAATTGCGCGGACGGATTGAAATTTCGCACACTTATAGTTAATATAGAGAAGATTTGCAGAATGTTAATATTTTTTTTATTACGCAAAAAAAATACTAAATCAATAAAACAAACATTACGCACACTACCATGTATTTGACACACTCGCATATACTCTTTTCAAAAATGGAAGAGGAGCGGCCGAAATCTATCAATGCCAATCCAAACTCACATTCTTTTTTTTTTAATTTTTCATTGCTTAGGATACAATCCGTGCAGCCTTAATAAAAATATGGTCGAATTTGTATGTATAATTATCTACTTATTACAATTTGGTCCCTTATAATTAGATTTTTGTCCCACTTTTGATATGTATGATAATAAAAAAAAATACCTCGAGGCTCTAGTTTATCTATGTTTTATTACAATTAACCAACATTCAAATTAAATATTCACTCTAACAGCCGGTTGCACCAAAATTTTCATTTTACGAATTCGTAAAAAGTAACGTAAAAAGTAAACGTATAATGTAAAACGTTGTTGTACCACACTTTGCGATACGTTTTACGGTTACATTATACGGTTACTTTTTACGTAGCTCAAACCCTGCTCATAACGTAAAAGTATAAGATTTTGACAGTTCGTTCGTGTTTGCAATTCGTGTTGGAGGTTAGAAAACGCTCTATTTATTTAAAGAAACGTGCTCTGAGAGAATAAATGAGGATAATGTCTTCCACAAGTTCTGACAGTGATAGTGAAATTATTCAATATACCACTCGCCGTCGTCGGAGAACAAATATTAGAGTAGACCAAATGGTCATTGAAGGTAGCGATATTTGTGCCGCTTTCGAATCAGCAAGACCACGGTACATTACATTTACAGATGTATTGAACATGAAGTTCCATCTAATACTCCAAGATCAGTTTCAAATCTACAACTTAAACTTTAATACCTACGGGGAGCTAGGTACTTCACAACGAAACGAATCACCATCATTACACCATCGCTAATGTGTATGAAAACCCGAAACATACAAATAAACAATAACGACCTATCCCCAAAAAGCCCAATAAAGTACCTAACGTTATTGTAAGTAGATAGATATTTACTTTTCTTGCAGAATGTCATCTTCCAAAATAATCATCATCATCATCATCAGCTCATTTTATGTCCCCACTGCTGGGGCACGAGCCTTCCCTGTGGATAGATAGGGAGAACGGGCTATGAACCACCACGCGGGCCCAGTGCGGATTGGTGGAAAAAAAAAATTTCCATTATTAAATGCACTTTCATTACTATTTCAAAACTACAAACAATAATAAACAAACCATTAACGTCACGCTACTGACACTTATGACGCTAATTATCATGGCTTACTACATGTAAAATAAAAACTACCATGGTAGTAAAAAACTACTGAGGTAAAATGGTAAAATTAACACTTCATTTGTGTAGCAAGTAATTTTACTGATACTTTTACTCGTATTTTGTTGGTGCAACGTACATTTACGAATTCGTGAAAGTAACGGAATAGTTTATGTAAAACGTAAAACTGAATTTGTAAATGTATTTCAATTTTGGTGCAACCGGCGGTTACTGTTGTACTCAGAGACGTCAATTAAGTTTTAATGACAACTAGAATAAAGCTAAATAGAGAAGGAAAGACATTTAATTGTCATTAAAACTTAATTGACGTCTCTGACTACCTACGGCAGTAAGTATTAATAAATTCTCAGCTCGACAAAAGAATAACGGCCCTTCACGAATCAACTCGACAATATACTTTCCTTTGAAAATCACAAAGCAACTAATGACGAAATTATCACAGGAACCCGGGAGTAAGCAAAAAATATGGCCAAAACGTCATCAAAGGAATACCTCAAACATTTAGACTGTAATACAAACTCAAAGGAGACAAAATTGGAACATAATTATTATTGATGTTGGAGTTTATGATAATAATACGTCGTTGAATATCGATATAGTCTGTTTGATTTGAAAAATATAATGTCTAAACTTAATTGTATTTATTAACTTGTTTATATTCCAGGAAAGGAAAGCGGTAGGCCCCAAAGTGAAGTGATAATAAGGCTGCGCTGTAAGTAGAAGCGCACTGCTCCCGAAATCCTCACTGCTAAGGCATATGTTATCTTATCCAACTGTCAGAACACCAAAGCCTCGTCCAAACGCAGGCGGTCAGCGGACGCGGGCAGACGCGACCGTGTCTGCCCGCGCGAGCGCGTATTCAATAGCGCGATATCAGTCTCACAAACAGAGGCGGTGGCGGTACAGTCGCCTATCTATAAATAATATATTATGATAATTTAATATATCTACATATTAATACGTGAAGCAAAAACTTTGTACCCCTTTTCACGAAAATTGCGCGGACGGAGGAGTATGAAATTTCGCACACTTATAGTATATACAAGTTTTTTGTTTTTTTTTTTTAGTTTTTAGAGAAGGATTGCAGAATGTTAATATTTTTTTAACTATGCATAAAAAATACATTAAATCAATAAAACAAACATTACACACACTACAATGTATTTGACACACACGCATATATACTCTTTTCAAAAATTTCAAATCTCGCGGCCGAAATCTGCAATGCTAATCCAAACTCACATTCTATCTTTTTATTTTTTCATTGCTTAGGATACAATCCGTGCAGACTTAATAAAAATACGGTCGAATGTCGACCACTGGGCGACCACTAGTTTTAATAAACTATCATCAAGAACGCCTCAGTGGCCGAGTGGCAGAGCGCTCGGCCCGATACCTGAAGGTCCCGGGTTCAATTCCCAGGTCGGCAAAATGTATTTCGGATGCATAGCCCGGGTTTGTGATCACCAACCCGCATTTGGCAAGCGTGGTGATTAAGCCATTACCCATCAATTGTAGTGACAACTTGATTTCAGTGATGGAGGCCTTTGCCCATGTGTGGGACAGTTATAGGCTGTTTACTACTTACTACATCAACATCAAACTCCATCAGAATCAACGCACCATCTTTAAATGACCTTCGGATAACCGGTCCAACGCTCTGACCGCTGACTCGTGGGTTTCAACTCGAGACTGGTACTAGACTTACTGAGACTGGTAGATTTTTTCTAGTAAAAAAATTATCTTGTTAGAGGGTAGATCGTTTTCCCTGCTCATAAAAACCCACCCGCAATAACTTCAGTAATTCCGTGAGCGTGGCACATGCAACTGTGCCGTAATATCGGATACTCACAATTAATATACATGGTAACAATCTCGTTAATGATTGCTCTTATGGTGCATTGATTCTGTTGGCTTTGTGCGAAGATAAAAGAAAGAATGAATGATCATTGTAGCGGCGACGAAGTGGGTTCAGCGTGTGGTCGCGGGAGGCCGCCTGTAGATCGCGGCCTGCCCGTGCTTATTCGATATGCTTCATATTGACTACCATATCCGACCGCGAAAGTAACCGCGACCGCAGACCGCCTTTGTTTAGGCGAAGCTTAATGCAGCCTACTAACATTGTTTTATGGAGACAGGCTTAAATAAGATAGTGCTATCTTGTCAGATGCAGTAAGTAAGTAAGTAAGAGTAAAATCAAGCCCTACTATCTAACAAAGATGATTACGGTATGGACACTACGGTGGGAATCGAACCCTAGATATAAATTGGTCTAAGTCCGATCGTCTAATCACTATGACCACAGAGACGGTGTTGGTAACTCCTAAGAAACAATACAAGACAGAATGAAATTCCATTAGTTACCAATGTCAATTGATGACAATTCTATTTTGAAAATGAATTTGTTTTGTTATAAAAACGATTTGGTAGCGATATGAGCTTAGGTAGTTTTTGGTTTACGTACGTAAGGTTGCGCTGAAGCTGTCGACCCGTATGATGGGTTCCCAGGCAAGTGAACCATCGTCTCTATTGAAACTCAAATATTATTCTTTGTATCGTCGAAGGGATAAGACTTAGTTCTTTGACGAGTATATGAAGCTTGTCAAATCATATACGATGGCTGGGTCCTCGAGCTAGTGTTCGCACACTGCAGAGTTATTCTCGCTCCAATACACGGCTGTCGGTCGGCTACTTGTTTACGTAAGTTTCTTTATTTATATTCGTTTTCCCATACATAGTAAGAGATCCCACAGTCGCTGTCCAAGCACGCCAACAACTTAAAAGAGAATGTTTGTAAAGCGAATTCGTTGATTCTTTTTGAACAACTCGCCCACAGACGTAACAGGAAGGAACCAAACGAGGTGCACCCTCCAGGGCACATTTACAAACAAACGCAACAGAGCCACAGTCTTTGTTTAACGAGAAGTCCCATTTTATTACCAAAATAAACTTTCTTACTTCGCCACAAAACATTGTAGGCAAGCAACGTTTACAACGGAAAATGTATATTTTTGCCATTTTAATTCTGGACAGAGATATAGTATTTCAAAGACGAGTTTTCGTAGTAAACACTTATCTTATTTTGCCTTTATTCATTACCCCCTACTTTGTATGCTTAGATATTGTGTTCAATTAGATGTAGAGGTTTAATCGCTAGTGTAGTCTAGTGGTTACGACCACCAGTTTAGACTCAGAGGTCCCGGGTTCGATTCCCAGCGGGGTACATGTTTGTGTACTCGGTTTGGATGGTGGTAGTGCTTGTTTGTCCGCCTACCTCTATATTATCTAAACATGTCGCCATAACGCCAATGTTTGTAGCATTATTGTATTCCGGCAGCTAGAGATAACATAGCCAGTGCCTCAATAGTTGAGGAATGAGCGCTTCCACTTTCGGCCTTATCATCACTTAACATCAGGTGTGATGAAGGTCAAGTGCTTACCCGAAAAAATATATTTATTTATTTATAGGGCAGTCAACAAAAAAAAATTAACACCAAAACCAGTATGTAAGTATAGAGCTATAGAGTGAACGGCAGCCGCACATTTAACCTAAGTACAGTTTTCCATTAAAGACGGCCACGACAGTAATGTAGATCAATCGTTGTAATTAAACTAAACTAACAAATTTTACCAATATTTATCTCATATTATCTTATGGGTAAGCACAGTGCCTTTATCTCAGTGATGATAAGGCCAATGGTGGAAGCGCACTTCACCCGGAACCCTCAACTACTGAGGCACTGGCTTCCTTATCTCTAGCTAACGGAACAACAATGCTACAAACATTATGGCTATGTTAAGACTTAAAATTACTGCCATCATTGCACTATTAATGCTGCACAAAGCTGTCCCTGTCCACTGCGATGGAAAGGCGCAGCCGGGCGGCCGTCGTCGGCAGCCGTCGGCAGCCGTCGGCAGCCGTCGGCAGCCGTCGTAAACAGCCTGTTCGTGACTGGTTGTAGCCCCTACAGATCGGCCGTTGTGCTTCGATGTGGACTGTATTAAAACTCGGTTCTTGATTATTTCTTCTTTATTCTTTTAGCTGGGGTCCGGAGAGCTTACAAAAATCTGCTCTGACCGGCCGTGACTTAAACACATATTAGGTCGGGAACTAGCGACGTTGTGGTACAGCTGCCGGCCCATGTAGGTAGCTTTACATTTTTGACCTAAACAATCTTTTTTTTTTTTTTTTTTTTTTTTTTTTTTTTTTTTTTTTTTTTTTGACCCAGAGGAATCACTTTAGACTTCCCTCACCCTGAAGGGGCAAGGGGGTATGTGGGGGTCGCCCGTCCGCCTTTCCACACCCACTGACAAGGGGAGAAGCCCCGAGTCAGCTGCCAGGAATAAGTCCCGGCTGGGAGGGCGAGACGGAGGGGAATACCCACTAAACCTCTGGAGGTCCACAATCCGAGTGCAAAGGTAAGGCGACGGCACGGTATCTGTCAAAGATTAAGACCGCGACCGCCACCCTGCGCCCGTGCACCGACCTGCAGCCATCTCCACACACTTACTCCCGTCTGCACGGGAGACGTGTGCTTTGACGGCCACGCGCCGGGGCACGGGCACGTGCTGGTGACACACAGCATTAAACCGAAGCTAAATCGAAAGGAGGCCGCAGCGCCCTTGGGGACACGCAGCAAAATCTAACAATACAAACACATGGACAGCACATGGACAGCACAAGACCCTAGGCCTTCGGGGAGGTATAATACACTTATACCTATGCCGAAGCCCTACCACATATAGCGCCTGCGTAGGCAGGCGATCTCCCCACAACACACACATACAAACACAGCAAAAACTGACCAGGAACCGGCCCGGACCCAGACCCCCATACTAGTCTGACTCCAGCTCGGTTCCTACTCAAACACATTCCCAACATACACTCACCACAAAAAACACAATCACCTCCGCAACTCCGGGTCCCTCATCCCCACTACCGGAGGACAGCACTCCCTACTACCCATGACATGTCCATGGGGTAGCGCCGCCTCGGCACACACCAAACAACGCAAATATGTTAACCGTATTACATCTATGCCGTTTTACTTGCTAACTAAACTTATACAAATATACAATAGAGACTTCTGTCCGTAACACAGCCGATCGACTTCTTGGCGGGAAAGTGAACAGTCATGTCTGCGGTTTTGTTTTATTTTCTAAAATTGTGATAAGTCGAATATTAATGTGAAATAATGATGGATTATTAACCGTTAAGTGTTCGTGAGTGTGCATGAGTGTTGGCAAATAAAAAAACAGTGCAACGTCACTTTTCAAATTCTCTCAAGAAGTCCGCCCGAGGACTTAGTAAAGCCCCACATCTTTACTGAGATACTCGAGGAGTTGGGGGGTATATCATTTCTCAATTCTCATTTCTATTATCATTCATCATCATCATACAGGAAAGAAATATTGTTTATATAAGTATTACTTGTAAGAAAAATTACTTTGACACTGGCTAAATGTGCTAATTGCACGAAGCCATCATCTAAAGGAAAAAAAAACCAACCGATCGGGACAAATAGCTTTCTACCTACAGCTATATGCTAATAGCTCCGGTTTTTCCACAGTTTTTCCTACTGAAGCGGATCGGTGCCATTGACTGTCGTTCCCTACTTTTTCGTAAAACGGAATGGCAGTAAGTAAGTAGTTTTTTATTTTTCTCCACAATCTCAAACGTACATCATAAGATACAAAAACAATGTTTTGTTACAAAGAAAGATTGTGAGAGACTGGTGCCTGAGCTAAGCGTTAGCCTGTCTCAGGCACCAGCGCTCTCCCCTCAAGATAATGGTCGACAATAGTTACAGTGTTCAACGATGTGTATTAATGACCTTTGAAAAACAACATTAATAATGTTTACAGACTAGTAAATATACAAGAAATTGCTGATTTAAGGGATTATTAACATGTTTTTTTTAATTATTAGTATTCGATATTTTGGCATAGTTGCATGCGCCAATGTATAACTGACAATGTTACCAGTCGCATTCTTTAGTTCGATACCGACTTATAAAGGAACAGGAATGTTCAATCTAAATGGCGCTTACTTATTTATCTTGCATCGAAGCTCAGACATGGTACAACTACATTATAGACATAGTGACAGCTCCCTAGTTCTGAATAAGGAAAAATAATATAAAAGTGAACCACTAGTAAGAAATTATTTATAAATTATTTATTACCAAAATAAACTTTCTTACTTCGCCACAAAACATTGTAGGCAAGCAACGTTTACAACGGAAAATGTATATTTTTGCCATTTTAATTCTGGACAGAGATATAGTATTTCAAAGACGAGTTTTCGTAGTAAACACTTATGTTATTTTGCCTTTATTCATTACCCCCTACTTTGTATGCTTAGATATTGTGTTCAATTAGATGTAGAGGTTTAATCGCTAGTGTAGTCTAGTGGTTACGACCACCAGTTTAGACTCAGAGGTCCCGGGTTCGATTCCCAGCGGGGTACATGTTTGTGTACTCGGTTTGGATGGTGGTAGTGCTTGTTTGTCCGCCTACCTCTATATTATCTAAACATGTCGCCATAACGCCAATGTTTGTAGCATTATTGTATTCCGGCAGCTAGAGATAACATAGCCAGTGCCTCAATAGTTGAGGAATGAGCGCTTCCACTTTCGGCCTTATCATCACTTAACATCAGGTGTGATGAAGGTCAAGTGCTTACCCGAAAAAATATATTTATTTATTTATAGGGCAGTCAACAAAAAAAAATTAACACCAAAACCAGTATGTAAGTATAGAGCTATAGAGTGAACGGCAGCCGCACATTTAACCTAAGTACAGTTTTCCATTAAAGACGGCCACGACAGTAATGTAGATCAATCGTTGTAATTAAACTAAACTAACAAATTTTACCAATATTTATCTCATATTATCTTATGGGTAAGCACAGTGCCTTTATCTCAGTGATGATAAGGCCAATGGTGGAAGCGCACTTCACCCGGAACCCTCAACTACTGAGGCACTGGCTTCCTTATCTCTAGCTAACGGAACAACAATGCTACAAACATTATGGCTATGTTAAGACTTAAAATTACTGCCATCATTGCACTATTAATGCTGCACAAAGCTGTCCCTGTCCACTGCGATGGAAAGGCGCAGCCGGGCGGCCGTCGTCGGCAGCCGTCGGCAGCCGTCGGCAGCCGTCGGCAGCCGTCGTAAACAGCCTGTTCGTGACTGGTTGTAGCCCCTACAGATCGGCCGTTGTGCTTCGATGTGGACTGTATTAAAACTCGGTTCTTGATTATTTCTTCTTTATTCTTTTAGCTGGGGTCCGGAGAGCTTACAAAAATCTGCTCTGACCGGCCGTGACTTAAACACATATTAGGTCGGGAACTAGCGACGTTGTGGTACAGCTGCCGGCCCATGTAGGTAGCTTTACATTTTTGACCTAAACAATCTTTTTTTTTTTTTTTTTTTTTTTTTTTTTTTTTTTTTTTTTGACCCAGAGGAATCACTTTAGACTTCCCTCACCCTGAAGGGGCAAGGGGGTATGTGGGGGTCGCCCGTCCGCCTTTCCACACCCACTGACAAGGGGAGAAGCCCCGAGTCAGCTGCCAGGAATAAGTCCCGGCTGGGAGGGCGAGACGGAGGGGAATACCCACTAAACCTCTGGAGGTCCACAATCCGAGTGCAAAGGTAAGGCGACGGCACGGTATCTGTCAAAGATTAAGACCGCGACCGCCACCCTGCGCCCGTGCACCGACCTGCAGCCATCTCCACACACTTACTCCCGTCTGCACGGGAGACGTGTGCTTTGACGGCCACGCGCCGGGGCACGGGCACGTGCTGGTGACACACAGCATTAAACCGAAGCTAAATCGAAAGGAGGCCGCAGCGCCCTTGGGGACACGCAGCAAAATCTAACAATACAAACACATGGACAGCACATGGACAGCACAAGACCCTAGGCCTTCGGGGAGGTATAATACACTTATACCTATGCCGAAGCCCTACCACATATAGCGCCTGCGTAGGCAGGCGATCTCCCCACAACACACACATACAAACACAGCAAAAACTGACCAGGAACCGGCCCGGACCCAGACCCCCATACTAGTCTGACTCCAGCTCGGTTCCTACTCAAACACATTCCCAACATACACTCACCACAAAAAACACAATCACCTCCGCAACTCCGGGTCCCTCATCCCCACTACCGGAGGACAGCACTCCCTACTACCCATGACATGTCCATGGGGTAGCGCCGCCTCGGCACACACCAAACAACGGGGCGGCTTGGTGCATGCTTCCGCCCTGTGGCCGTCCATGCCACAGCGGAAGCAGCACCCCGCTCTATCCTTCTCCGACCGGCACATCGGCCTCGTATGACCCATTCCCATGCACTTGAAGCAGCGCATGGGTCTGGGTCCGACAGCCTCCACTTTGGCCCAACTCCACTCTATCTTGAGTCTCCCCAAGCTGGCGAGCTTCCCCGCCACCCTCACAGGGCACTGGACCATCACCGATGCCGAACCATTAAGGCTCGAACGGATGGTCCTCACCCTGATCCCCTCCCTTGGGCAGTCCCCCTCTGCCGACACAGCATCGGCCACCTTTTCCGTCGAAACGAAGTTTCCGAACCCACTTATGCGGATATCCGCCCGCTTCTCTGGGCGGACAACCGTCACCACGTCAGATGCTACATCCGCAATCCTTGATGCCAGCCTGTCGGCAGCCTCACCACTGTCGGCACCCGGCACCTCGATCAGCATGGCTCCCGACTGGGCCGTCCTAACCTTGACACCGTTGTGGATGCCAAGCTCCTCCAGGCGAATAGCCTTCGTAACCTTCTCGAGGGTCCCCGCATACGTAACTCCTCTGGCAGCCGCCTCCGGCCTAAGCTGAAGGACGACCGCCGCCGACGTAGGCTGCCTCAGGGTCACCCTCCTCTTTGGCACACCCGGTGGCGTCGGTCCTACGTTCGGCACTGTCGGTGCTCCAATGTCCATCTGGCTGGGGCCACCTACCCCTCGCCTTCTCCGTCTGCCGACCCGCGCAGCACGCACCTCAGCCGAGGGAGGACCCTCAGCCTCAGCACTCTGGACCTTAGTCCCTGCGGCCACCGATCCATACGACCTTCTTTCGTCAGGAGTCTACCTTCCAGCCCGTCCATCCGCTTGTGCACTCCTTCAATTGACTGCTGCAGTGTCGCCAGTGCAGCCAGCACATCAACGGGATCCGGCGCCGGAGGAGAGGTAAGCTTCGCCTCCGCAAAACACCTAGCCTCCTCCACAGCCTCCTCCCTCTTCTCGTGGACCCTTGGCTGGCTCTCCAGCTCCGCGATCCTCTCCTTCATGATCTCGTTGGCCTCGGTCAACTGCTCCACCTGCTTCTCTGCCTTTATGGCCCTTTCCAGGCATAGCTCCACCTGATCCATGAGATGCGCGTTCCGGTCATTCAGGCACCTGAGCTCACTCTCCAGGTCGCCGACCCTCTGTAGCACGGAAGGAGAGGCAGTCCTTTCCTCCGAAAGGCGCCTCGCCTCTTCCGCAATCTCCTTGGCCTCACCGGCCTCTCGGGCCTCTCTCTTGGCATCCGAGGTCTCCTTCCTACTCTTCCTCAGCTGCTCATTGCGCTCCTTCAGCCGTTGCTTGAGCTCAGCCACAGTCTCCTCTGCCTCCTGTCTGGCCTTCTCTTCTTCTTCGAAGTGGTCGTAGTTGCTGGTCGCTATCCTTCCATACTCCGCAACCTCTTCTCGCAGCCGTCGTATCTCGTCGTCCCTCCGTCGAATCTCTTCACTCTCCTCCGCCTCAAACGTTTCTTTGCCCCCCCCAGATACGGTGGGGCGGCCCGGAGCCAGTGAACCAGCTCCGGGGAGGGGTTCTCCCGCCTTACGGCGGGTACCCTCCTGGGGTAGACGTTTTGAAGAAGACGCTTTCATGTCTACAATTTTATGGGTTGTTATCCCCAAAAACCTACAAAAAACAACAAAACACAACACACAACTGCAGGTCCAGAAGGGACACTACCAAAAACTCCCCTCAAAGCCGCTCAGATGGAGCGGCGAGTGTGCGACCCAAAGTGGGCACGCACAGGAGTTGCAGGGCCCAGAGGGGGCTCCCGCCTAGCCAGATGTTAGCCGATTGGGCCCAACTTTCTCCGAACGGAAAATGTTGGGACCACTCGTTGCCCAGGATGCACCACGAGGAGGTCATCTGACTTGCATCACCGACCTAAACAATCTAAACCAACTACCCACATGAGCCGTCGTATTTTATGCAGCTGTCCCTTTCGCTCGGACCTCTCTTTTCTTTACGTATTAACATGTACCCTACGGTATCTCTCGTAATCTGGATACCCTACATATTTATAACTTTCTAAAACTTAATTACTTATTTTAATAAACTTTTCATAGTGAGGCATTAGGCCTCTAGGCACGTTTACCTGGCCCTTATAACTTTAGAAACCTTTAAATCTTTACTTTTTACCAATAAAAGGCACAAAATAAGAATCATTTATTATCAATAACAATAATACCTATACAATGCTATAAAACTTAATTAACGCAAATATGTTAACCGTATTACATCTATGCCGTTTTACTTGCTAACTAAACTTATACAAATATACAATAGAGACTTCTGTCCGTAACACAGCCGATCGACTTCTTGGCGGGAAAGTGAACAGTCATGTCTGCGGTTTTGTTTTATTTTCTAAAATTGTGATAAGTCGAATATTAATGTGAAATAATGATGGATTATTAACCGTTAAGTGTTCGTGAGTGTGCATGAGTGTTGGCAAATAAAAAAACAGTGCAACGTCACTTTTCAAATTCTCTCAAGAAGTCCGCCCGAGGACTTAGTAAAGCCCCACATCTTTACTGAGATACTCGAGGAGTTGGGGGGTATATCATTTCTCAATTCTCATTTCTATTATCATTCATCATCATCATACAGGAAAGAAATATTGTTTATATAAGTATTACTTGTAAGAAAAATTACTTTGACACTGGCTAAATGTGCTAATTGCACGAAGCCATCATCTAAAGGAAAAAAAAACCAACCGATCGGGACAAATAGCTTTCTACCTACAGCTATATGCTAATAGCTCCGGTTTTTCCACAGTTTTTCCTACTGAAGCGGATCGGTGCCATTGACTGTCGTTCCCTACTTTTTCGTAAAACGGAATGGCAGTAAGTAAGTAGTTTTTTATTTTTCTCCACAATCTCAAACGTACATCATAAGATACAAAAACAATGTTTTGTTACAAAGAAAGATTGTGAGAGACTGGTGCCTGAGCTAAGCGTTAGCCTGTCTCAGGCACCAGCGCTCTCCCCTCAAGATAATGGTCGACAATAGTTACAGTGTTCAACGATGTGTATTAATGACCTTTGAAAAACAACATTAATAATGTTTACAGACTAGTAAATATACAAGAAATTGCTGATTTAAGGGATTATTAACATGTTTTTTTTAATTATTAGTATTCGATATTTTGGCATAGTTGCATGCGCCAATGTATAACTGACAATGTTACCAGTCGCATTCTTTAGTTCGATACCGACTTATAAAGGAACAGGAATGTTCAATCTAAATGGCGCTTACTTATTTATCTTGCATCGAAGCTCAGACATGGTACAACTACATTATAGACATAGTGACAGCTCCCTAGTTCTGAATAAGGAAAAATAATATAAAAGTGAACCACTAGTAAGAAATTATTTATAAATTGGCGCTGGGCGTCGGCCAGTCTCCTAATCCTATCGCTTAATTAGCTCGGAGCGCTCGCTCCACTACTTATTAATTTTGTAAGGCTTTTCTCATGAGAACATAGAATAAGACTTTATTTCACTCTAGGCTCTTTTATTAGCTCGCGAATGGTCCGGGATTATACTGGGAACTGGCTTAGTTTACTGAATTAATTTAGAGTAGATTGAAAGCAATTATGATATTTATTTAATTAATTTAAACATTTGCGAGTACTGCGAGGCTGATTTAAACGCTGACGTCAGTTAGTATTTGTATTTCTATATTTTAATATTTTGTACGTAGTTTTAGTGTAATAATGTAGTTTTGTTGGTCTTCATTGTATTCATTCATAGCCCGAGTTTGTGATCACCAACCCATATTTGGCAAGCGAGGTGATTAAGACAATACCCATCAATTGTAGTTATGACTTGATTAAAATAATGGAGGCCTTTGCCCAGCAGCTGGACAGTCACAGGCTTTTGTACGGTCAGAATTAAATAAGACATTAATATAAAAGCATTTTGTATGTTGATTCGACCTTTTTTCAATACACAACGTCTACAAAACGACGTCTTTAACTTGCCTGCCCGCCGCCGCACCACAAACGATGCACTTAATGTTTCTTTATTTTACTTTTATTGCAAATGCAAACTACCTCTGGCTACGACATTAATGAACCTTAAATTGTACCTTATTATTGTAGACGAAGTCTTAAAAGTCTAAAGAAGCATTTATTCAGCTGCCGTCGAGACTCTTTCAGTTAATTTTAAGAGAACAGAGTATTTTAAACTTACGACGCAGTTAAAGAGAAATAGAACGGTTGGCAGAAATAAAAATATGAAAATAATGCCTGCACTAAAGCGGCCTGCGCTGCCGACCGGGCCCGGACGGGCGCGATACACTTACTACTAAATACAGAGATTGCAGAAGATAGGCTCCTTACAAACGACCTCTCGCGGCCGCGGAGTCTCGCAACAGCTGCGCGCGGACTGTTCCGAGATACGTGTCCGTGCGAGGAGCTCGATGGCGCAATGGTTAACGCGCCGGGTCTGCAAGTGCTAAGGTTAAGCAATTTTTGCAAAGGCCGGTCATCGGATGGGTGACCAACAATTTATTATCTCGAGCTCCTCCGTGCTTCGGAAGGCACATCAAGCCGTTGGTTCCAGCTGCATTAGCAGTCGTTAACAACCACCAACCCGCACTGCGCCCGCGTGGTGGTTTATGGCCCGTTCTCCCTATCCATCCATAGGTAAGGCTCGTGCTCCAGCAGTGGGGACAAAAAATGAGCTGATGATGATGATGATGATAAGAGGGTCTCCAAGTGCGTTGCTCGAATCCGGTATGTATGAAGCTTACCTTCTGCAGTCTCCTTACTTTGTGCACGTACTCTGAGAAAATTCAAAGAAGGAATTAGTCGCGAGTTCTTCTCTGTGCAGCGGAGCGGCGCAGGCACGTTTAGGACGGACGCGGGCACAGCGGGGCCACGACTCCACTGTGTTGCGCTCTTTTATTTGCGCCAAGTTTAAATTTGTATTCACTCTGTATTTTCTAGTGTGTCACGCCAATGTGATACCTGCCTGGTTGTAAGCGATAATTTAAGTCCATGCAAAAAATGCATGATGCTTGTAGCAGGCGATGTGCTGTGTGACACGTGATGACGCAATACCGATCGCCTTTACTTACAATATACATAATTGATTTCCAGCATTGTGTCATAGAGAGCATTAGCCTTTTTACAAAATGATGCTATGATACTAAACATAGCTGCCTACTTAATTCGTAATAATCTATACTAACATTATAAAGAGGAAAGCTTTGTATTTTTGTATGTATGTTTGCAACGAATAAACTTGAAAACTACTGGACCGATTTTAAAAATTCCTTTACCATTAGAATGCTACCTTAGCGCTAAATAACATAGGCTACGTATATTAAAAAAAACCTTTTCAAAAACAAGTTTTTAACAAAAAAAGAACCAAAAAGTTAAAACTTCTTTTTTTTTTAATAATTTAATTTAAAAATCTTTGCATTTTTATCACAGACCCATTTTTTTTATAAATAAAAGCGTGTTACATTTTGTTGGAACATTAAAGAACATTTAGCATATTACACCTTCATTATTTTTCTTTTGCAATTACAATGTAACACGCTTTTATTTACAAAAAAATTGGGTCTGTAAGAAAATCGCAAAGATTTTTAAATAAAATTATATTTTAACTTTTAGTTCTTTTTTTATTAACAAGTCATAAAAGCTTGTTTTTAAAAAGATTTTTTTATTTTAATTTTATGTTTAACTTTTTAGTATTTTTGAATGACATGTTTATACACCCTCATACCATTCAGCCCTCAGCACGTGCTCATCTTGGCATTGGGTCATCCATCTTATCCATCTAATCAAAGACAGAATCCACATTCATAACAAACGGAACGATCGAACGAACGAACTTATTTTCCCGAGTTCCTATGGCCATTTTCCAGCTCCATCATCAGACCCTGGTAACCATCTTGTACCAAAGTACTCGTCAAGACAGATAGAACGAGCCCAAACTCGATGGGGTTGTGTCGCTTAACTACCGAGTTCACATGGCCAACTTCCAGCTCCATCATCAGACCCTGGTTACCATCTAGCACCAAAGTACTCGTCAAGACGGATCAAACGAGTCCAAACTCGATGGGACTGTGTCGTTTAACTACCGAGTTTCTATGGCCACCTTCTGGTTCCATCATCAGATCAGCTCCATGTCATAATAATTTTGCATTGTCATTTGATTTACATATGCATGCAAAATTTCAGCTCAATCGGTAATCGGGAAGTGGATCAAATTTAACTTGCAAGAATTGATAACAAGACAAACAAACAAACATCGGGACAGGTGAAACTAAATAAAAGCTTGTAATCAAAAAAATGTGGTACGAGGTCAGCTGGTCATATACATTTTGCATTCATATATAGTTACAAGATAAAATTTTACTAGAAAACATCAACCAGCCTCAGAAGCTCGAGTGGGAATCGAACCCACGACCTTTGGATAACCGGTCCAATACGCTGACCGATGAGCTACCGAGGCGTCAGAAGTAAATAATTTACAACAAGTTAACTTCAATCAAAAACATGGATAGGGAAAACGGGCCATAAACCACCACGCCAGCCCAGTGCGGTCGTTAACGACTGCTAATGCAGCCGGGACCAACGGTTTTACGTGCCTTCCGAAACACGGAGGAGCTCGAGATGATACATTTTTGGTCACCCATCCGATGACTGGCCTTTGTGAAAGTTGCTTAACCTCAGCACTCGCAGACCGGGCGCGTTATCCACTGCGCCATCGACCTCCTCATTATGTCTTTATCGATTGTTAAATACTTGCAAAAGTGTTATTTTGACTGTGAGGGCAATAACTTCACAGTAACGTAATACCGCTGGCTTGCAGCATATATCACAATCTATACTAGAAAAATTTAACGAGTCTTCTGGGCCCTCTGTAGCTCAGCGGTCAGAGCATTGAACCGGTTATCCAAAGGTCGTGGGTTCGATTCCTATTCGAGCTTCCTTAGGCTGGTTGATTTTTTCTAATAAAATTTTATCTCGTAATAATCATATTTTGCAAATTGCAAATGAACAATAGCCGTCATTTTGTAGCTGCTGCTACATGTATGTATGAAACTTAATTTCGTATTGTCCCACAAGCAATGTTTTCTCATAGACAGTAACGTTGACCGAAGTATCTAATTAAATTCTCTCCAGTGGAGTGTCCCGTCACGTCGCGAACCCGTCCCGTCCCCAAACGTCACGCCGCCGTCACGCTGCCGTCACGCTGCCGTCACGCGGCGTGCGAGCGGCCGGCGGTGGCGGCTGCGATCTGCATCACGGGACATGATACTTACATTATTATTCTGCCAAAACACAGGATTTCATTTCTAAATTATTAATTTTTTTTTTTTACATTAAGATTTAACATTTTGTAAACCTCTTTTTTTTCATAATTTACATAACACGTTCAATTTGTAATTTTGTCCACGCGTAATATTGTTCTAAATTGCTTTTAATCGTTAAGACCTGTTATTGGCCCTCTGCTACCTATGAATATATCAAATGGTATTTATTTATATACACAACAAAAACAAACATTATTGAAATTAACTTGAAAAAAAAAACAGAAAAATTATTAGAAAAATAAAAACTAAAGACCTATAAATAAAAAATGTCCTCCAACTGTAGGCTCATGGGAACGGTCTCCAGAATGCTGGCAATATTGCGCCCCTTTGGATTGCCAAACTAATACGCTGGCAAGTCCAGCATAAATTTGCCAAGGCTTTAGAATTTCGCACTGGCCGAACGTACCTTGACACCGGCGTGATCTCTGTATAACATATGTATTTTTTCACGTACCCCGATCGATTGGAAGATCTTGTCGAAAAAATTGTTCTTTTCTCATATCCGGTTGTAAAAACTTGTTACGGGAGCAAGCACTTTCATTAGACGTTCTTGTAAAACATAAGAAGATATGCTGCATGAGCTTGATATCTTTAGTTTGAATTATCTTTAAAAATTTTATTCACTGTGTCATGAAATGTGCTCTTGTCATCCCACTTATGTAATTAATATTAGTTTGTAATAACTTATTGTATTAAAAAAAAAAGAAAAATACTTACCATACTAGGTATTGTATATTATTATGCAACATTATTTATCTCATACATGTACCGAATTACGGAACTATAGGTCTTTGTGTATCTTTTTGTTTGTATACAATGTGTTTATATGTAACTGTTTGTTCCTTAATAAATAAATTAAAAAAATATACCATACGATAAATTATTCCATTGTTTTAGCGCTATGTCATTTATATAGGCCGCCTCTTATTCGTCCAAAAAATTACAGACGAATTAAATAAAACATACGAACACTAAAATGTTTGAAACCGTTCGATTTTTTAAATGGCGTTGTAAGAAAAGTTTATCATTATTTGCGTCGTATTGTTTGTTATACATTATAGTTAACCACATTGCAACCATGTCGCACAGGTATAAATAAAAAGATTAACTGGAGGAAAAAACTGTACTGTATAAAAAGAGTAAGCTTGAAAATAATGGGAAACCGTTTCGTGTAGAAACCAAACCAAAGCTTTGAAATGAAAGGCATTTCACTAGCTTTGTAGTATTAAGTACAAAAACGGAGCAACATTTTTTGTCAAAGAAAATATTGTCCCTTACATTGTTTTCGTATGCAAGAGTTAGACTCACTTGTTTGAGGTAAAAACGAATTGAATTTACGTAAACAAACACAGTTTATTTGAGGTCGAAGCCGGCGGCCGGCGGCGGCTTGCCGGAGTAATGAGACGCAACTTAACAAGCAGGACCTTTTCTTTAGAAAGATAAACGAATTAAAACGGTTTGTTTCTAAGACAAACAAAAAGTACAGTCTTCATTTGATTGGGACCTAAAGCAGAAGCAGCAGCCTAAAGAACATAGGATCGCAACTTAACTGCTACCCTTTTAATATATACGAGTTAGATGATGACTGGTGATTGATCCACCGATGGAAACGTTGGATATGTTGCCGGTCCTGCGGAGAGTAGAACTCTATAAAAAGGAAAATATTCTTGCGCAACTTACTAGGAAATATTTACAAAGTGGACACATTTCATGTTCCACCACGCCACCGGCTCAAAGGCGCGGGCCCGGCGGGTGAAACCGACAAACAGTAGTTGTTATTATTCCTCAACAGGACAACGGATCCTGGATCCCGGCTGACCCAGCTCTACGGTGTGCTGGTTTCGCATAATACCTATTATCTAAACACCAAATTTCCCAAACAGCAGATTACAAGCCAACTTTGTTAAGACGCAGTGACGTTAATCCAGTTCGGCGCGATCCGCCCCGTCGTGTGACCGATCGGATGGCTCGTGATGGAGCGTCTCACGGCCCGGGGCTCATTAGGTTTCGGGGAAGCGTACCAAAAAGTTGCTATGAGAAATGTTTATTTGTAAATTACTTATGATTTATGTTGTAACTAAATAACACATTATAATGTAGTAATTTAATGTAATGTAGGCCCAATGAGTGAAGATGAGTTTCAACGACTGCTATCTTACGTCAATAGCCGGGACCGTAGCTTTAGTAATAGTGGTTTATTGATGCTAACATGTCATATCCATTGGGCAAATTCAAGTTTTTTTTTATACTTTTTCACGCCTCTAGTAACTACCTCAGTAAAAACAAATCCCACTTCTAAAAATTTAAGCGGAAAAATCTTGCTTTATTAATTCTAGTTTTAATTTACTTACACAATTAACTGTATTTCGGTGTACGTTTCATTGGATGTCCATAATAAATGAATACCTATATAAATGTGTTTTCGAAAGCAAATGGAACATGCTAGCCACTGCGCCATACGAGCTCCTCCAATATGCAAACATAATTATTTTTCAAATGAATATCGTAATAGTATGTGAGCGGCTTTTCGCCGTAAAGCCGGCGCCGGCGCGGGCGTCCCGCTTGGCGTGTTTGCGCAGCCGGCCGTCGGCTCACAACAGCCTTTTAATTTGAGCAGCGCCCACCAGAGGACTCCTTATACTTATCTATTTATAGCGTCGAGCAAGCTTTCTTTTAAATTCACTAATCCGGTACCGTTATAGTGAATCAGAAAAATATTTTTAATGCAGCACGCATATTTCGAACGTCCTTCGTTTCGATTTGATGAAATTAATTTCGTCATAAGAATCGAAGAGAACGTAAACAAGCGAGTAAGCTAAAAATAGTGTAAAGTTTAGAGTATAACAAAATTTAAAAAAAATATATACGAAACGGATGCACCATAAGATTATTATGTATAAGTTATATTAATTAGAATTTGGTAATTTTTTAAAAAGTAACAAATTGATTAATAATTATTATTATCACGTTCCAAAACGTGACCACAATTTAGTTTTAGTTCTTCATTTATAATTTCATTTCCGACAAGAAATAAACTGTCGCTACTATATAATATACCCAGTTTACACAACAGTAGGTAATTATTGGGCATCCTGGAACACTTTTTTTTTTCACTCCATTGATCTCACTGCCGTTCGAGCAATGTCGTAAAAAAGTGTTCCAGGATGCCCAATAATCATTTATGAAATGTTGTGCAGACTTACGGAATATTGTATCTTTTCCATATTGAGTCACCAAAATTCACTGTTTTTATCACTATGATACACTATTAGCTAACCAAAACCTAAATTTGGATTACGCACAGTAGCTACCACTATGAAATTTTTCATTTTCGTCTAGGCTGGTGGCACCTAACAGCAAGTTTTTGTCGTGATCTGGTAATGGAATATGATTTTTCAATTTTTCCCAGTGGCTGATGCTAAGGAATAAAATCTAGGCCGATTGCTCATGCCTGTCGCCCAGTGGCTGGTGGCATCCAGATATTATTCCATTAAAAGTATCTAGGCCGATTGCTCATGCCTGTCGCCCAAGGGCTGGTGGCATCCAGATACAATTATTCCGTTGAAAAGTATCTAGGCCGATTGCTCATGCCTGTCGCCCAGGGGCTGGTGGCATCCAAATACTTATCAGCGTAATAAAAAGCATAGGTAAATCGATCATTCATACCCAATAACATATATATTTTTTTTTACTTAGTAGCTTTACCTTAGCAATATAATACAGTGCAAAAAAAAAAAAGCATTACTCACTTGCAAATCGATTCTTGGATACCAATGAACTGAAGTTTGCTATTTATAATTTATTTGACCTCCCACCTCAAGAGTTTAAATGTTTTGGCGCTATGTTATAAAATCATTTTGTTAAATTCCTTCGAACTCTGTGGTCAAGTGCAAGCAGCTGATTATGAAATTCGTCAAACAAAAACAATCGTTAAAAATAGAATGCATATGTCCTCCGCTATCGAATGAACCAAAACGACATGGTAATTTGTTGCCGAATAGTATACGTTGTATTGTTTGTGGTCCTTCCAATTGTGGAAAGACCAACTTAGTAATTAGTCTATTATTACATTGTGACGGTCCTCGTTTTCATAATCTTTATGTATATTCAAAATCTTTATATCAGCCTAAATACATATTTTTAGAAAAGGTATTAGATATGGTAGCAGGTACATCTTTTAACAAATACAATGATAACAGTGAAATTTTAAGTCCACACGAAGCTTTGGCTAACTCAATTATCATATTTGACGACGTTGCTTGTGAAAACCAAAACCACATCCGAGATTATTTTGCTATGGGACGTCATAAAAATATAGATTGTTTTTATATAAATCAAACCTATACAAAAATACCTAAACAACTTGTAAGGGACAATGCAAACCTAATAATATTATTCAAGCAAGACGATATAAATTTAAAACACGTTTATGAAGAACATGTAATGTCTGACATGTCATGGTCTCAATTCCGTGTAATGTGCTCAACTGTTTGGAGAAAGCCGTACAATTATATTGTAATAAATAAGGATTGTGAACGAAATAAAGGATGTTATAGAATGACATTTGATACGTTCATTGTGGTAGATTAATATACATAAGCCGTTGTAATTTTATTTATAAATCACTTTCTTTTGTGATTTGGAGTTGAAAGGAAACTTCATAAAAAAAAAAACATGGAAATAGATCTAAAAAAACAATTAGTAAAATCGGCAACAGCTGTAAAGAGAAAAGTAGATATGATCAAGGATGCAAAAAATACAAGCAATATGACCTTGGAAACCATATTCAAACCTATAGTTGACCCTCTTAATTTGTTAACAAGTAAAAATGATGGAAAACACAATGTGGAAGAAAAGAATGATACTCCCAGTTTTAAAAAGATTAAAAAAAATGTAAGCGAGGAGTCCTATTCTTCTATTGAACAATTTAGTGAACCTAGCAGTGAAGAAGATGAGCCAGATCAGGAGTTATATGAAAAATCTAACAAAACCCTTACTGTAACACCTACTCAAGACCATAATGTGAGTGATGGATCGTTTAAATCTCTACAATCGTCACCAAGCTATAAAAATCAGTCTTTGTCTTGGTCAACATCATCTGAAGTAATGAATGATATACCTTTTGGAATCAGACATGACAGAGGTAAACTAATGCTCGGAAAATCTCGTGTTTATGACAATGACAGCACTTTGAAAGTTGGAAACCGTGTTTATAAAAAAACTCTTGGTTTAAAAGAGCTATTGTTTAAAAAGAAACCAAATGTAGATGTAATCACAGAAGATGATTTAGATAAATATAAACTACTACTAATAGACACCAATGCCCATAGGCGTAATTATGAACCAACCAAACCAATAAACAGCAATAAAGGGTATAAATATATGAATATTATCAAACCACTATTTAAATTCTCTAAAAATGTGACTACTAGCATGGAAAGCCTTTCACAGGGAAAAGGTATTAATCTTTTAAAAAAGGTTAAGAAAAATACAGACCTTGTTTATTGGGACGATCCGAATGAGTTGGTAGATCGATTAAAATTGCTGTTTGCGTCACGAGATGCAGGTAACACCGGTTTAGATAATGAAATTATCGCAATTATGGAAGAACTGTGGGAAGCAGGAATAATCAAGAATATGAAATATAAAGAACGTTTGACAGGGAAATAGTTCACTTTGAATAACGCATCAGTGCAGCAATGAACATTGACAAATTTGGTCATCATGTTCATAAGCGTCTACGATTAGCGGAATACATTGATACCTTCAGCGATACATTGGTGAAGTCAGATACAGGACACTACGATTTGAAATCATCAAAATTGAAAGGTTTAACCTCTCCAGACGAAGACGACGAAGCAGTAAATAAAGCCTATTTAGATAAAACAGTTCAAGACCTAAGAAACGAAATAAAAACAGTTTATCTTGATGTTAAGAAATACCTAAATAGCTTGGATAAGGTGACTTCAAATCGTTTGAGTGATTTATATTATACTAAAACAGAGATTGATTTTTTGATAAACCAAAAAAATAAAAATGAGTAAGAAAGAAATTGTAGACGAACTTCACAGAGCGGCGAGAAGAAATTTTCCCCGTCGAAGTACAATTATAAAAAGAATAGATGATTTATGGCAAGCAGACCTTATGGATTTTCAAAAGTACTCACAGTTTAATAAAGGATATAAATATGTTTTAGTCGTAATTGATACTTTATCGAAATATGTGTGGGTTAATCCTTTGAAATCAAAAGATAAAAGTTGTGTTACAAAAGCAATGCAAAATATATTATCTAATTCATCTCGAAAGCCTAAAAATTTACAAACAGATTTAGGCAAAGAATTTTATAATGATACCTTTAAACAGTTGATGGTAAAGTATAGCATTAATCATTATTCCACTTACTCTATAAAAAAAGCATCAATTGTCGAAAGAGTAATAAGAACACTAAAAGGTCACCTTTACAAGCTATTTAGCTTATGTGGTCAATATCAATGGATGCAAAAGAATTTGAAACACGTAGTCCAATGCTATAATAACACTAGACATCGAATAACAAAATTTAAGCCAATTGAGGTTAATAAAGGAAACCAAATAGTTGTCAGATCTAACATTATTAAATCACAAAGTAACAAGATGAACCATAAATTAAAGTTGCGAGTTGGAGATCATGTTCGTATAAGTAAATACAAAGGGGATTTTTATAAAGGTTATACCCCAAACTGGTCATCAGAAATATTTAATGTTATTAAAGTCAATCATACAACTCCAGTAACTTACCACTTAGAAGATAACCATAGGCAGAGAATTTTAGGATCTTTTTACGGTTATGAATTACAGAGAACAAAATTTCCAGATCTATATCTCATTGAAAAGGTTATAAAAAGAAAAGGAAACAAACTTTTTGTTAAATGGTTAGGTCTCAGTGATGACGAAAACAGTTGGATTGATAAAAATGCATTGGTGTTATAATATAAATTAAGAATTAATATTTGATACGGTCACTTGATAAACATCGATGAAGGAAGGAAGTGGTATTATTAACGACATAATAAATAATATACCGTTTGAGTTACATTTACCTGGTTATCAATTTTGTGGTCCCGGAACAAAACTTAAGAAACGGTTACTGAGAGGCGACCGGGGCATAAACAAATTGGATGAAGCTTGCATGTATCACGATATCGCATACAACAACAGTGATTTACACGTTCGACATAACGCCGATTTAGAACTTTTGAATATGGCTAAGAAAAGATTGCAATCGAGGGATGCTGGAAAAGGAGAAAAGGTTGCTTCATGGATAGTAAAGAAAACTATGAAAGCAAAACTCAAAGCTGGGGCTGGAGTAAGTTCATTTATGACTGGTGTTAAAAAAATCCAAAATAAAATTAAAAAATTAAAATCTAAAGACAATCACACAGCTATAAAATATGCATATGCAGCTGCAAAAAAACTGTTTACTAATAAAAAAGGAATACGCTTGCCGCGGTGTATTCCTATACCAAAAAGTGGGGGTTTCTTACCTCTTATTCCAATTTTCGCTGGATTGTCAGCTCTAGGTTCACTTGCTGGTGGTGCAGCAGGTATAGCAAAGGCTGTCAATGATTACAAGGCTGCTCAGAAAAATCTTCAAGAATCTGAACGACATAACAAGATGATGGAAGCTGTAGCTCTAGGAAAAGGACTGTATATCAAGCCTCATAAAAAAGGAGCTGGTTTATATCTAAATCCTTCAAAAAACTAATGAAACGGCTACCCAGACGCCCTCTCACTAATTTCGATATATTGGAGCATGCTACTGATATTCCACACTTTCGAGGAGTTTTCATGAGAGATGCACTGCCTTCAAAACCAAAAAAGATCGAGTGTGCTATAATAAATTTAGATAGTTCTGATAATCCCGGAACCCATTGGGTAGCCTACGTTAAGCATAATGACGACTGTGAATATTTTGATAGTTTTGGCAATCTAAAGCCACCGTTAGAGTTGATAAATTATTTAAGGTACATGTCTATAAATTATAATTATGTTCAGTATCAAAAGTTTGGAACTATAAACTGTGGTCACCTTTGTTTAAATTTTTTAAGAGACTATTGGAAAAAACATTTATATTGATAATGAAATAAAAAAACTTATCAGTACAAAAATGTCTTTCACTGTGTCAATAACTGGCAGAGGAGAATCTTTAATAACAAATTACTCGCCAACCTTGCAATTACGCGGAGAATATGAGTGTGGACTCTTATATTTTTCAACTTTTAATTCTATCCCGAACATAGATGAAAGAAATAATAAATTTTACTATGGCAGTGATAGAATTATCGAAATACCTGAAGGATCATACGAACTTCAAGATATTTGTGACTTTTTGAAAAGTAACATTAAGGACGCTGCGCTAAAATTGACTTGCAATAATAATACATTAAAAACATGTATTTACTGTTCTGAAAATGTGTATTTCGATAAAAATGATTCTCTTGGTAAAATTTTAGGTTTTGGTATGGATACAATAACAGCTAATATAAGCACCGAGTCTCGGTATCCCGTCAGCATTTTATCAACAACTGTAGTGCGAATCGAATGTGATGTAATCAGCGGGTCATTTGTGAACGGGAAAGCAAGTCATATTATTTACGAATTTGTTCCTAACGTACCACCAGGTTATAGAATCATCGAAATACCTAAAAACTTAATTTATTTTCCCGTCAATCAAAGTTCAATCAACTCTATTAACATAAGGTTGCTAGACGCTGAAAATAAGCAGATCAACTTACGCGGTGAAGAAGTACAGCTGTATTTACACTTTAGAAAAAAATGTTAAATTTCAATAAAACCCCATCTACGTCTACTGTTCAAGTCAGTTTCAAAAGATCCTCTCAGAAAAGAACACCGCTTCGTTTAAAGAAGAAGCTAACCAAAAGCAATAAGGAATTTTTAAAACTACTGGGTTTGTTAAAATGAATATTTTAAATATAACTCAACCGGCATCGTACGATAACAGCATCGAAAGTTTCGAATATCATTCGTATAAACCATATGTAACAAGTTTTAACAAGAACGATGAAATTCGAATACCTATTAATCAGCAAGATTTGTATGTGTTGCCTGCACTCAGCAGTTTGTACATTGAGGGCAGAGTCAATGTGTATAAGTTTAACAGTACTACTAAACAACAAGAAAAAGTGACAAGTGTGCATTTTGTTAATAATCCAGCTTTATTTCTTTTTCAAGATATTCGATATGAATTAAATGGTGTAGAAATAGATAAGGTAAAAAATACAGGGATTTCTACAACTATAAAATCTTATCTTTCCTTGAATGAAAATGAATCGAAATGTGCACAGGTTTGGGGCTGGTCACCTACAGGTACGACCAATGTCAGCAATGGAGTATTTTCTGCATCAATTCCTCTAAACAAAATATTGGGTTTTGCAGAAGATTATGAAAAAATCATAATTAACTGTAAACATGAGTTAGTACTATTGAGAAGCAACACAAATCTCAATGCTTTGAAACTAAATACCGATGAAGTTGTGGAGGATATAACAATAAGTAAAATTGTTTGGCGAGTTCCTCACATTAAAGTTTCAGACCGCGAAAGAATTAATTTATTAAAGCATTTAGAAAAAGATCGTCCCATTACAGTAGCATTTCGTAATTGGGACTTGTATGAGTATCCATTACTACCCACAACACGTAAACACGCTTGGTCTATAAAAACCTCATCTCAGATTGAAAAACCACGATTTGTAGTAATTGCTTTACAAACTAACCGTAAACATAATGTGACACTGTCTATGGCAGAGTTCGATCATTGCTTTATTCGTGATGTCAAAGTATTTTTAAATTCATCATATTACCCTTATGAAGGAATGAATATTAATTTTGCTGACAACAAGTTTTCATTAATATACGAACAGTATGCAAGATTTCAGCAGTCTTATCATGGTCGTCGACCAGAGCCGTTGTTGAGTTTGAAAGAGTTCAAAGATATCGCTCCTTTATTTGTTATTGACTGTTCTCGCCAACACGAAACGCTAAAGGGATCAATTGACGTTCGGGTTGAAATAGAAACAGATCAAGAGATACCTGATCAGACCGCCGCATATTGTCTTATACTGAACGACTGCATATTTGAATATAAGCCTCTGAGTAACATCGTTAAAAAACTATCATGAATAAAGATGTTTTAATAGTGGATGTGCAAGGTTTTAAAAATGAGAAAAATGAATTCATTATCAAGGAATTAGTTATAGGCACATCAGAACACACTCAAATATTTTTAATTAAACCTCCATATCCATTTTCTACACTTACTCTCGAAGAAAGGAAACATGTTTGGTGGATAGAAAGAAACCGAGGATACCGATGGAGTGAGGGACATATTGACTACAGAGAATTTAAAAGACTCATTAAACCTTACTTCAAAGAACGCAAGATCATAGTAAAAGGAGAAGAAAAAATTAAATGGGTGCGAGAATTATGTGGACATGAAAATGTTTTAGATATAAGTGATAAAGGTATACCTAATTTAGAAACTCTAAGTAAACTTTACTGTAAAGATATGTTTTCATTCAATTGTTTCAACCATATAAAGTATTGTGCATTAAGAAATGTTATATGCATTAGAAAATGGATTATAGAAAATAATGTATCGATGTCAGATATTTAAATAAATAGAAGTTAAATAAAAAAGTCTTTCAGTTTTAATAATTCCCTCACATAGTAAAATAATAAAACAACTTCAGTATCTTAAAATATCATTTAATTAAAACCACATTAAAATCTAACAATGTTACAACAGTTCGTTACATAAAAAAAAAAAAAATTTAATTTAAACTAAAAAACTTTAAACTAATTTGTTTTTTTATTTAACATTAAACTTAGCTTCAAGTAATTATTACATAATTATGTTTTATACAAACTCATCACTAAGACTTATTTATTTATTTGAAATTCTTTAACTAAGGTTTACCAAAAAAGTTTATAACCTAGCTATACTACCAATTAAATATAATAGAAGTATTTTACTTACTACATATCTTTTGTTGAATATTTTACACTAGATTACTAGATTTTTTTACTATTTTCTTTTTACTTAATAATTTTACAATAAATCAAGTACTTCTTACTTAATTATATGTTTTCTACAGATTACCACTAAGACTTATTTATTTCAAATAACAAACTAAGATTTACCTAAAAAATTTATAACTTTAAAATTTTAATAGTTTAACAATAAAGTAACAATTACTAAAAATAATCATCACTAGTAATTTTCCTGGAAATCTTTTTTATTAAGTTTTCAGTGAGGTCCATTATCTCATCTATAGAGTCTCGCATCACATATTGCGCACTAAGTATCACACAACCATTGTCATTGTCATTTTCACTGCACTGTGTAGTTTCTGCTGAAGATCTTGAGTATGCAGCAGCTTCGTTCTCCAAGTCCACTACTTGAATTTGTATCAGCCGTTTTCCTTTTTTTTGATCCTTGGTGATTACATATGAAGTCGACGCCACATCTCTACAGTTTCTTCGTGCTGCATCTCTTTTTTGTTTCTTCTTAAGAGCTGCTTTTTTTGCCAATGCTTCTTGTACATATTTACCGAGGCCTTCGGTAGGGCTACAGAAATTAGGATCTTGTGCGTATATGGATGGAGAATAGATTCCACATATGTCTTGAGAATCTTCCATGATCTGCGAAAAATTAGAAACATTTATTGATTAACATAAACTATACAACATATAAATAATATTAAATGCTTAATATTAGGTAGTAATACTTACAAAGAATAAATTCTGAAGTGCAATAAGGTAGGTAGGTACTAAACAGCGGGCGGCAGTTGCTCGGTTGTGTATAGATCGGCTAACGAAGTGCTACTGACTGGACTGTGGAAGGGAACTACTGTCGTATGCATCAAAATTACTGAATTGCAAAACGTAATATAGCAGCAATCGTGGGAATGAACATGTATAGACTTGTTCCGCTAACACCGGGTGCGGTATCATATTATTGAAAAATATGCATTGATAGTACCTCTTTAGGTGGGAACTACTGTACAAGCGCCTGCATCAAAATTACTGAATTGCAAAACATGATACAGTGGCAATCGTGGGAATGAACATGTATAGACTTGTTCTGCTGGCACCGGGTATCATATTATTGAAAAATATATAATAAGTAAAAAAACAAATATCTAGGAAGATGTATGCATTCAAATTACAGATTTGCATAACGTGACATAGTGTCAATGAACATGTTTGATCTTGTTCGGACACCGCATCTGAGGTTTTACGTTATTGAAAATATTATAATAACCTACGGTAATAACATTAATATTTAGGCAGAGAGAATGTAGGATACTTTATTGTAGTTAATTTACAGTGGAAACGTCATGGTGATATTTGAAATAATACAATTTTTGTATTACTGAAAATAAGTATATTTATTTATAAAAAGCTTATCTTACTAAATAATACACTGAATACATTTATAAAAGTATTTACTATGATACAAAATATTAGATACAATGTAATAATATTAAATTTCATTAACCCATGTAATAATATTATACAAATTAAAAATCATTTAATAAAATAAAGTTGGTTTTTGTTATGAAATCGCAATAACTATACATAAGTCTTGTAGGTACATAAGTCTTGTAGGTTTTACATTCAAAAACAACATACAAACTATGAAGCATATAGCATATAGCTAATCGTGTAACAATAGCATCAGTAAGTAAATGCGGCCGGGCAATCTCTTCCAACCGCTTTTAGAAAATCTTCTTTTTTTTCTAGAACAAACTAGATTTATGCCCCCATGACAAAGTGGATATTTTATCTTTAAGAATAATTCGTTTGTCATCATTTGAAGATAAGGCAACTTTGTTAACAGATTGAGTAAAAATTTCGTGTTTCAGAGACTTAAACACAACATTCTTTTTCTTTATCAACTTATTGTGCAATAACACTTTATTAAAATCTTTAAAAGTAAGAGTTTTGACTACAGGTCTCTTTACTCCTTTTGCTTTTTTTAACTCGTTATTTTCAGTTTTCACGCAATATAACTTCGATCGCAGTCCTACAAATTCAACAATAAGTTGCCCGCCTAGCTCGTCCTTAAATAACCCAGGAATCTTTTTGTTTCGACATACAATATTATACTGATTATTTTTAGTATAATTGCTAGTATCGAAGTACGACTGAAACTTTAATTTTATATCGTTATATATGTCAGGTGTCTCTATACTATACAAAAAACTGTCAGTGTCCGTGTAACATAATTTTAAACGAGAACCATAAAAAGGTTTCATTGTGGAGTAGTGGAAATCATACATATGATTTTTAGATATTTCCAGAACAGCGAATCCTATATAGATAGGTTTATCCAAAGTAATTAACTCTGGTTTCATTTGCACTGCTACAAAATTTTCCGTAAAAACCGTGGAACTATGGAAATTAGGCCTCGATATCAATTGTTCGGCTGTGTAACATTTTTTTGTTTTATTTCTGGTGTCATTCCACTGATTAACCAGATGAACGTTGAGTCTTTTTTCAGTATCTTCTAATGTTTTCCCAAAAATGCTGTTATTTAATAATTTAAAGAAATCCTGTTCAAATGTAGATTTAGCCTTTTGACGTAACTCTGTGTTTAAATCTATATATGGTTTTAAAAAAGGACTTTGTTTAAATTTGATTACTCGGTGAATACGTTTTAATACTAAACCGTGTTGTAAGCACGTTTTTAAATGTACGTAATGTATTACATAATTAAATTTATCGTACAAATTAGGTATCAATTTGGGATATTTTGATCCGGGTGGTGTAAACTTTTGAGGACAAAAAGGAAGGTCATTGTGCAACTCATGTAAGTATTCCGGATATTCCAAATCAACTTCTAAAATATACCCATACTTCGAGTCATTGGGTACTTGGATAATATTAAGTTTATCTATTTCCGTTTGACTGATTAACTCAAAATCAGAATAGGGCAAGTATGAACACATTGCATACCCATATAAATTATTACAATCAATGTAAAATAAATAGTTATCAGAGATGGACGGATTATAATTTGACAAATATTTGTTATTCGCTTTGGAATACCTAGTGGAGCATAAGCATACCCCACCACGAATGCCCTTTTGAATCATACGTACGATTTCTAGGTTTTCAATAAGTTGTAATTTCACTTTAGTTTTAAGTAACATTGCGTCGAAACTTAGTCCTGGAGCGGTCATGTAAAATGCAGGATCTAACCTATAATTATTTTTACAAGTTAGACGAAAATTCTCAAATACATCTGCTAGTAAAATTACATCTGTTTTAAGGTATAAGTCGGTGTATTCACCTAGATTTTTCAAATGAAACGTTTTCCAAACATGTTGAGCGTGATAATAATCCGATTCGGAAATGGTGTCATTGGTCAAAGTACTATAAAAACATTCTCGCGGCGGTAACACATCTTCATCATAACAACTCCAATTCGTCATGTGTTCATAGGGATACACGCCTTTGCGTTTTATTAGATCAAAGTGCTCTTTATTTGGGAAAAAATAAGACAAATGCGCAAAGTCATTACTAGTCAAGTTACCTACAAGTTTTCCTAAACTGGTACCTAAAAATTTAAATGAATCTACAAATCTAACTGGAAAATATTCCTGAAGTTTCATATGAAAAAACTTCGTGAAAGATATATAATTTTCTTTGTTTTTGGCAATGACTTTTATTCCACCCGGGGTATCTCCTAGTTGTCGAATAAATAAATGGCTGTCATACCCGCTTAAATTGTGAAAAAATACGGGAACAAATTTAGGTAAACAAAACTGTAGATTACAGTAAGAATGTGCCGCACCTCGATATTTGCCTGTCAAATGACAATGATCTTTGACTTTATCGTCCAATAATAACTGATCACAGAGGAAACAATTTTTACATTTATCGAAATTTTCTTGCTCTTCAGCTGATAATAACGTTATTGGAATGGTTTTTTTTAAAGTTTTGTTTATTTCTTTTACGTCTTTTTTGAGAAATTCTATGAATTTTTCAACGCAATCTTTTCCACGATACGATACGTATTTATTGCGAGAGCTATCATACGAACAGACAATATAATACGCAAAAGCGGCTGGCAAATGTTTTTCTAACACAATTGTATTTTTTGAATCTAGCCCGTCACCACTCGATTTGGGTTCTAATAAAGATTCGAAATCCGCATAAATAACGAACGGCATATCTTGCATTCTTTCGAAATGGTTAAATTGTATTACGGTTCCTTGATCCGGTAGCATAGTCCGAACACCGCTACAAATGTGAGCATCAAATGTTTCCATTTTATTAAAAAATATCATACAGTCGTCACAAAAATATATTTTTGAATGATGTTTTGTTAACTGGGGTCTTAATAATTTATTTAAATTTTTTATTAAACAATAATGTTTAAAATTACCTTTTTCTAATAGTAGTAAATTGATATGGTGTTTTTTTCTACTTTCTGTTTTGTACAGAGGACCGACAATCTGTGACTTGTTTGCTAGACCATACACGTTTATGCTAATTTTAGGATTATTTTTCTCAAAGGTTCGAATGTCCAAAAACCCTACAGGAAAAGTCATATTATCAGTATTGAGAATTTTTTCGTAGCGCGGATACGATGATATGCGATGGGCATTATTGCTTACGGGAAATAACGCAGCCATTACACTCCACAAAAAACAGAACGCATCATTATTTCGAATATTTATGCATGCGTGTCTCGATTTTAAACATTTCGGTAATTCTATAAATTGACCAGCCCTCAATGGGTTATATTTGTTAATATTGACTTCTAAGTATAAATTGCTTATAAAAGCCCAACCACTATCTCTTTCTTGAAATTCGTCAATCTTTGTTACAATAGTATCGACTGCGTTCGAATATATTTCACTAAAACAATAATTCTGATGAAATATCACGTTTTCAGTTGCGAATGATTTTATTTCACTTGTGCTGTTAAGTAAAGCAAAATCAGCAAAAAATTCAAAATTGACTTTAATAGAATGATAGGTAGCTTGTCGCGCAGATAGCAACTCCTGCACACGAGATCGGAGCCCGCGTAAAAACACAGCTGGCGGGCACGTGCTGCGATCTCTGACGTCACCGTCTCCCCCCGAGCCCGGCCGCACCCGATACGATGCAATCCGACTGCGGAATGCACTACTTACTTTTTCAATGCCACTACTTACTTCAATAGAATTATTATTTTTGTGTATTGTACTTCGTAAATGGGCTGAGAAAGCGCTACTTTTAATAGATATGTCACAAACTGTGCAATAAACTGTTCTCTTTGCCATGTCGGTTTCAGAAACTCAATATTTTATTACAAACAAACAATTAAACTAAACTGCTAAGAGGCTATGCTGTTGGAGGCTGCTAGTTTAATTATGTAGATAAGATAGTAAGCATCTGTATTTAAAACGTATTTTGCCTACCTATGTTTTTAGTGACAGCATTAGTAGGTAAGTAAGAATTGTAATTAATACTAATTAATGAGGTTTATTCTCGAAGATTTTTTTTTTTATTTTATTTATTTTATTTATTAGTTTTAAATCTTATGATACCTAATTACAAAATTAAAAAGTTAACAAAACTAACACTAAACCTGTCTTAATTTTAAAAAAGTAAAAAGAAAAACTAATATTAAAAACGATTTAAACTACCAAGTTTTAAAAAAATTGCCCTCGCTGGTGAAATGCCGCTTACAGTCCTTTATGACCTCTGTTAGCTGAACCATTTGGGAGCATTCCGAGTCACATTGAAACTTTAAAGAGACAACCGCGTGTTCCCATCGGTCTTTAGGCTCTACCGGTAAGATGTCCCTTACGTTGTAGACTTTGAGGTCTATAAATACGTCGCCATCCAAGTCAGCGGTGCGCCGCAGCACGCCGTCCGCCACCCGGCGCGACAGCGAGGACGTTAGGGTTCCTTGTTTAGCCGCGTGCTGGGCAGCCGTTTCGTCTTCACTGTCTGAATCAAGCCGCCACCCGGTCGATTTCTTCGTTGAAGACGATATCTTTTTCGGTAGCTTCCTCTTCACTGGCAATTTTGTTTCTTTTTTCTTGATACTAGAAATTAAAAATAAAAACAAATAAGTACTCTGTATAGGGGAACTGTGTTCAACTGCTGAAACTAATCTTCATAAGTTTTTAAAACTATCAACGATTTCAAAAGAAACACGTTTTTACGTAAATGTACCTATGTATATGTATCCTTATAACCAGACAATAAAGTTCAAAATTGATTGTAGAAATTGGCAGTTTTGGGTAGGTTGATCTGCCACCGTGAGTACAGCAACAATAGAATTAAAAAAATATATATATATTTTTCGAACACATACTTTTTACTAGAAGTCGTTGATCCTTCGTCGTTGTCCGAGAGGAAGTTGTTGGCAAACTGCTTCTTGTTCTTGGTCTCCTTGGTGCGCTTGTACTCAGTGTCCGACCTGAAAGCCAAATGAAAATATAATTAAGTATGCATACACGGGATAATAATTAGTTAAATTTATCTGAGACAAGATAAAATTTTACTAGAAAAAATCAACCAGTCTCAGGGAGCTCGAGTGGAAATCAAACCCACGACCTTTGGATTACCGGTCCAATACTCTGACCACTAAGCTACCGAGGCCGGTAAGTCTCGTTTAGCGTAGTAGGAGCAACCGAGGCGGGGTCTAACTACATAAGTATAGCATTGTAATGCTAAAATTAAAATAATAAAAATTATCCGAGACAGTTTAAAAACTTACGAACATAATTGCAATTGCGCGGGATCTTCGTGGTGCTAGCGGGACTTCGGTGAGTAGCGCAGCAGCTGGCTAGGGCGAGCGGGCGGTGGCTATTGGCAGCTGGCGGTGGCTGTGGCTGGCTAGCGACGGGCAGCAATTTCGGCGCACTTGTTGTCACTTGTTTCCCGGTCAGAATTATCAAGAGCACGGAGTCGACAAAAGATATGAACCGCATTTAGATGTACTGAAGATTAAATAGGGAATTTTACATATATCGTAAACCTTGAGGCAAAAATATTACAAAGCATACCTTAACCTACAATGGCTTAGCGTCGTAAAGGGTATTTAATAACCATACAAATTAATATTAAATAAAACAGTTTAGAATCTCAACTTTTTCTGAAACGTTTGCAAAAAATTATAAATGAAAAACAAAAGTTTCATGTTACATGATATTTCATTCGAATCTGAGAATTCGATGCACACATATTGACGATAAACATACCTGTAAGGCAGAGTTCACAATTGTGATGCTATCGCTAAGATTTGTACTTGAATAAATAATTAATGTTATTGGTGTATAACAGTAAATAAATAAATGATATATACGATGTTATAAGTTTCTTCTCGATTATAAAATTTTGGTACTCTACAACTTGTTATTAAATCAGTATTTACTATGGCACCACATATATTTAGTAATAATTATCTACATTATTTATTCCAAATTAATTCTACGCAAACGATGTCACGGGTACAGCTAGTTGATTTGATAAAGGTGTAAAACTATAAATACAAAAAAGTGCAACATTAAAAAAGTCATTGCATTATTGTAACACTGTTGTGTACACATCTTTATTGCCTTCACTTATAATGTATTACCAAGTAGCATAGCGGCCGGTGGCCTATACCATCAATAGATTCGATTCCCGGTGCTATTAAATATTAAGTATTGAGTACTATTTGGGCTAAGGATGTTTTTTTTTATTTTTTTAGTGTTTGCTTTCGTTACTTAAGTTTTGTTTTTGTAGAGTTGACAATTATTGTAGTGTGCAACATGTATAGGTAATATGCACACTAGTGCATGTTATAATTTTAAATTCAATTTTAATCAATAAAAGCCTTCCCATTAATTCGCGATTTTAGGACTCATTCATTTGTTTTATTATCTAAGTATAAGTATCGTGTATAGTGTAGGTCGGCTATCGTCCGAATAGAATCTGCGTATTACGCAAGGGTCGCGTCGCGAGTTCGATTACCGCACCCAAATATAAGTGTGTTTTTTTTTTTTTTGTTTGGTGTTTCTGATTTCCATTACACAAGTGTTGAAGCTACTAACTTTGGGATTTGAGTATGTAGGTGTGTGATGTTGTCCAATATGTATTTACTTATAATTAACTAAATCGCTTTTGTTAATAATACAATTTAATGATAAAAAACACAAATGGAACCATAGGATAGAGCTTGTACATCAAATTTGCATAAATGCAATTTTCAAGTTCCCCTGACTTCTTGTTACTATGTACGTCAATGTACTTAAATGCTTAAATTACAATTTATTACATTTACTGCATAAAACTAGTTTTACTTTGTAGATGTAATTGGTTCTTTATATCATAAGTATTACAATTGACATTCCTATAGTCATCTATTTTTAACAACGTAACACAAGTATGGACACACACACGCGTGTACGAAGAAGCTGACTTTGCATCGTTCATGGTTCACAGGTACTACAGAGTAACATAAACCATTCCCACGCTGTTAGTGTACGGTGCATGTACCTAGTGCAAGTGATGTGAAAGTTTTGGCTAAACAAACCGGAATCCTGGATAGATGGGTGACCACCCATCACTCACTGGCTTCGCAATGAAATCATCATTTTGCTGTCTAGGGGCTACCAGCCTATACGTAAAATTTTTTGTTAACATCTGTTATCGGGTATGAATGATCGATTTACCTCTGCTATTTATTACGCTGATAAGTATTTGGATGCCACCAGCCCCTGGGCGACAGGCATGAGCAATCGGCCTAGATACTTTTCAACGGAATAATTGTATCTGGATGCCACCAGCCCTTGGGCGACAGGCATGAGCAATCGGCCTAGATACTTTTAATGGAATAATATCTGGATGCCACCAGCCACTGGGCGACAGGCATGAGCAATCGGCCTAGATTTTATTCCTTAGCATCAGCCACTGGGAAAAATTGAAAAATCATATTCCATTACCAGATCACGACAAAAACTTGCTGTTAGGTGCCACCAGCCTAGACGAAAATGAAAAATTTCATAGTGGTAGCTACTGTGCGTAATCCAAATTTAGGTTTTGGTTAGCTAATAGTGTATCATAGTGATAAAAACAGTGAATTTTGGTGACTCAATATGGAAAAGATACAATATTCCGTAAGTCTGCACAACATTTCATAAATGATTATTGGGCATCCTGGAACACTTTTTTACGACATTGCTCGAACGGCAGTGAGATCAATGGAGTGAAAAAAAAAAGTGTTCCAGGATGCCCAATAATTACCTACTCACAACAAAGCTTTTCTATTCAATATTATTACACAAATGACGTTTGGCATTTCAAAATAATTTATACAAAGCATGACTTTGATGTCAAAATCTAAATAGCTTCCGAAATCATTGGAAGTGGTTTTTGTTTGAGGATTTAAAGGGCCAACCCGCTATTCAATATAATTGAATCATTTATCAAACCTCTCTCCGTTTCTAAGACAATGGCCGGCGTCGGAGCCGTGGAGCTGATTCATCATAATAAAATGCAGATTATTGAGATGTTATGCAAACGAAACCGCCGAACTTTTGCGACGCCGCAGTTCGCCAGTTAACGGACATTATTCACTTCAAAAATATTTGTCACTGCGTATTGCCTCCTACTTTCTAAATCTCTGAGACAAATGGAGCGATTTGCATTTTTTAAATCCCCTTCTCCTCCGCTCCCCTGAACATCAGCGCTGCAGTTTCTTGATCGAAGCAGCAATTTAAATATGCTGAGAGGAGTTCAGTTCGTAGTAGCGTTTTAATTTTAACTTTAATATTAGTTTTATTGTGTAAGGTGTTAATAATTTGGAGACCTATTTTCAGTAAAATATTGTAATTTTATTAAGAATGTTTGAGTCAATTGAGCGACTTTAAAGTAAATTATAGTGGTCATATCGCAGCTAAAGTAAAATCTGTTTTCTAAATTCATCCCTATTTATTATTTATAATACCCAATTCATGTAACCCTAATTATTATGTAAAATTGTTAAACCAATCTCGAAACGATGTCTTAATAGTTCTAGTTTTTGTGGAATGGCAACTCGGCGCGTGGCGTGAGAAAAAGAAAAAAGGTGTCAAGTGGGGGTAGAGATATAAAAGGCGAGTCTCGAGGTTGGTTGGGGCTTTTTTTGATGGAACACGGTTGGAGAACAACGTATAAGTGTACTGTGTGTTTAAAATAGTGAAAAATAAATAAGTTATTTCTAAAGTGACGTTATCATTGAAGGCGAAACCCTACAAGTCAGAAGTGGGATAATACATCGCTGAATAGCGTAAGTTCACGTCCATTTTTATTTTTAATTAGGAAAAGTGAGTAACATTATCTTTTTGTTTTACAATGGCAGTTTCTTATACAAAATAGTACATGGTAAAGATGATGAATGCTTTAAACCACCAATTAGTATCTCCATTGTTGGGTTCCTTCCCGATGGATTCCCGTAGGGAACAACGGGCTCTAGCCCGCCACGCTGGCTGCATTGGCGGTACTTTCATTTAGACCAAAAAGCTGACTCGCCATTACCTAACAGATCGAAACAATACAACTTCGGTCACCCATCCGTTGACCGGCCGATGTGAGAGTGACGTAACCTCTGCAATCAAAGACCGAATGGGCGGCCAAGTGAGTCGGTTGGGCTCCTAAGTGGGAATAATGAACTACATTTCTTAAACTAGTTATCGTTACTTATCCTATTTGAATAATAATAATTAAAAGGTGACCATTATTAATAATTGTACCATCGTGATAGTTGGTTAGCGTTAGGCGGGGGTTACATAAAGGGGGGACAAAATTTCGTCCATTTTAGCGTAGGACGCACCGTTTCCGAGATATATCAACATTTAATAAAATAAATAAATAAAATAACACATGATTTCTTTTCCTTTGCGAGGTTGAGACAATGGATACGTCCAACAATCGAGATGGAGACCAGCGACAGCTGGCTACCCCAGATCGAGGTGCACCAAGGCCGGACAAGGACAGCGGACGCCGAAGTCGATCGCGTTCGCGCAGTCGTCGGGCTCATAGCAGGGCTGCAGGGCGTGCTCGCAGCAGTGCGCGCACGCACACTCGCAGCCGCAGTGGCAGTCGCCACTGGATGAGGCGCGAAGCAGACTTGGAACGCGAGCGTCAACGACTCCGTCGTCTGGAGCGCCAACTACTAGAGGATCGCGAAGAAGACAAGGGACGTCGCAGTGAACGAGACAGCCGGCAGCGTCAGCGTGACAGCGGCCGGCGACGCAGCAGCGGCCGGCGACGCAGCAGCGGCCGGCGACTCAGCGGCGGCCGGCGACGCAGCGGGACCCGCGCGGTGGTGCCGGAGCCTGCGAGTAAGCGCCGAGTCAACGACGCAAACTCTCCTAAAAGGTCACGTAGCCCTACATTTTCTAGTAAAGATGTTTTTAATCTTATTCAGACTATAAAGAACGGTTTGTCATCTCCAACGGTTACTCAGAGTGCACATACGAATACCCGCAGTATAGAATATCAGAATATTTTACCAAATTTTGACCCTTCTATTAAAAATCAGCGCGTAGATATTTGGCTTAAAAAGGTAAACGAATGTGCCTCTGTTTACGGTTGGAGCGATAAAACCACGATACATTTCGCTATGCAAAAACTGCAAGGACTGGCCAAAACATGGTACGAAAGTTTAGACTCCATTATGTACTCGTGGCCGCAATGGCAAGAAAAACTAACTAGTGCGTTTCCGTGCGAACAAAATTACGGCCAGTCCTTGGAGGATATGCTGAAGCGGCGCAGTAGATTTGGTGAACCAATCGACATTTATTTTTATGAGAAACTGGCATTATTAAATCAATGCGAGATACACGGTAAGCGGGCCGTGGATTGTATAATTCACGGTATTAGCGATAGAACTGTCAAGTCAAGTGCTTTGGCTCTTAGGTGTACTGAACCAGGCCTGTTGTTACAATTCTTAATGAGCAACAAGGAAACAATGATTCCTCATATTCCACACAGATATAGGAATAGTACCAACCACAATACCGATGGTAGTGCCAACAACAGTAAATCTTTCACAAAGCGATCCAATTTAAGTTTCTGTTTTAATTGTAAAGACAAAGGTCATTTTCATCAACAATGCCCTAAGCCACTATTGGAATGTAAACGTTGCCACAAAATAGGTCATACATTGGAAACTTGCTTCCATAAAGACAAACCACCAATCCCCGGGTCAGTCCCGAAAACTATGTGTATTTTTAACTCTGAGCAAAGGCCTAATGCCAAGTTTATAAAACAAGTTTTTGTGAATGGTGCTCAAGTAGAGGCTTTTGTAGATTTAGGTAGCGACGTTACTTTAATCAAGGAATCTGTGCTAGAAAAGTTAGGACATTCACATGATCAACGTCCCACAGCGATGATGGGGTTCGGAAGTAGGTTAGTTCAATCACTTGGTTCAGCATTGCTAGATTTGACTATTGATAATGTGAAGGCCACGGTTTCGTGCAGGGTCGTGTCGGATGATCTGTTGGAAAAACCTATACTGATCGGTCAGTCTTTCTCCGAGCAACCACATGTGGTAATTTTTAAGGACTCAACAGTTTTACAGTTTTTGACTCTAGACGCGATAATGCCTTGCCAGACATTGCCGGACAACGAGGAACATTTAATTAAAGTTAGAGTTAGTTGTAATAACAAACTGTATGGTGCTGCAAGTATTAAAGCCATTACTCAACCGATATTTACTGGGAGTATGTTGCTGAGTTCTAAACTTATAGGAAGGCCAAAAGAACAATATGTTGTCTCCGGTGGGGTTTATTCTGTTAAATATGGTGAAGTATACGTAACGGTAACACCGTGTACGATACCTTGTTTACTGTTGGAGAATATGGTGTTTTCTCGCGCCGAGAGAGTCGATGTTGTTAATCGTTTAACCACGCAGGTTCCTAGCTCAGATAGTTTAACTTCAGCCCCTATTGTTAAGGAACAGGTGCATGTAGGAGAGTCTGTATCCGAACAAGATAAGGAAAAGTTATTCACTCTGCTTGATCGTTATAAACATTGCTTCGCATATAATCTAGCTAGTTTAGGTTGTAGTAGCAGCGCGGAGATGAGCATAGAATTAACTAGCCAGCGTCCAGTGGTGTACAGGCCTTATAGACTCTCACATCATGAACGCGATAAAGTGCGTCATATGGTAGGAGACATGTTAGATGCAGGCATAATAAGGGAATCAGTATCTAGCTATGCAAGCCCTATCATACTAGTGAAGAAAAAGGATGGATCATCCAGGTTATGTGTAGATTACAGAATGCTAAACTCGATCACTATTAAAGAACGGTACCCTATGCCTATCATCGATGATGAAATAGCCAGGTTGTCGGGTCAGGCGTGTTTCATCACACTGGATTTAATGTCTGGCTACTACCAAGTGCCAATATCTGAGCAGTCAAAGCCCCTAACAGCCTTCGTCACGCCGGACGGCCAGTACGAATTCAATCGGATGCCGTTCGGCTTAGCGAATGCACCGGCTGTTTTCCAAAGAATGATGAATCACGTGCTGGGTTCTGCTCGTTTCAATAAGGCTACGGTGTACATAGATGACCTGTTGATATTTGGAAAAGACACCCGCGAATGCCTTAACCACCTAGAGGACGTTTTAAGGCTCTTAGAAGGGGCCAACCTCAAATTGAACCTATCCAAATGCACCTTTTTAAGAAACGAGATCGATTATTTAGGGTATGAAATAAGTTCCGAAGGGATTAGACCAGGCAACACCAAAATCCAATCGGTTACCAACTTCCCTAATCCAGAAAATGTACATGGGGTACGACAGTTCCTAGGTTTGGTCAGTTACTTCAGGAAATTCATTTACGGTTTCGCACAGATAGCATCTCCATTAACCAGTTTGTTAAAGAAAGACGCAATATGGGTGTGGAGTGCGGCTCAAGAAACTGCGTTTGTTACTTTAAAAAAGCATCTCATTGACAGGCCAGTCTTAGCTATTTTTGATCCCCTTTCAGAAATGGAACTTCATACCGACGCTAGCAAAATTGGTATTGGTAGTATTTTGTTGCAACGGTCGTGCGATCAGGACTCCTTGAAACCGGTGGCGTACTACAGTCGGCAGACAACACCTGAGGAAAAGAATTTCCACTCGTACGAGCTGGAAACGTTAGCGGTCGTCTGTTCTCTTAAAAAGTTTAGAGTGTATTTGTTGGGCAAGGCTTTCAAGATCGTTACAGACTGTAGTGCACTTCGGTCTACTTTCCAAAAGCGAGATTTGGTGCCCAGGATTGCTCGCTGGTGGCTAGCGCTCCAAGAATTTGATTGTTCGGTGGAATACAGGGCTGGTACCAAAATGTCTCACGTGGACGCCTTGTCTAGGAATCCAATGGCGGGGATCGAACACCAAGATCCGGAGCCATTTCCATCAATCATGTCAATCAGTGATCAAGATTGGCTGCTCACCCTTCAATTAGGTGATTCAGAGTTGCGTCGTACACGAGATATTCTTGCTAGTGGATTAAATGAAAAGGGACTCAATTACATCAAAGATAATTTTACGATTCAGGACAACAAACTGTTTAGACGTGTAGGGAATGGCAGTAATGATATTAGGTGGGTGGTTCCTAAAGGTGCTCGTTGGCAAATATGTAGATTAAATCACGATGACATCGGACATGTCGGTTTCGAAAAATGTTTGGACCGAATCAAAAGTAAATACTGGTTCTCTAAAATGGCTAGGTTTGTAAAAAAGTATGTAAGTTCCTGCATAGAGTGTGCATACGCAAAGAAAACGGCTAGTAAGCGGGAAGGATTTCTGCACCCGATTAACAAAGTGGAGAAACCATTCCACACCTTGCACATTGATCATCTGGGTCCCTTTGTTAGGTCCAAACAAGGTTACACTCATATACTTGTGGTAGTAGACTCGTTCACGAAGTTTGTTTTTATAAAGCCAGTGAGGAACACAAAGACTCAAGGTGTGATCAAGGTCTTAAAGGATATTTTTGACACTTTTCGTGCACCCGAACGATTGATTAGTGACAGAGGTAGTTGTTTCACGGCTCACGCATTTAGGAGATTCTGTCTTGATCGAGGGGTAAAACATATACTAAACGCCGTTGCGAGCCCTAGATCGAACGGTCAAGTGGAACGCTATAACCGAACGATTTTGGACTCTCTAACCGCACAGAATCTTAGACATGACGAAAGAGAGTGGGACAACAAACTAGGCAAGATACAGTGGGGTTTAAATAATACGATACAAAAGACGATCGGTAGGGCACCATCCGAAGTTTTGTTTGGCACGTCAATATCTGGTGAGGTTAATCCCATACTGAATGAAATTTCGGATGAAACTAGGGAGTCGGCTGATCTTACAACTTTGCGTGAAGATGTTAAGAAGAGAATTGATAAGGAGCAAGTTAGTCAAAAGCGGTTGTATGACAAAGGTCGAAAACCAGCGCGTACTTATACTCATGGCGATTTAGTTAAGATTACCAAAACCGCATTTCAAAATAATGGAAAGAGCGCTAAACTTTTGCCAGCATATGAAGGTCCATATCGGGTTGTCAAGGTTTTAGGGAATGACCGATATAGATTGTCACCAATACCGGGGCTTGAAGGCATGAAAAGTAAACGTAAAACTACCGTGGCTGCCGATAGGATGTTACCGTGGATACACGTCTCTGCGTTGGAAGTTGAAGGCGAGAGTGATGAGGAAGGTGATGCAAGCCAAAATGAGGAGTAAAGAATAATAACAATAATTTCATAGTAAATCTTGTCTACTTGTTACGATATTGTTTCACCAAATCGCTGATATCACAGTAATACAACTATTACAATGTTATAGAGAATATTTAATTGATTTTTTTAGTTTATCCATGTTATGTGACTTTAATAGACCTTGAAGTGAATTGTTCAAGGAATAAATAAGACCTCGGAGTGAAGAGTCCGAGGCATTATCATGAAAGTCCTCGGAGTGAAGTTTTCGAGGTAATATGTAAATATGTAAGTCCTGGGAGTGAAGTGTCCGAGGCAATAAAAGTAAATGATACAAGTTTTTAACGCACGAAATAAATAAGGTATTAATAAACTTATGTAAATAATTATGTTAGAGCATTAAAATTAATATTGTGCCGTCGAAGGAATTTGTCAGCGTTATAATAATATTGAATTAGTAAAGTAAACAGTTGTAATCTTTGTAATAAAATAGCTGATTTATTACGAATAGTCTATAAATACATTAATACCAACATTTTGGTTTAAAAAAAAAAAAAAAAAAAAGTTTAAAAAAAAAAAAAAATTATACGGTATTTTTGTCAGCTGCGATATAACAACTCAATTACGAATTAGATGATACATAATTGTTTTTTTTTTTACTTTTAATAACATGTGTTGTCTAAAATACGATATTATGATTAATTTTGATTATTATTATTAAAAGCTGTCCAGCCAAGTGTAAGGTTTCACCCGATACGTGCATGGGGACCATACACGCTATCAGGATGGACGAGTGTAAGGTGTTAATAATTTGGAGACCTATTTTCAGTAAAATATTGTAATTTTATTAAGAATGTTTGAGTCAATTGAGCGACTTTAAAGTAAATTATAGTGGTCATATCGCAGCTAAAGTAAAATCTGTTTTCTAAATTCATCCCTATTTATTATTTATAATACCCAATTCATGTAACCCTAATTATTATGTAAAATTGTTAAACCAATCTCGAAACGATGTCTTAATAGTTCTAGTTTTTGTGGAATGGCAACTCGGCGCGTGGCGTGAGAAAAAGAAAAAAGGTGTCAAGTGGGGGTAGAGATATAAAAGGCGAGTCTCGAGGTTGGTTGGGGCTTTTTTTGATGGAACACGGTTGGAGAACAACGTATAAGTGTACTGTGTGTTTAAAATAGTGAAAAATAAATAAGTTATTTCTAAAGTGACGTTATCATTGAAGGCGAAACCCTACAATTGTTAGAACCTAAGCCCAACTGCTACGCCGAATAAATATTTTGAATTTGAATTTGGATTTAAATCTCTGGGACAATTTATTTTTTTACGATAATTTTAAAATATTAATCAGCATATGAATCTTTTATTAGAATACTTTTTATTACCCGACTGCAAAGGAAGGGTATTTTTTCGCTCGTAGTAAGAGTATGTAATATTCTTTATTACCTCATATCTCCAGAACCACTGAACGGATTTACATAATTGAGGTATCGTTAGATTCGTCCTAGCTGCCCAAGTGTTTTTAGATAGGTGACGTTAAAAAAACATGGCGGCTGTGCGACGCCATTGGACTTGGTGAAGTGGAGTTTTTTTCGAATACTAAATTATGGGTATCAATTTAGAGGTCTCAACACAAGGCAGTCGGAGGCATACAATTTAATGATAAGTCAAATCATTCTCACTTTGTGCGTGCCTCCCGACTGTGTGTTATTTATGATGTTGCATAAAATTTCGAAGGACTACCGTATTGATATTTTTAATTGTACACAGTACTTATGTTTGATATTGTTTCGATCTATTTCGCTGGCTTTATGTAATTATTGAATTTTTATCTTGTTCCGGCCTTTTCTGTTGATTTTCTATTTAGTTATTATTTTTACGCAGGCGGGTTTTTTGTTTTTTTCTTTAATTTTTACAACTTTTTTTTTCAATATTTTTTTTTGTTGGAAAAGTGCTTAAAGCAAATTTTGCACATGAACATAAATATTTTAAACTTAATAAAAACAGTTAAATTTCATTGTAACAGATAGTATAATATATATAATGAAGAATCTAGTGTTTTACATACGAATATTACTCACCCCTCGACTGCGGACCTGCCCAACCTCAGTGTGTCTCAGTAATTATGAAACATACTGTCATCGCAAAGAAGGAAACAAACTATTATGACAAATAGCTGTAACCTCTCCGATTGGTCGCCTGCCTCGAGCAGTCTGGGAACCAATCTCGGCCACGCGCTGTTTATTGAGGAAGTGTTATCGCCTTGTTTATGGAGACGTCCCGGCTAATGCGCGCCGATCTCGTAAATTATGTTTTTAATATTACTTTCTATGCGTCGCCATACAGGCGGCTACTTGTAGGGTAAAGCTTTAATCTATACTAATATTAAGCTGAAGAGTTTATTTGTTTGTTTGTTTGGTTGAACGCGCTAATCTCAAGAACTACTGGTTCGAATTGCGAAATAATTTCTGTGTTAAATTGTCCATTTATTGAGGAAGGCCATAGGCTTATATAACATCACGCTATGCCTAATAAGAGTGGAGCAGCAATGAAACATGTTGCAAAAACGGGAAAATATTTTATAACGCGGGTGAAACCGCGAGGCACAGCTAGTATTAGATTAAAGCTATTCCACAAATACTAACAGGGCAACGTCATAGCAGTAGTGTCTTGTTTGCTAATGTAATATTATATACTAAGGCATGGACTAATTAAAGTATAGCAGCTCTGTATTTTTTCTTTTTTTTTCTTACTTATGGGTAAGCATGGCCTTCATTAACCTGATGTTAAGTGATGATAAGGCCGAAGGTGTATGAAATGCTCAACTACTGAGGCCCTGGCTATCTTATCTCTAGCTGCCGGAATACAACAATGCTACAAACATTAACGTTACGGTGACATGAGATAATAGATTTTGTTTTTATTATTATGTGTATTACAAACATAAATATATGACAAGATAGATATGATGTAACTTAGAATAGTTATGGTTCAGGTTCACAATATCTTGGGAAATTAACGTTATTAGAACAATCTTTCGAAGAATTTTTAAACTGAAGCCAAATTCTACATTATTTACAAAGGAAAATCAACTACCGGTTGCCGGTTTAAATGGGATGTATTAATAACAATCTGTAGCTGTTATCGGAAGAAGTCATGAATGAAATTGTTCGCGGGCGCGTTGCCCCCGCGAGTGGAGGCTTTCACGGCGCCTGCTAATGCCACGCTCATAATGCGCGGTAGAGCCTGCGAGCTCCATTCATCAGAGGGAAGTATACAAACCACAGCTCCGCGCTCCAATTCGCAGCAAGGACTTCTTTGCGCTTGTGTATTTGAACGTGTTCTATTTCCGCTGATTGTTTCGAAAAACAGTGTTGAAAATCTTAAGAATGATTTCTTTTCAATGCGAAACAATAAACTTTAACGAAAATAAGAACAGCACAAAGTTTCCCCTATTCCGCGGGCTAGCAAAAAAGTGATGAATTATCACAACAACAAAGAATCCCAACAAAGTGACAGGCGCACACAAACAAAATTAATTGACAAAGTGAACAAAATAATGTAAAAAAAAGTGGAGCATCCAATAAACGCTCGTTTTACAATGTCATGTTACTTTTTACACGACTGCTAAAAAAAGGAGTGTTACTAACATAGGCTAGTAAACATTTGGAAATTCAACACCTATAAGAATAAAATAGGGGATGAAATTTTGTATAATGAAAATTCGTCATTATTGGAGTTAGAAACTAAAACTTGATGTTTTATCTGTAGAGGTTAACTTTTGTTTCTTCTTGTATAAAATGCTTACAAATTAAATTACCTAGCATGACATATTTTATTAAAATTAAACTTATCACTAAAAGGTACAAAATAAAAATAAATAATTAAAAAAATTAAAAACACGACTGCCATGACAAAAAAGGCAAAAAAAAGCTAATTAATATTATTAATTAAAATCAAAACTGCGTGATTAATAAAACTGAAATTTTCATGGCACTCGGGGGACCTTATAAAAAAGAAAGTATTATGCAAAGCGGTCCCCCGACTGCGATAAAAATTTCAGTTTTATTAATCAAGCAGTTTTGATTTTTTATCTAAAATCAGTGAGTGAATGAGTGACATTTCACTTTTATAAATACAGATAAATAAATACATGACATCTTGTTTTTTGCCTTTTAGTTCTTTTTTAGTCAACAAGGAACCCTTATAGTTTCGCCATGTCCGTCTGTCTGTCTGTCTGTCTGTCCCCAGCCTAGCTCATAGACCTTAGTACTAGAAAGCTGTGACTTGGCATGGATATTATACATATTAATCACGCCAACAAGTGGTGTAGTAAATTTTTGAAAAATATTTTTTTTACGTTACCTCCCTACACGTGAAGTGGGGATGTAATTTTTTTTCTTGTCTACCCCATAGTGTGGGGTGCCGTTGGATAGCAATTTTAAAAATATTGCGGGTTTGTCGAAACAGTTTTTTGATTGAGACATTCGTTTGTGAACTATTAAACTTTAAAGTGCAAAATTCTGTTAGAGTCAAGTGTCCAAATGGTAGTTTTTGGATACGTAAAAAAATTCACGGTAGTTGTATATATGACGAAGTTAAAAGGAAAACTATCACAGCTAAGTAGGCTTTACAATTTACGAACAGTCGACCAACTTATAAAATGTACTTGGCGCAGTACAAATTCCTCATTGGAAACTATTTAAATAACGTTGTCAGGTGTATGAAACCGGTAGTATCTACATTTAAGTATATGAGCCATTAAAAAAATACAAAGGTAATATTTTTTCTAACTTCACTTGTGAAGTTGCATTTTATAACTCCTTCTTTAGTTACCATCGTCCTATGTGGGCCCGTTTTCAGACGTCATGAGCCGCCGGGAACTCTTGACGTTAAATAATTGTTCATAAAAGCCCTCTTCTCAGAGTCCTCATTATTGAGATGGGCTACGGAACCCTACACTGCGCGTGGCCCGACACGCACTTGGCCGGTTTTTTTATAATAAGGATAGCCGTGGAATCCAATTTGTTAAAAGATTGTTCTGAAATCAAATCTGCTGCTGAAACTGTATTTTCCTTATTTTCGTGTAGTGCCCGGGCCTATATGTACTTGGTGGCGGTTGTTTCCGCGCTCCCTCGCCGGGAACATGAAAGGCGGTATGAATCATAAAGCGGTGGCTGAGTGAGTTACGCGGCCGCGGAGCCTGCACAAAAGGCTCGTTCCGGAGGCCGACCTGCTTACGAATACACTCCAGCTCATTCGCCAATCAACTTGGACATTAATACAGTTATTTTTAATGCTATACTATACGAGACCTGAAAATAATCTTTCCGTGCATGTCATAAGAGCCGGCTAAGGGCAAGGGTTACAGGATAATCGCACGTCAGGCAACCCATCTCGGAACCCTACTTTGTATATGCTACATGTGGCGTCGGGTCACTAGCTAGCGAGTATACCTACTCGTGGTTTCGATGCCCAGTCTACCACTTTTTAGTAAAAAGACGTGAGAGTACCTATGTATGTATTTTTTAATGCTGTTTGCATATTCATTATCTGATACGAATTTGTTACTTTGAACCGTATTGTGTCAATACAACGTTTCCATCAATGCGTGTAATGCCGAACGTATTATCTGCCTTGACGTTATACAGCAGCACTCGAGTGATAGTTAATTTGTTTAAACGAAACATCTAATGACTTTTGTGTTTAAAATGTCATGTCTTCTATTTACTTCGCACGATGCAGTGCATCATATTCTTTTTTTAAATAATATTATTATTGCTCTGTTCATAACATAATTCATCCATCTTCTCCCATCCAGAATGCAATAGCAATATAATAGTGCTAGAGAGCGATAATTCTTCTTCTTCTTAGTCGAGCACTCTTGGCAGAGATTGGTCGTAGTTATGAGTGGGTCCTGGTGAATGACGGCTCTCGCAATGCGCCTCCATTCGGCTCTATTGGAAGCTTTTTTAAAAGCAATCGGTCATCGTGGGTTGAGTGAGGGGGCTAATGAGGTCTATCCATCGGGTTGGCGAGCGACCACGGGATCTCTTGCCGTCGACTCTGCCCTGAACTACAATACGCTCCATTGAGTCCTCTTTGCGAATGAAGTGCCCAAAGAATTTCAGTATTCGTATTTGAACAGTCGACGACAACAGTGATAATTATATAAACATTATTCTAAGTAATATAAATTTTTCTCGCCGAGTGATTTCTTTTGAATGAAACTAATTAATTAAAAGATAAATTATGAAAATTGGCCGCTGCTGGCGCCGCAGACGCTCCATAGAAACGCCGCCGCCGCGCCGCCGCGAGGCGTATTAGAACAACTTATTGTTTTTCTAAGTAAGCTACAAAGTTATATTTAAACTTCAGGCTTCGGCTATTCATAGCAATTTGTGTGAGCTTTGTGAAGAATAATAAATTCGTGAGAAAATTGTAATACATAATATTTGCAAACTTATTAAATCAAACAGATTCAGATTAATTTATTTGCAAGAGTATTTTTCTGTTACTGTGAAAAAATTGATTGCTGTAAAAAAATCTCTATCTGTACATCGTGTACACATAAACACAATATACTGTCCATATCTCCCATGAGCTTTTTAATAACATTTAAATATTCACAAAACAACATAGTCATTGAAGAACTTTTTTAAATCTTTTAATCTATTGGTATGACATTTAATTTATAATTATATGTATATCATCATCATCATCATCATCATCATCATCAATAATATGTAATCAGTTGAATATCTGTAAAATTGTATAAAAAAGCAATATCCATTTGAAACGTGAGTTGTTTGCTGGGCCTCGTGTTACGTAACAACACATATGGGCATGTTGCAACATCCACAACCCATATACTCGTATTAGGTCTTCATCTGAGAAACAGCTTCAAATATGATACCTTCAAAGCAGTAACACTTTTTAATCATCCACGGGTGGATGGCACGCGACTTTGGGATGATACACGCACCGAAATTAAAATGCCAGCCGAGCGGCGCGGGCTGATATGGCCACATGTTTCACTTCAAAGAGGTTTTTTTGTATCTTATAATATGTAGCTCCCAAAACACACCGGCTTCAATGGATCCCTTTTTTTTGTAATCTTTTCAATCTTGGTTGTTAAGCTATGAAATTTTGTAATCGCTAGACACATATTATTTAAAGTGCTACTCACTTGTACGTGATGAAAGTGGTCTAAGAAAAGAGGTATCTACGATACGAAATTATATAATGAACTAACCTAGTGAAACAAGTGGATCTAGATTAAGTTATTATCTATGTACTATAAAATGCTGTTTGTTTCCCAATAAATAATTAAATAAAAATAAAATAAATGTGTTTGCAACCGGGCTGTCGGGCGCAGGAATCGTAGCCCGTAGCAATCGTAGCTCGTAGCAGTCGTAGCGCAAACGCTTTTGTTCTTTACTGTGCTACGGCATGTCGTGCGACATCTTTGAAAGTTCTTTTTTTATAACAGAATAACAAAAACCTTTGTGTCTCATGTTTTTCAATAACTATTACATTAAAAAATAATGATATTTTTGAATTAAAATCTACGGTTTTTGATGCCGGTTCATTTATGAAGCCGGCAAACGAGTATACAGCTCGCCTATTTCCCGACTCTGGGTTTTTAGTTTTTTCTATGCCCTGTTCACTTATTCTGGGCAAAATCCAACCACCAGGCAAGAGTGCACTTACTTTTTACTATTTTTTTTCTTATTAACTATCAAAAGCACAAATTTTACTCTTTGTTATATTATTATTGAATTCTAGATTGGGGTTATGATATCTGATCTCATTCCTACTTATTTCAGATATGTTTCAGCGAAAAGCAAGACCACTGCTTTACTTTCGCGTACAAACTTTATATATAAAGAAGACTAAATTATATTTAAGAAGTCTGTTTAAAATGGTCTTGAGTTCACAAGTAAATAGTACATTTCTTTAGCGAATGGTTTTAACCTTTATGCAACATCCCTGGCTGTGTGATGCTAACTACGCGCGGCCGGCCTTCGACGCTGCCGGTGGCGCGGCGGGCTCGGCGCGGGCGCCGCAGCTTGTCAACACAGCCTATTTGCTTGGCGTTAATTGCGTTCCCTCAGCACTGCGATACAACAATGACGGCTTGTTAGCACATTTTATTGTTTCTTCATTTGTGAATTACAATGCCTTTATTTGTACCTAATAAATAGAAGAGAATTAATTGTATTTGAGTCGGTCGTTTGTGAAATATAAATTTGCTTTATAGGGAATATTAACTATGTTGGTTTATAAACATTAAAGACTTTCTGACATAATTTTACGTAAATCATTATTACTTTAAAAGTAAATCATTATTACTTTTATTTATTTATTTATTTATTTATTTATTTATTTATTTAAGGACAACCAACAAAACAAACACCATGTACATTTTTAAAACAACAGATATTGGGTTACATTCTAAGGCGCTGTCTTAATTAGAGGTTGCCACGACATGTATAAACTAAAATAGACTTATTAGGAAGCGAACTATGCACACACTTATATAATGAACTATGAATGACTTTTAGCTTATACAATGGTTCTTAACAACAATATGTAGATTTTTTTTTAATAATAATAATAATAACTTTATTTTCTCTCCACAAACACAAGTATACAGTTCATGATAACTTTTAAACAATGTACATTATATAATAGTTTGTGTGAGACTGACGCCTGTGATTGATATTAATATATCAGTAGTACAGGTCATCAGGCCCCCACCACCTCGGTAATGAACAGAAAGTAGAAAAAAGTTAACCTATAAAGTTAAAGTAGTTGAAAGTTAAACACTTTAATTAAAGAAACCTGATAAGGAGTCTTCTAAAACAAAAGAATACGAAAAATAGAAAAAAATAAAATAAAAATGGTAATAACAAGTGCGTAAGAGAGCAGCTGAAGAGCGAAAAGAGGTTACTCTTAACAATTACTCTGTGTGTTGTGTGTGTTGTGTGTGTGTGTGTGTGTGTGTGTGTGTGTGTGTGTGTGTGTGTGTGTGTGTGTGTAAACTCGAACGTGTGTGTATATGTGTATATAATATAATAATAAGATAATATATGTTACACAAGAATGTATTAGTTAATTAAGTGTATGTGTATAAATAATGTTCCGTTTGGTCGTAATTTTTACTGAGAAGAATAGAGCGAACACCCTTTTTACATTCAAAGGAAGTGAGATTGTAAATAGGGATTTCAGCATTGATTTTGTTATATAAGGAAGGTCCTAAGTAGTAGAAGAATCTTTGCGTAAAAGAGAAGGACGTAGACGGAACGGCACAGATTTTGTCTTTACGTCGTTTTCTGATCTTAGTATATGGAGTGTTTCGGTGTTGGAGACGAACAACTTCTAGTATGAACAGTTGCCGAACAGTTAAAACTTTGCAGATGTTATACAGTTCATTAGTTGGGAAAAGTAAATGACGAAATGTTGCAACTTTAAGGATGGCACGTTGTGCACGTTGTGCGAGATAGTACCTGTAAGCCTGATTTATGAGTCCATTAAATATATTAGTAATGTTGCGTGGGTGTGATTGCAGCTCGGCGATGTTTCGCGTCGGTTTACTGCGATCGCAATATAAGGCGAACTCATTAATTTTCCAACATGCGTCAGAATAAATTATGAACCTGATAAAAAACTGAAAGATGCTCTTTTTCTAAATTGATTGCTGTAATCTGTTATCAACTTTTGCATACTTCATTCACTTCTAAAATATGGTTATGAAATTGTGTGACGATATAAAGTAATAAGTATATTTACTTGTTTATTTGAAAGCCTCGGTGGCCTAGTGGCAGAGTGCTCGCCCGATCCTGAAGGTCCCGGGTTCAATTCCCAGGACAGGACAAGTTTGTTTCGGATATTTCGATACATAGCCCGGATTTTTCACCAACCCGCACTTGGCAAGCGTAGTGAGTAAGCCAAAGACTTGATTTCAATAATGGAGGCCTGTGACAAGGACTGGGCGAATGATACCTGCAACTTAAATAGGTACATTTATTGTGTTCTACCTTGCAGCCGTCAAACGAAAGAAAAAGAGTGAGTGGCGGGCGCGCAGGCCCTTATACACCGAGACATTTTAGTGGTTGTTTTCCCGCAGGTGGGTATATCAGACCATGAAACTGAACAACTTTCCCCAAGAAACATAGGTCAAAAAACTTACTTTACTTAAAACCATGCTCGGTCAATAGAGGCTTCGTATAGAAAAGTGAAAAAATTATCTCGTTTTTTGACCTATGTTTCTTGGGGAAAGTTGTTCAGTTTCATGGTCTGATCTACCCACCTGCGGGAAAACAACCACTAAAATGTCTCGGTGTATATTAGTGGACTGGCACTGTCTACGGTAAATACAGGAACTGTATTTTTTTTTTGGAGAGAATTGCTGATTGCCTCAGACGGCATTTTCAGCTTCACCGGGCTTTTTTAGGGGCGGCGAGGAACGTAAGGGGTCCCTTAAGCCGTGTGAAACGAATCACCTTCGGAGGTTTTCTAGAGAGAACGGCATCGCGCACAAGTGCGCGTCCCCGTGCCCTAATAGATTCTCCGAAGGGTTCGGATCGGATCGGGGACAGAAACTGCAGTGCAATCAGCGAGTCTATAAGACACGAATTAGTGAAACATTTGTGCAGATTGCATTTATAGTTAAGTCCCCTTGTCTGTGCTAGATGGCGCTAAATATAGAACAAGGCCTTTGCCCAGCAGTGGGACAGTATATATAGGCTATTTCCTTCACTTGTTTGTTTGGTCGGTGAAGAGAAAAGCCGTGCAAGAGCTCAGTGCCTCACCAGGTGCTATCTTTACGGCGCTAACGAGACGGCGGAGGCTTGAAGGCTATTTGGGACAATGAATAAACATTTATGATTTTTTTATTCAATGCTTTGTTTTTTCTTTTTCACTTTCGTTCCTTTGCTTTTGTTTTTGTAAAAGCGCAATACATCACCTGGAATACTCATCTACAGTCGCACCGGTATTTTTTGTTAATTTAAACGTCTTAACAAAAAATTTACGTTTTTGTTAAGACTAAAGTTTACGATAATAAGCTAAAGTTACAGATAGTTATAACCAATCCCACCGGTGTTTCATACCTACAGCAGCTCTCAGGAACACTCTTAAACCCATCGGGGATTTTACTTCTTTTACTTTGAGGCGTTAATCCCAAATGCTGCCGGCGCGCAGTCCACGCGTAAACTTTTATTTACGAGAGCAGATTAAACTTTATTTTCTACTTAGAATTTTGTTATAAAAGCAAAGAATATTCGTATACTCTACAGACAATAGAGTGTTTCTTTACTTGTTAGACATCGATTTTGATTTCTTTGAATTACCGATAACGCAAAAGTTAAATATTCAGACCTCATTGCATAGCAGTCGATTTGCTTCGTAGTAGGTATAATAATAGAAGCATTTGAGGAATGGAAATTAAATCTTTTCATCCTGGAATTAGGCATTAAGAAGTTTGCCCGTGATTGATTGCAAACGGCCACGTTGGCTGCGGAATTATGCAAAATTATAAGTAACTGGCCGGAGACTGGTGCCGCTGTCAGGCAAAGAGACGAATAAATTCTTAGGAAAGAAGGTAATCGAATAACTTTTATAAAGAAACAAACAACAAGTCTGGACCATTAAAATATTTTGATTGAATTTTCCGCCAGTACGAATGTCGATCCATTCATAAAACGTATTTTGATTGGCAGTATAATAAAAACAAACCAAACATAAAACCTCTGTAAAACAACCTCCGTAGTCTTGTTTGGCGGGTGTCAGGGGCGGCCATCTTAGTGAATAAATAGTACATGTATAAACTCGGTTTGGTTAGTGGTAGGGGCTTGTTTTAATTCCGCCTGGCAAAATATGTCGCAATAACAGCAATGCTAATGGCATTGTTTTGTTTCGATGGTTAGAGATAAAATAGCCAGTTCCTCAGTGATTGAGTGAAAATGTCACATAACAGTGCCAAGTGCGAGTTTTATTTGCCATTCGATCACTTTAAAGAAAACGTTGTCCTCGTGTGTCCCCAAGATGGGCTGTTTCAATGCCATAAAAATTCGCGTGCCACCAGGATGGGCTGTTTCAATGCCATACAAATTCGCGTGTCACCAGGATGCGCTGTTTCAATGCCATACAAATTCGCGTGTCACCAGGATGCGCTGTTTCAATGCCATACAAATTCGCGTGTCACCAGGATGCGATGTTTCAATGCCATACAAATTCGTGTGTCACCAGGATGCGATGTTTCAATGCCATACAAATTCGTGTGTCACCAGGATGCGATGTTTCAATGCCATACAAATTCGTGTGTCACCAGGATGCGATGTTTCAATGCCATACAAATTCGTGTGTCACCAGGATGCGATGTTTCAATGCCATACAAATTTTCGTTTTCATTGACTTGATCGAATGAGGATTAAAAGTCGCACTAGGCAGTGGTTATGTGAGGCAGGCGCCGTGCCGCCGCCGCTCGCTGGCTTGTTATTGTAATAAAGGTGATTTATGAACTTGAACAGCCTGAAGAGTTTATTTTTATCCTTTACCATTATAGAAGACGTTATTCCAAAACGTATAGTGTTTGTTTCACTTCGATACCATAAGTATTTATAAAGTTATTGTACATAATTAATTTGCTTAAAACACGTTTAGTTCATTGGCAGTCACTTTATATCACGTGATGACGTGACGTCACCGTATCCGACAGCCCGCGCCGCGCCGGCCGCGAGTCATTTATACCAGTCACTCTGTTTATACGCAGCTCGAAGTCAGGTACACAAACACAACAGTAGTGAATGGGCCGCGGTGACGAACGATATTTAAGTACTTACGACTTATTAAAATACAAGTGAACTATGGCAAAGTGCAGTTTAAGACTATATTGTGCTGTTTTTGGTTACTTAAACTATTCTATTTTGTTTTGCTTTTTTATTTATAATATATATATAATAAACCTGATTAAATTGTATGTCAAAATATAATTACTAAGCAAATAGATCAGTACAAATTTGTCGCATCGACTTTCTGTGTATATGTTATATATTTTAACTGTGACCGGCAGCCGTGACGTCACGCCGCCGCCCGCCAGGCGCATTGTGATCTTTACGGAAAAACAAAACCACGTGGTGATTTTTTTACATATGATAACTATGATTATTTACATATAATTTTACTCAATTTTTTTTGCGAACTAATTATAAATTGAAGAAAGACAAAGTGTTGAAAAAATTCCACGAGGGGGATTCGAACCCGCACCCCATGACAATGACATTTTGACATGACATTTTTCAACACTTTGTCTTTTTTTAATTTATACTTATAACTAATAACTATATCGATGGGAGAAAACGTAATTACTGTAAGTAGCAACAGTGTCGTAAGTGCACTAAATACGCAGTCGAAATCAGAAAAAAAAATCTGCGTCGAACTTGGCATGGTCCGGGGCTCGCGTCGCTACGATGACGAAAATTTCATATTGACGGATAATTTTTGAAAAAATTCTGTGTTCAAATTGTCGTAAGTCTACCAGAAAATGATGTATTTGATACTAATTTACTTACAGCAAAACTCAAACAGGTATTATTATTATTATTTACATCATTTGCGTTATTATCTTTTCTTACCATACCTTATAGCCGAATAAGAGGTTTATAATATTTAAAATAGAGTTTTACTTTCAAGGTTTGATTTCTAGAAATATCCTCGTACGAATAAAAAATACATGTAATACATTGAATATTGATAGTTAGGAAATATTTCACGTTGCATTCAACATTGCTCAAATTGAATTCTGGGATCGTAGAGCTTGTTTTTTCTTTTCAGTTTTTTCTCTTTGCAGTTATTTTTTATGTTAGTCTGGTTTTTACGAGTATATAATTGTTTTTATAAAGTTGTTTTAGCAGTCGGGTTTTTTGTTTTTTTGTTACTGTTGATTCACCTGAGAACATGAAAATAAAAATAAAACCATACTGGAAGGTCTGGTAAAACCACCGCGGTCGACCTAAACATGTTGGTACGAGTATTAACTTTACTTTTATAACACGACACCCAAAACTTCGACCGGAATGACCAATTACAACAAGAATTATTGGGGACAAATATTGTTAGTCTAGTATTACTTTGTTCTAATAAAAATATTCTCGAGGAGCTTGATGGCGCAGTGGTTAACGCGCTCGGTGTGCGATTGCTGAAGCTAAGCAACTTTCGCAAAGGCCAGTCATCGGATGGGTGACCAAAAATGTATCATCTCGAGCTCCTCCGTGCTTTGGAAGGCACGTTAAGCCGTTGATCCCGGCAGCATTAGCAGTCATTAACAACCACCAATCGGCACTGGGCCCGCGTGGTGGTTTATGGCCTGTTCTCCCTATCCATCCATAGGGAAGACTCTTGCCCCAGCAGTGGAGACATAAAATGAGCTGATGATGAATATACTGAAGATACCTACTACTTACTACCAATATAACCAGATGCTTTGGAATATTCAGTTATGCTAAGCGCGGCATAACGCGGCTTTATTTATCTGTAAAAACTTTCGAAGAAACGACGTTGGAATGTAATTATATATTTCCTCTGATATTCAATTCAACTAGAAACAACTCTCTGTTGTTTATGAAGTGATGATCAGACATTTGCCGATCAATTTCTCAACTTTAAAGTCCCTGTCAATAACACTAACTCAAGAGTGATAATCAAACAATTTCTCTGAGGATTTCTATTTCGCAAAGGCTTAGCCTCCGCCGAGGCCCCAAATTAATACAATCATGAAATTTTCATTAAATTTCCTTTGCTCTAACAAAGTAATAGATTTGTAAGACATTTCTATTTAAATTGTTTCTGAGATTTTTATTTCATTACAATTGAAGAAAGGCAACACTTGTTTAAAAGTTATAATTGTGTACTTTTTGTATAACCTTTATTATTACGTCGTTAATGCATTGAATATTTATTTATTTATTTTAAGGATCACGAACTTTATCTTTAACGCTAGACACTAATTACCTACTATTATATCATAATTAATATAATAGTAGGCATAATGGTCAGTGCAGCCGCCCGGATCGCATTTAATTTTTTCACTGTATTTTATAAATACTTAGTAAGAAATAAATTTTGTCTTGATTGGGCCTATTAATATTTTCACCCATCCATTTGTGACTCGGCATAGCAAAAGTTCGCCATCACAGCGCACAAGCATCATGCAGGTCTTCTGTAAGAATGTATGATAAGTTCTAAAATTAAAGAATTTTCTAGCAAACGCTATAGGTGCAGCTTTTTACATATAACTTTCCCCGCGACCCCACACGCCGTGCACACTGGCACTGTTTCATTATTAAATGCGGTAATTCAACTTAAATAACAAATTAATGTCTGTTCATAATACCAATATACCATCTGATTTAACTATTGACACAATTCATATCTATCATTAAAGTCAAACGCAAGATAAAAGATTCTTAATTCAAAAACGCTATTCATACTCTAGAAAGCTTCACAAGGAAATGTATAATAAATCCTTTTGCAAGGAGGAGGTCAGATTATTCATAGAACCGCTCAAAGGAACGACTTCAAATTAATACGACGCGCCGCTATCGTAAAAAGAGTCGGAGCAATGAAAGCAGCCAATGAAATCAGATGATATCACTTGTCTTGATCTGCGCCGAGCCTGCGCCTGCGTGAGCTCGCGGGCGGAGGCAGCAAAACGTGGCCCTACGCGCTGTCACAGTGTGATTGACGTCACGCTGTGTGTATGTGTGTGTGTGTGTGTGTGAGGGTGTGTGCGCGTGTGTGTGTGTGTTTGATAGCACGTTGAAAATAACAAATTAGAAAAAAGAAATACAGACATCGAAAGATTTGAGTTTTGATTACAGATTTGTTACAGGAACATGACACACTCATTAATTGAAAAAGTAAACCAAAGTAAACACCTACAGCCTATACTGTCTCACTGCTGAAGTGCTAGGCAAAGACATCCATGAGTAATAAAATAAATGTATTAAACTGCAACACAACTTGAAATCAATATAATATACGCAACAACATTAACATTTTTCAAAATTTACCATCTATCTTGTCTGGACGTTTCAAACTAAAACAAAACCTCAGTTTCAAACATTTTCACGATGATCATTCTACAATCATTGATCATTATTATAACATCGATGAATATTATTTTATTTTATAACCTACTTAAGCGTACGGTAGGTTATAATAAACTTATATAAAGTTGACGATAAGAACTAATTACACTTATTGTATCAGTCCTAACTATTGACAGCCCAGTGTAGTTGCAAAGAATGGCGAGAATGCCAAGGAGGTCGTCTATATAGAGGAGAATATAGCACTACTCTCTCAAAGTGCCATTATTTCATTGCCGATTACAGAAATTTAACCTTTCAAAGTTATAAATCTTGAAAAAGATAGTAAATTCGCTAACTTAGTTCCACGTAAGTAGAGATAAACACACAAACTTTAAGTATTAACAAATAGTGAGTTTGCTATAACGTGTGAGATATACAGCGGGGCGCCGCGCAGGCTCGTCAGCGTACTCAATTTCAATATTGAGACAAGCTGACGGCAGGCAGCAGTGTGACACAAACGATACAAGTTCCTCCAATTAGCAACTGCGGGTTAATAGGCCAAAAGTGTAATTTATATGGTAAAACTTAAATGATTATTATATGTTTTAATTAAAACATCATCGACATCCGAACTTAGGTAATATTTTAACAAATATAAAAGATCAGTTAAGAATAAGGAAAGCTATATTAAAATTTATGACTATGGTCATACTTATATATTTTTACGCAAATTTTGTTGCAAACAAATTACAGTTTAAAAAAAAGACAAAGGGTTTAAAAAAATCCACTAATTTTATTTTCCCTATCTCTATCGTGTGAGCTAGTCATTTAATCGGCATGTCATGACATGCAAACAAAATGACAAACAAAATCGCATTATAATTCACTCGTTTGAGACCTTTTATGCTGAAGGCTCCAACCGAATAATTTCCCCGATTTGTGTAAGGGAATAAAAAACAATTGACACGTGTCACTATACGATTCCCTGCGAGTCTGCGAGTAGCGACGACTAATCCAATAATGCTATTGTTCTGTCACACATGTCGTCTAGACGAATTTCCAAAGGGAGTATTTCTTAGACTGAGCGACTTCTACTTTTGTATGATTGTTTATCGTATTGGTTTTCGCGCTGTCTGTAGCAAAATCCAACATATTATCCTTTACATCACATGTCCTATTGCTGCCTGAATATGCGCTGTTTCAAATAACCATTATGTCATGTAAGTAATAGTGATTTTGTAATGTATTCGATATGTATAAGAAAATAAAGAAAGGAAGAAAGGAACGCGCCGTTTAAATAATAAAAAATAAAGAAGTTTTTCTACTTCTTTCTCTTGTTAGGTCTTTAATAATGTTTCCTATGTTAAAGATATTATATTACCCAATCAAATGTCTTGCGTGTAGCTACCAAATCAACAATAATCTTATTACTTGTGGCACATGCAAAATAGGTTATTCTAATATAAATACATTTTTAAACATTCACGTAATAAAATAAAATTTCTACTTTAACTTTCTCTACATTGAGTGTCATCATTATCGTTGCCTTTCTATACCTTAAAGCGAAATGTAAATTAAAAATTCTAATTCAGTACGCAGCTTATAAAAACATTGAAATTCATTTTCTGAATGGAAGCTTATTGTAATGGAAATTGGAAATTGGTCCTGCACGTCGAGAGGCAAGTGCAGCAGCAGAACCCTCGGCTCCGGCCGTCATCCTTCGAGGATGGTGCCCCCCCCCCTCTCCCCCCGTGCTTATTGGATCACTTTAGCTGATTTATTTGCTGAGTGGATCCATTGAGATACTCGCCCCAACCTGTTTGTGTATTCGCCGTTCATAGAGGATAAAATACTAATAAAATTTGTATTTTAACTCCCAACGCACTAGCAGGTGTTGTAATGAATTATAATGGCTGAAAACCTTAAATCAATACCGCTTATATTTCAAACTTCAGCTCTATAACATTATCACAGGCTTTTTTCTCTTGAATAACCAAGATTATCATAGTGCTACACTTTTCGAAATAAGTTTTATAAAATTACAAGAAGCATACGATATTAGTGAGTCAAAATCTCCATCTGTGCAAAAATAGTATTAGAACGAAAAGTATTAGAATAGTAGCAATACCTTGTTCGCAACTAAGTTTGCGTAAAATAATATCTATCCAATAGGTAGGAACAGTGTTAAAATAAATAAGTAAGTCAGTAGTGATGTATATATAAAGTATTATACTTTAACTTATATACCAACTGCGCGGAGGCGTCTACGAATATCTAAACTTTAGGTGACACTGTTTAATTTTGAATTTCAAAAGGTACCTATTATAGAAGTACACGCATATATCTTACTTATATGTTGAATTATTTATCTAATGTATTTATCTTATTATCTATTTCATATCATTATTCGATAAGCATGTCGTGATTTACTAGACAAAGCCATTCAATGTAAATTGTTGATAATTTAAATTCTTTTTTCTTTATTGTGTACCTTTGTAAACCATGTATTGTGAGCTGTTATTATCCCAAATAAATAAATAAATAGAAGAGCTCCTTATAGGATCCGGCTGCTAACTGCCCCTATTTAGCTAAACGTGCAGCCGAATTGCTTCTTTGTATTTTTAAAATAGAATGTCAGGATATTACGTAACTAATACGGTCCATAAATCTTTTTTTCCATATTACACGCTGTCTGGGTACAAGTTACGGACACAATGCCTGATGCCGAGTTATAAATGACTGCTCGCCGCCCGTGGACGCTCCCGCTCGGATTACATACTATGAGGGAACGCTCGGAAACTTCAAATCTTTTGGGTAATAATTTAGTTTAATAAGAAGTTTGTAAGAATATTGTATATAATTTCGTACAGAACGAGCAGCTACTTGTCGTAGCTGCATTTCCACCAATAATAGCTACAGCAGCAACAACAACAAGAAAAGCAACAGCAGCAGCAACAGAAAAAGACCGGTGTAAAATACGAAAGACTGTGCTCGCTGATATGAACAATTTTCTTTTTTCATTTGTGGAAAACTCTGTGGCGCTGTGTCACGTTCTCCCACAGTTGTGTCCTAAATATAAAAAGGCGACAATGGTCGACACACGACTCGATAATTCATTTCACTGACAGGTATTCTCCGCGGCGGGCGACAGGAGAGAAATAATGTAGTCGTCTCGCACTGCGCCGAGAGCCGGCGCCGACGCCCTTTACAAGCGATACATCATGTTTGGCAGATGCGTCAGTCGGCGAAGCTGGCCGGTTGCTAGCTGCGTTGTAAACAACACTCTGAGCACATATCCTAAGGTTTTATATACCCCAAATGAGAAGTTACAGTATAACACCACGTCAGGCTTGATGGACCTTATCGCTAACTGAAGGAAAACAAAAATAACAGTGGGTGGAGCGTGCGTTCGTAGCAGTGTTTGAGACAATTATTTCTAGTTAAGTCACCCATCTCAATACATCGGTATGTATGATACTAAGTATATGTAATCGTTGAATGTGTGCGCTATTGACGTCGGTACAGCTTTGTAGAACAACGTGTCCCATATTACAAACCGGACAACTTTATGACACTCATATCAGCCCGCTTACATACTCATATCACATGAGTAAATCTACTACTCTGTGCTCATATGACTGGAAAATATTTATTGCTGCCCTATATTGACACTTTCAGTAGAAAATAAACAAAGAAGAATAACGGATATTTCAGTATTCAGCGCAGTGGACGCACTTTATGAACCTCCAAAGTATATTTTTTGTTTTCTGTGTTATTGTATTGGTTTGAATTTAGAAATATTCGCTAAGACATAAATACATAAAAAATAATAAATATGTACTAACATAGCTCTTAAGTTATTCAGTAACATTTTACATTTCTTAGACGAGTGAGCTAGTTTTACACTAGTGAAGCTCGAATAACAAGTGTGTCACTGCTGCACTGCCTACGACTGCTGTTTACGAATGACTCTAGCTGACACTAGCTGTAATGTGCATTTCGTACACACTAACTTAGAATGACTTAAGCCTGCTAGCACGACTTCCAAACTGCTCGCAATTCTATCAATAGCTCCGACGCAGCTGCACTTTTGTCTGCTTCTGGCAGAACGCCAAAACGTGTCGTTGATAATACTGATGGGCCAATTCCAGCCGGAATATAGCTCTGCTATCATATTTTGGTTGAAGGTTGTAATACCCACGACGCTTGTCAGCTATGGGTTCCGCCAAAGCTAAACAATTTTGTAGTTTTAAACTATAACTCACTGTTATTTTCTGTTTGAGGCGAACCATGATTTCGTTATTTATACTGGAAGACTTTGTTGAAGTCATACTCGTATTAATCAGTACAAATCAAATCAAATCTATAATGCTAACCAAGGGTATACAAAGGCGTTAACATTTTATAAGAAACTTCAAAACATAGTCGGCCTTTGCGGACATGGTATTGCAGAGAACAGAAGCAGAGAATAAATGGCTTACTGTTACTACTCAAGTTGAGTGTCTAGTGTGCAACCAGAGTATCTATATTACTACGGGCAAATAAATAGTCGCCGAAACTCTTCGACACTTCAATTCACTCAACATGATGAGTGCTGGTCCTTGTAGAACAAACAAGGCCAGGACACTATCTCACTGTCTTCATATATTCCATTGCGGAATAGTTAGCAACTCGTAGGCCCTGCTTTGTTAGGCTCTCTTCATCATGTCTAAGTACCAAGTTCTACGTTCATTACTACAATATGATTAATTATCGGCGCCTTCTTTAGAATTGGAATGTTACTTTGTATCGCTTGTCGCTTACAAAGATTATAGTTTTAGACATTGCTTTGACTTAAATATTTCATTATCGAGGAGAGATTTCCGACAAACACTTTTGTTAATAAAGAAGTTACTACATTTTATACGATAATATATAAAAAAATAGACAAAAGGTGAATAGAAGTCAAGGTCCAAACATAAGTGACTGCAAATTAAGGTTGAATATGTAAAGTCAAATCAAAGGGCCGACTACAAAGACATGTAGTAGAGCAAAAAAACAATTTTCCTTTTATTTGCAACCGCTAAATGTGAAATTGCTTTTATTTAAATAACCAAGTAGCCTCATTAACTCAACTGGAAAAACACTTGCCCAGCTCGCGGGCGGTCGAAAACTCGAAAGTGCTTATACCTACAACATTACCGTCAGAGACCTTTTCAAGTTTTATTTATATGAAACAATACAATTTATAATATTAAGTTTTACAAATGGAAAACAAAAAGCTCTACCGAAATTCATAGTTTGTGCAAACTGAAATAGTTGTGTTCCGATAGAACGGTAAATACGAAGTAAAAACTTGCGTATTCAGTGCGAAGCTTTTTTATTCTCTCATAAGTTTGTAGTTTGTGTAAAGCACCTTTTGCGTGAAGTTTTGCGTAAATTGCTCAGTGGAGGGGAGCGGGCATGCTCGGGCGGCGGAACGAGCTGATTATCTGACCGAGCCTGGAAAGGTCGGCGTGATGGCCGGGACTGCGCCTCTAGCCTCGGCGTCTCAGGACTCATGGCGTTTGGCGTTTTGCTGAGGATTGACTCAACGATGCCGGAATGTTATTTGGACATCAAAATGTGTTTATTATAGTGGTTTTGTAGTTTCAATCAGGAATTATTATAAATATTTTTTTTAAAGAAACTCTAGTTTTTTGATACAATTTTGCACTTTGTTGCTACTTCTAAATTATCTCTTTTTATTTCGTATTGGAATTTTATTAAATAATATTTCTGGACTGGGTAGTTAAATAACTTTTAATCTTGTAAGCCTCATTTAATAGTAATCAGTAGTATTTCATAAAACATGTGTATAATCTAGCATTTTGTCATAATATAGAAACCTTGTTTAATATCAATGTTTGTTTTACCTGTTTTGAAACCTATTGAAAAAAAATATAATAATCATTCCATATCCAGAATAACATATATCGAGTTGAATATATAACACGAATGTTAATATTAATATTAAATTCAGTTCTTTTCTCAAGTTTTCACATCTCAAAACTTATGATAAGCATACAAAACTCACACTGTTAAAAAGTATAACTGACAATCATCGAGCGGTCGCCCGGCGGCGGTCGTCGCGTGTTCGCGCGCCTCGCTCGCTCGCTTCGCTTTTACCGCCAACTTCCAAGCGCGTTATTTGTTGCCATACTGATAACAACAACTTTCTCGACAAATTGAAAGACTGTAAGTTCTTCAAACGCGAGTGCCGCCCAGAGGGGGTTCCGCCTTAATTTCGGCTAAACTTTGAGCTCTTTCAAAGGGCTCGTTCGTTACCGACCACAACTTTTCCACATTCAGTGTACCCATTGATGTTTTGTATGGCGTTCTAATGTTTACACACTGAAGAACCTGAAGAAATAACGGCAAAGACATTTTTGTTTTTCTCCGACTACGTAATAAATAATATAAACATTGGAACAAACGAAACGTTCCTCGCGTGTATTTCATTGATCCGTTCGTATTGACTTAGCAGGCAAGAAGAAACTTAGCCCGTTTCACAAAGAGGCGACATAAGCACGTATTCGCAGTATAGGACAGTCGCTCGCAACGTTTGGATCGTAGCGGACAATACCGTAGCACGAGTGCTCTCCGTAGCATGTGTTCGTAGCACTGAGGCGCGTAGCAAATATTGTGTTACGCTTTTGACGTTGTATTTACTCTGTATTTTGGACAGCCCGTTGGAGTGGGTTCAATGGGTCTCGGATTCAGCTGACGGTAGTAATAAATTGTCTGCCTTTAAAACAGGTTCTTAATACCCGCCATCCCATGACTACTAGTCCAGTGGCTGCTTTAATAAAAAACCTTGTTAACCATACAGATAGCCAAACCGATATAGCGATATGCGGCTAGACAAGGTCGACAGTTCAAGATAATGTCACTTCAAATACATCTATAGGCAATCAATGATTTTTTATCTTTTTATTTATTTACTTCTTAGAAACAAACAGTCGTGTACAATAATATGGTTATATAAAATATTTATAAATAGACGTATAGGTTCACTACATAATCAATAAACGAGCAAAATGTTTACGAAATAATTAGTCTATTAAAAAGTCTACCATATAAATTTTCTGTTTATTATGTAAGTATCTACCATAAGATTTGTTCGAAAATTCTTTCATATGTAAGAACTGTAGCTGACACGGTTGTAACTCCAATACCTTATTTTTTAAGAGAAATCGAATGTTTCAGATTTTGCTAGACCATTTTCTATGTTATCTATTATATAAATTATTTGGCACTGTAGGTCTTTATTCTTAAGATACAATATTTACCGTTACATACTGTTTGTGAAAATGACTGTTTGTAAAAAAAATATATAATTTTTGGCTGTACTTGTCCCGGCGCTCCAACGTCGAATTTATCGAATAACCAACATTTGGGCGAGACGCGGCGGCGGACGGGGGGCGCGGCGCAGGCGCCAGACGATTATTATTATTCTCTCTTATTAGTCTCTGTTTGTTATTATTAGATTTGTCAATTAGATCATATGTGATTATTCGTATTTTTGTCTGTACTCACTTCTTTCGATTGCTACAATAATCTTTCTAGATTAATTTATTAACAATACCAAATTACATTAACTGTGATATATATGTTTGTCTAAATTGTCATCTACTGCAAACTAAATGAACAAATAACTAATATACCTATGTTTGAGCATACCGTGACTACTGCCTCAGATCCTACTCCACTCCAGTTGACTCAGCTTCAGCTTAACGTCAAGTTGGAGCGGAGCACTTGCATTTGCGGCGTGTGCATGTAGTGTTAAGATAACTTGTGTTTTAAAGTTTTGTTCAGGTGGTTTGGTCGCGCTACGAGCTCGCTAACGGCTACTTAGTAGAAGTTTTTGCGGGTGCGGCGACTCGTGGCTAAGCTGATTACCCCCGCCCGTCACACGCCGCCCGCCGCCCGCCGCCCGCGCTGCACCGGCTAGGCAGAGCGTCCTCAACGTCTGGAGCGGGGCGGGAGCAGGGCGGGAGCAGGGCGGGAGCGGGGCGGGAGTGGTGACGCTCTATGCATACTTTGACAAGAGAGCATCCTCGATCCTGGCCTGATCTTCCTATCCATCAGTAGAGAAAGCTTGTACCCCAGCAGTGGGGACATAAAATAAACTGATGATGATAATGATGATGATGATGATGTGCCCGCCCGGGGTGCGCCAAAGTCCACCAAAATTTTTAACTCCGATAATTGGAACTCCGAAAATATTCTTCCTAACATTTTTTATTCTAACAATCACAATTCCTAACTGCTTCTAATGTCCATAATTCCGAATCATTCAACTTCATAATGTCAGTAGCAACAAACATCAATTAAACTATTATTTGTTTTCCTATATTTTCCCAACATAACCTAACATAAATCTTTTATACTATTATTCAAAGTCATATCTAAAAAAGATATGACTTTTTCAGCGACATTAAAATAAATTCGCTTAGGTTAGCGAGGAGCGAAGCGACGAGCGGGTTAGGTTGACATAAACACAGCGCCAGAAGCGACTTTAGGGCGTTTCTTACATTAATATACATCACTTTACAATGGAAATTATGTTTAGGGATAAAAGCGTTATGAAAAAAAACAGTAGAAGTTTAAATATATTTACATTAGTGATATTATTAATTACAATTTTCGGAAACATGAGTGTTATGAACATCGTCTGTAGTACAACAAATTGTATGAATGAAAACTTTAGGAAGAAAAATTTTAGGAAGAGTGATCATTCCGATTACAAATCGGTAGGAATAACAATTTCAGGTAAAAAAACTTTAGATGAGCCGATATGGACCCGCCCGCCCGCTGCTGTCGAGGACTGGCATTAGCGCTCTCCGCGCCGCTACCGCTCCCGCCCCGCTTACCGCAGTCGTCGAGGACGCGGCCTTAAAGTTGCTCTTACCCGTGACCACTCGGAGCACTCGTGGACACTTCGCCGCCGTGTCGCACACTGTCAGCGGGTGGTAGTGTCGGCGCGATTCGACTTTCCGGCTTTATTTACTTAACTTACTCGGGCTGAGAATCGTTTATTTTTTTCATGCAACTTACACTAAACTGAAAAAAAACTTAAACTTAAAAAAAAGTTAAACTGCACTGTCTCGAGCATTTTGTTACGAATTATGGACAACTTGTCATCATAATTTATGTCTCTGTTTTATATTGTCACATATTTTTAAAGCTAGAATTACAAACCTGTCGGTATGATGGATAGGAAGATATTAATATAAGGTGTGTAAAGTTGTTTTTTTTACGGGTATTAATGTAATGTAACTACTTATTATAACTAGTTATCATATTCCTTCACACCCGTCGTTCCGCGCGCGTTGCTCTGGTCGCGGACACGGGCCGACTCAAACCTGAAACTCCTAAAGAACGCTTAACTACTTTGCGTTTCTATTTCTTGTCATAGGTAATATTCTTTGAATAATGTATGTGAGGTACACGGCAGTGGCTCATACATTATGTATATGTTCTGCCAGCGGTATAGGCGCCGGCGGATTGTTTGGCAACAGTTCGCGGTGAGCTACAATGGGAACTTATAACGAGGTGGTGTAGTGAGCGACGCGAGGATCACTACTCGCAACTTTGGAGCGCTGGCAATTGATAGTTTCACAGTTTCATAGACGGGTTGAGCGATGTCTGCTGTATTATGAAACACACAAATAGTTACGTCACCAATCGGAATACCCAATCAATGATGAGAATTGACTGTGTTGCTTGCATGAAAGCTCATGTGTATTAAACAGGAATATTTAATTGAGGAGAATGTAATTGGCATTAAAGCAGCCTTTGTTGTAGAATGCATCCAGCAATCTCGGCGCGGTACATACGCTACCTAATTCGCGTAAAGGCATAGCCTTCCTGCAAGACACATAAGGTGACAAGTCTCAAGCAAGATTTACTGGTAAAGGCCAAATATTACACAAAACGGTGTAATAAGAGTACCTATAATCAGCCGTGGACGCGCTATGTTAACCAGCGAGCGAGCCCATTCGTTCCATCAAAGTAAAGCTGATAATCTTAGACAATCTCTAGCATACCGACATAAAGAGTATATTCTTATGTTTCTATAGAAACAGGATAGTGAAACTGACTAAGCCGATTCATAGCCTGATAGTTACAAACGGCCATAAGGAAACGTGTAATGGTTTTGGGTTTCTCTTTTACACATTTCCTCTTGCTGTTTGTTATTAAATAACGCTATACCCATATTCCATAAATTTACTTTTTATAGTTTGTAAAAAAAGACATCTGACCTCCATTTATCTACTAGCTAACTGCTGAGCATAGCCCGGCGCAGCTGGCCGCGGGCCAGCGCCCCCGCCCCCGCCCCGCCTCCGCTTCCGCGCCCGCTCCCGCTGCAGTCTCCGCCACGCCGACATGCCTTCCCTTTGTCCACAACCAAATAATAAATTGAGAGGAGACTTTTTTAAGTTAAGTTTAAAGGTATTTAAGAGCTTTAAAAATGTGTTAAGTGAATAAGAATACTTTTTATTAAAAAGTTCAAACAGTATTTATGTTTATTGTTAATTATTCTAAAAAAAACTGTTTTGCCAAACGTGTGTTAACACCATTTTTTTATTTTTAAATAAAAAATGTAATCGCCTGAGTCACGTACTGAGTCTTAGCACCAAAATATACTGCAAGATTGTTATTATTATATTTTTGTATATTATTATAGCAATTAAAAATATGATATTAGTTTATCTACTGTACATATTACAATTAGGTACTAACTTTTGTCTTATCTGATATCGTATATTTCGTTCCAGTTGTTGAATTATGTTCGTGAAGATGGTTTTGTGATTAGTTCAGTAGGTTCCAAGCTCGGGGTCTCATTCTGTTTTCGGTTTCTAAATTGGTTACTGATTGAGTCGTTCCAATTTTGCAATTTAGGTAAGATCAACTACTTTAATTAAATTTCTTTGGAAACGGGAAGAGCTGGCGATGGCGTCCTCGAACTCAATTAAAGTAAGAATAGGAATTGGTTTCCAAATTAACAAGAAGGTTTAAATGCAAAGTAGTTGGAGTAAATAGGGTTGCGTTTATCACTCGGTGCACAAGTCGCAGCGGTGAACGAGCCTTAATTGTTTCATTATGCAAACAAGAAGAGTCTGTCTCGGGGGAGCTTTTATAGTAGGTACAGTTAAACCCACACGTGGACAAACCATGCACATCTGTCATCTCTCTATTGAAATGTTTTCATTTTTTTTTCTTTGCCATAAACTGTACAAGTTGCATGTTGGTACAAGTTAAGATTGAGGAGCCAAGCAAAAAGGTCAAGAGGTGAGCGTCTGTAATGGAGCCTCCGGCTCCGCTCTCGACAACAAGACATGAGCTGAAGAGCACTCAACCGAAATCTACAACAAAAATATACCCGCATCTCTTCAGGGCTCTTAGCTATTGCCAACACAAGAACTCTCGTAAAATTTGCGTGGCTGTTACGTAATTCTCTGAATCAGCACCTACAAAATCACGCTTTGATTACCATCATCAAACTGTAAATGGCGAACCGTAGCTGGCGTTATCTTTTTTACTGTGAGAGTAACAATATTCACGTCGTGAAGTAGATTAGGATCTGAAATCATTAGTCGGATAAGGAAGGTGATAAAGCGGTCTCATGCGCCAATCGAGCTTAATCCGATAGTGTACTAGGACAAGTTGTATAGATACGTGACCGGACCCGCCAGCCGCCGGACGCCGGACGCCGGACGTATTCCCCGTAACGACTGGCCGCCGCCGGCGCGCGATTTATATCTTTACGCCGCAAGAGTTTGTGTTCTTTGCCGGTTGTCCACAAATATGGCGCTTTTAATAACACGAGTCCGGCTCGAGCTCGCCTCGCGGGTACCCTTTTATCACGTTTATGCTTCTCTGTGCTGCTCCGGGGCGGGATAAGTGAGTTTTAATGGACGACGTCTCTGAGGGATTAAAGTTCTGTGACGGATAGTACACCTAATAGATTTTATTACGCCTGAAACCATAACCCGTGTGACATCATCTGATGCGAAACATTATTATCCCGTTGAGCCTCTTTCATATTATATACCTAATGAAGGGTTGTAATGACCTTTCTACTGAAGAGATTCAGATAATATGAAGTTGTGTTTAATTATATTATTATTAAACATTAATTATTATTAAAAATTTACTTTAAAAAAGACCCATTAAATATTACACAACAAAGCTGTAAGTGAAACTACTTTGACGGATCTACTAGCGTTTGTTTTAGACATTTTTGTGTGTGTAGTGTTCAGTTCACGTAAACTTTAGAAAACAAAGCTGTAGGTGATCACAGCAAAGCGAAACGTAAGCACACGAGTGTTACGGGTTTTATCCCCCTTTTCATAAAAACATATTATGTTGTAACATTTCAAATACACATTCGATACCGTGCTCTGTATTTAATTCGCGGAGTTTCCAGCGGCAGTGCGGCGCGGCGGGACGAGCAGCCGCGCTGTGTGCGCCGCCGCGTGTTTGCCGATCCATCGCCATTTATTTTCAGCTTCTTTGTAAACCCGCTAGCGTCGCTTTGGTGCTAATAAGGTCTCTTAGCGACACGAGATTCCAAAATCTACCGACAAACAGATTTTTGTATACTTTATCCAAGTTTTCTTTGATATAAAAGACAAAAGCTTTGTATCTATATTTATGCTTTATTCAAGCGGATAGCGGAACGAATCGATGCTCGGGTTGAATCGTAACTCAATCCCCATAGCTTTGTTGGACTTCTGACGTGAACCCATTCCTAAATCAAACGTATTTACTTTCAGGAAGGGTAATATGCAAATTATTTCTAATATTAAAAGAAGTCTTCACGAGTGTAGCAAAAACCTGTCAATTCAGTTTAACGGTGTGTTCACTATAAGCATGGAAGTTTGATTTCAGCTACGGTATATCACGTAGTACTAAATATTCATGAAAGTTCCCAACGCACTTTATGAAATGAAACCTTTTTTTATTTTCAAAGGAACATCGGGGCGCAGAAAAAAGTGGTACATTCCACACAATACTTTGTAGAAATATTACGCCAAATGTAATATTCATGATGCATTATTGATTCCGACGAGTGTCTGAACTTATTTTGTCGGATATAGGCCAGCGAGGGGATGAGGCTTCGCTGCTTGCATGCTTATTCGCGCAGCAGTCGTTAGCGGGAATAATACACGCCCGACGTGTCATGGAGTCACACCGTTTACTGAGTCATGTAGCCATGATACTGTCAGCTCGTGTAAGCTTCTACAGTGAAAAGTTAGTAAAGGAAACAATAGTTTTATGTACATAGGTGACCATTCTCAAGAGCTCTCGTCCATGTAGGAAAATTTGATCTCAGAATTAACAAATGATAACGGGTGTCCACTGAGTCAAATTTAAAATGACTTTTTTCAAATTTCGCTACAAACACGTTACAGCTCTAATCGATTCCCACACTATAGGTTCGTAAGTTTGCGGCGGGAGACACATTACTGACGGGGATTGGCGAAACACAGCAACAGCCATGACTACCGTTTGTACCACTCAGTTATTATCAGCTTAGCGTGTGCTGTGAATACCAAGCGATGGATTAACATACGTTAGATTATATATAAACTTCCGATATTGGGGTGAAGATGCTACTGTAAATTACATTTTACATTTATTTAATAATATATGAAGTTTACAATATAACATTACTTAACTAGTCTCAAGAAACTCGAGTGGGAATCGAACCCGTGACCCTTGGCAATGCAATGCTGCGTGTATCACAAAGTACTAGGAAAATCCAAAGAGTCTTCTGCAGTCGCGGTAGCTCAGCGGTCGGAGCACTGGACCGGTAATCCAAGGGTCGTGGGTTCTATTCCTGCTCGAGCTTCCTGGGACCGGTGATTTTTTTAGTAAAATTTCATTACATAGATGCCGCATGAAGTTTCATGTTCATGTCAAACTTCATTATGAATGTCACCAAATGATGATGACGTAATATATGGAGCCCACCAACAATCAAGTTTGAGACCTATGGGGTAGTAGGCAGGGTTGCACACGCAAACACAAACAGACAGAAGTAAGCTTAAAAACTGGGCTCGAAGACATTCCTTATATAAACTTAAATAAAACGTTTCGCTTCTACTGTGTCGCAACGCTATAGCTAAACTTTAGCACATCATTATTCATGCGAAGTTTTGTCGGTCGTCGGCGCGGCACACGCCGCCGCCGCCGCCGCCGCCGCCGCGCCGCCGCGCCGTCCGATGCACCGCGCGGAACTTTGCTACATTTTGCTTAAAGCAGGACTTCATAAAGTTTTACCAAATTCCTCAAAAGTATACCTACAGTGTGCGGAGAAAATACATAGATGCTGTTTCTTTAAGCACTATTCTTATGAGAAAAGAAAGAAACTATGTATAAATTGATATTCGGAATAAATCTATCACATTTTTATTATTAGGCTTCAATCTAAACATGGAAAAATCACTTATGAATGAGTTTCATGTATGATTCAGTTCTAACCGCTCGGTCTTGCTTTAAATGTCCGTCCATGGTAACCGACATTTCCATCACAAAGATTGCTTTCAGCCGCTTCCAAAGGAATGCCGCCGCGTCGTGTGCGCCGCGCCGCAACCTAACGACGCTGCAGAAGGTAAGCTTCACACAAACGCACACGGAGACCCTCTCACGGATACGTAATCTCGCAACAGCTGCGCTCCGACTGGTTTGAGATGGTCCGAGATTTCGTGTCCGTGAGAGGGTCTATGTGTGCGTTGCTCGAGCAAGGTATGTATTAAGCTCACCCTCTGGGGTCTCTTTATGTTGTGGCCGCGCCGCCGCCGCCCGGAATTTATCGAGACTAATATTTTCCACACAGTCATGAATGGGAGAGGGGAGTGATTTGATTTCTCTATTGGCATAAAACTAGGCATTAACAATAACTAGCGCTTAATCGTGTGATTGTTTCCTGTTTTTTTTTGTAAATAACTATCTGGTTGTTTTATCTGTTTTTACCTTAATAACTTCATATTTTCTTTAAACAGCACCCGGGTTTTAAGCTCAATTTAATTCATGGAATTAAATCGTTTGATCCCAAGTAACGAAGTATAATATTTCATACCATGGTCAAAGCTGTTAGGTAAGCAAAGGGTTACTTCCGTAACTATGTATTTATATACTTAGCACTCTAACACCGGCTTGAAGAGGTTAGATTAAGTTCGACTTGCGATCAGTACCTATTAGTTATACTGTGTCACATAAGCCAATCTTACAGTTTTAACAAGTCACTTACAGTTTTTACAAGACAAGTTCGTATTGAAATTGTATTTTGTCTGCAACAGAGCAATGCTCGTAACTCGTTTGCTGCGAAGGTTTTCTATTTTCTAAAGGACTTTTGCTGTGAAGCCTAATTAAACAGCACACATTACTTTACGCCACATTAGTACCTTTCGCTATCGATGTTCAGCTCACATCTGGTACACAATTTTGGACAAAAACATTGAATTATGTATCAGTAGTGGAAAGTAGCCGGCGCCTGCCCACTCTGCTGGTTCACCGCACACTCATTACGCCGCCGCGCCGCCGCCGCGCTCACTATTCCGCTGGCGAAGCTAATTTGCTGTTGGCCCACAGACCGTTGTTT
>OY720033.1:19675917-19723826 GCA_963082485.1 Eudonia mercurella | reverse complement strand
AAAATGAAGTATGTACCTACCTAAAAGGAGAATTCTATCTAGGCCAAATTTAATGTTAAGTAGGAGGTATTGCCAGTTCAAATACTATTTTAGAATACAATGCTTTCCCGGGCAGTTTTGACTCAATATCTAGGATTTCTGACCACATTCATTTGCCGAAGCTTGACCTAAGCAAGAACTTTACCTTTAGAGTTTCTCGAAGAAACATTATTATTTACATTAGCCGTTTCAATTACTAATTATGTACCGGCATCTGTCGTTCCAAAATTCATATTCTAAAATGTACAAAGCTTTTTAGCACAAACGTATTCTTTTAGATTCTCATTTTTTTATTTTTTTATTGTTTTCAAATGAGAACACAAGTCCCTAAACCAAATCACAGCCGCGGGACGGGTTTGAATCACCAGAGCTGTTTTTGCGCCAGAAATATACTTGACAGACCTTTTTTACGAACAGAATTGGCATCCGAGCCGCCTTGACCGTGTTGCTAACACCCGTATTTATAAACAAGCCATTACTTAGCAATTACTTTGTTCTTAGAAATGTCACTAAGATCTAATTTCATTTTAAATACAAGTAAATTAGAATAGAAGTTGTCATACCCTAATATAAACAAGGCACTATCGCATTTGATACCTTACTGACATTCATCTTGAAGCTTTCTTTGTACTCTCACATCATCAAACATCTGTCGTTTAAAACTAATTGTCAGTAAAGGCTGAACCTCATAAGAAGCCTATTAAACGATGCTTTAGCAACGGAAATACAAAGTATTCCCTAGTTTTAATATATTTTACAATTTACTGATAATTTTTAGATATTATAAAGCTTTTGACATTATTTTCTTGGAACAGCAACCTCTTAGCGATTAACAAGTGGCAAGTGGCCAGTGGCCGTGTAGCGCCGCGGGCGCCAGCGCACGCCGCCGCGGGAATCGCATACCCGACAAGAGTTGGATCACTTAACATTAACAATCTGTTTAACGGTGACCATGCACAGATTTAACTTAGGTATTTGATTTTATTTACTGGTAAAGAACTTATTACAGTAAGATGTTGCGACCGACCCTCGTCGGTGTGGTATGGTGACTGAATATGGACTAAGAACACATTTTTGTTAGAGTACTGAATGTTCGTATAACATTCAGTACTCTCACAAAAATGTGTTCTTTTACAATTTTAAGGAAAAAATAATTTTGAATTGTGTTTGTACTTGCTTGGGCATGGTTAGCAAAATAACTTGAAAGCCTGTGGAAGTAGTCGTCCTAAAATGATGTCCTGTCGCTGTCACTACTTTTCACTTCGTTGCTTCATTGTTTTATCAATCCTATGAAGTATTGACTTGTATTAAAGTCTAAATCATAATTTCTACTATCTAAACATAATGTGGTCTAACCGTCTATTGGTTAAACCACCAGCCTCCGACTCAAAGAAGCCAAGTTCGATTTCCAGAGTAGAATACATAATATTAGTGTGCTACCCGTTGTGAAATAATTTAAAACTTTTTGAGAATACACAAATCTCAAAACTAATAAAGTGGCTAACTGTGGTAATGGCTGCCACCACGATGCGCGCGCACCCGCTATGGAGATTTCATCTCCCCAGATTTTGTTTGATAATAACTTAATAATTGCGAAATTATTACGTAAGTCTTATATTAAAAGTTTAATGAACTGTCAAACATGTGGGCGCCGGAATCAGGCATCTATTAATATTAATAAACATTCTAATTCCGGCTGAGGGCCGTCGACTTTATTAATATTCGAATAAGGGACAAATTGGCGTTATTAGACCTCACTTATTTAAAAGTATATGAAAAATTCATGGCGCAGCTCAGGCTTGCGAAGTTGTATAATTTATACAGTGTGGTCCCGCAATATGTACGAAGGTTGGACGGACATTCTTTCGAGAAAGGCCTGTTAATAATGTTATTTAGTACCGAAACCTCTATTTATTCCCTTATGAATAGACTAGCTGACCCGGCGGACTTCGTACCGCTTTGACAGTTTCTATGACAACAAAACAAACAAATCGTTAAATAGTTTACGCGTGAAGGGTATCACACAAACAAACAAACAAACTCACTTTTTTAATAATAAGTCTTGAATTATACTCTTGGGAATATAGGTATGTACAAAATTTCATGATGATCGGTTGAATAGTAGGTATACGCGTGAAAGCGTAACAAATAACAAACAAACGAACAAACAAACAAACTCACTTTCGCATATTAAGTTAGGTTACTATTTGTATCGGCTGCCGGGAAGGCAATACCGACACAACGACGGGAGCTGAAGGATTAAGGAGCTGAGGATGGATGGATGATGAATAATGATGATATTTGAGACTTACTTGGCGAGCTGACGTTGACGGCGGCGTAGCCACGACACGACTGTCGTGGGGCCATCCCCACTCCATAGCTGAGCTGGTAGAAATGGTTAAATGGTCTGGCCTTTAAGGCCGCGCCCATCGTGGAATTGAGACAGACCTCTTGTAATGGTTAGGTGACTAGTTACAAATTTTTTGTCACCCTTGTCTTTCTCATATATATATATATATATATTTTTATTTTTACGTAGTATGGATTAATTACTGATTTATCAGATTTACAAAGTAGTCTATATGCATTAAGAGAATATATTAGTAAGCTAGGACCGGAATGAAAGAGGTCAGCTTTAGGAATTAAAAAGTACGAGGAAGCGTGTATTGTGTATGGAAAATTGGACTGTATTTTGTCTCATATTAAGAGTCTTATAGAAAAATCGAAAATAAGGACAAGTGATGTAACTTTAATTAATGGTTTGGTGACACAAATTCATTGAATTTTCAATAAAATTACCTCTTTATCGTGCTCCAGTTCAAGTAATTTAGAAAGTACGGTTAGTATAGGAAATTCTCCAAAAATGGCAACTGAAAAATTCGATATTAAAACAGCCATTTCCCTGTTACCCGTAATGACCAAATTGCATTTTCATAGATCATCATCATCATCATCAGCTCATTTGATGTTCCCACTGCTGAGGCACGAGCCTTTCCTATGGATGGATAGGGAGAACGGGCCATAAACCACCACGCGAGCCCAGTGCGAATTGGCGGTTGTTAACGACTGCTAATGCAGCCGGGCCAACGGCTTTACGTGCCTTCTGAAGCACAGAGGAGCTCGAGATGATAAATTTTTGGTCACTCATCCGATGACCAGCCTTTGCGAAAGTTGCTTAACCTCAGCACTCGTAGACCGGGCGCGTTAACCACTGCGCCATCGAGCTCCTCCATTTTCATACGATTACTATTAAAGGAGTTAGTGGAAAATTAAAGTCGATAGGATATATTTTTTTAGATTTATTAACTAACGGGGTAGTTTTTAAGCATACATTTTATGTTTTCAAGAACTTAGCTTGCTCAGCAAACAGAATATTAGGAGACAATTTAGTAGAATATTACAGACATTATTTAAATTACTTAACGTATCGGTTTTAAATAAAGAGGAACGAGAATGTATAGTGAATATGTGTGCTAAATATGCGGATTTTTCATTTGCCTGGCGACAAGTTAGGCGTTACCAATTTAATGTCGCATAGCATAACTCTTAAAGATAATGTTGCGCCAGTGTATACTAAGCCTTATAGGTTACCGCACGCGCAAAGAGAAGAAATTCAGAAAAAAATCGATGAAATGCTCGCTAATGATATCATAGAGGAGACCTCGTCTGAATGGTCCAGTTCTGTTTTGCTCGCCCCGAAAAACCAAAAAAGGCAGACAAGTCTAATGAGAAAAGGTGGAGATTAGTTATCGATTATCGCGGATTAAACAATTGCATTCAAGATGAATTTCAGTTACCTAATATCACAGATATTTTAGATTCACTTTCGGGTAGCATTTATTTTTCGAAATTAGATCTTTCTCAAAGTTATTACCAATTAAGTTTAGGCAGTAAATCTAGAAAATAGGTATACCGCTTTTAGTGTTGATAAGATGTATTCTTTTCCTTTAGACGAGCAGTCTTAGCTTAGAGCATTCACAGCTGACAACAAAATGTACCAAATGAAGCGCTGCCCCATGGGTTAAAAACTTCCCCAAACGTTTTTTCTCGTTTAATGACTATTGCTACATCGGGTATTAATTACAAACACGCTTTTATATATTTGGATGATTGTGTTGTTATTATTCAACGGAAAATCATAATAAAAATCTTATTACCGTATGAGAACGTTTTCGAAAAGTCAATTTAAAATTGAATCTGCTTAAATCCGTATTTTTGCGTACTAAAATAGTTTATCTGGGCCATAAAATTACATCGAACGGAATTTTTCCTGACGAAGAAAAAATCAAAACATTGCAAAACTATCCGAGTCCAGTCAACAGCGATGACGTAAAACGTTTTGTTGCCTTCGCTAATTATTATAGAAAATTCATACCAAATTTAGCTAGCATTGTATTTCCATTAACAAGTTGTGTAAGAAAAATATAAATTTTGAATGGAATTCAGATTATGAATCAGCTTTTCAAAAATCAAAATTAGCTTTAATGAACCCTCCATTATTGCAGTATCCTGATTTTTCTTCAGATCATATTTTTAGATTGCAAACTGATGCCAGTAAGACAGGTTACTATCGAACAAAAATGGTCAAGTTATAGCATACGCGAGCCGTAATTTAAAACCTGTGGAGACTAGGTACCCAATTATTGAATTAGAATATTTAGCTATTGTGTGGGTTGTAAGGCATTTTCGACCTTATTTTTATACGTAAGGAAATTTATAATTAAAACCGACCATAAACCACTTATTTACTTGTTCGGTTTAAAAGACCCATCTAGCCGACTGACGAAGTTTAGGCTTTATCTCGAGGAATATGATTTTGAAATAGAATACGTCCCGGGTCGAGACAATGCAGCTGCAGACGCATTGAGTCGATTACCGATGAAGTCTTCTGATTTAAAATCAATTCAAGAAAATGTAGTTTGTCTTTTAACTCGAGCGCAAAGTAGGAAATTAAATAATCATACTCCTATCCTAGCTAATTCCACTGAGAACTCTAGTCAATGTGGGCCTGAACTTAAACAAGTTTGCAAGTTCAAATAACATATTTTTGAATGCGGGTTATTGTGTTTATGTGCCGAATAAGGCCGCGATTTATCAATGTGCACGATCGTTATCGACCCCAGAGGTGTTAGCGAGGGACTTAGAAGCCTTGTGTTATAGGTTAAATATCACTGAATTATTAATAGTTTCAATGTAATAACATTTTAAAAGATATAAAAAGTCTCGTACGAGTAAAGAAAAAGTTAAAAATCACTTTCCCATATTTATATAAAATACAGTGAAAAAATTAAACGCCCACCCGACCCAGTCAATTTTTCAGTGTATTTTATATAAATATTCAATTAAATATATATATATTTTATATATATATTCAATCAAGTAAAATAACTTTCCCGCAATTTCTTATCACTAAGAATGTAAAGAAAATTACAGATCCGGAAGAAAAAAGAGTTTTGTTAAACGATTTTCACCTGCTTCCTACTAGTGGATACGCTGGTATTAATATAATGTTTAATAACCTAAAAAAGTAATTTTACTGGCCAGGAATGAGTAATGACGTCATTGATTTTGTAAATAAATGTACCTAAACAATGTCAATTATACAAACATGCCAACAGACAAATTAAGGAACCAATGGTTATTACCAATACAGCCACTACGGCTTTTGAACAAATAAGCTTAGATATTATGGGCCCACTAGATGTAGATGACTTTAATAATAAGTATATATTAACTTTACAGTGTACTTTAAGTAAGTAATAATAATAATAATAAATTGTCGCCAATAAGCCTGATATTGTGGTAGTCGACCGATCCCAGCGCCGGGCAATACTGGTAGAGATATCTACCATACCTCATGATGAGAACCTTGTGAAAGCAGAGAAGGACAAGCTCAGTAAGTACCTACTTGGCTCTCGAGGTTACCGCCATGTGGGATGTGAATTCAACCATTATTGTACCAATAGTCGTTTCGGCAAACGGTCTGATAGCGAAGAACCTCGATCAACACTTAGAGAGGCTCTCGCTGAAAGGTTGGGTCAAGGGTCAGATGCAAAAGGCAGTACTCCTTGACACGGCACGTATTGTCAGAAGGTTCCTCACTCTGCAGCCCTGACCACCAGTAGCTTGGGCCCTGCTCCGCTGCTGGTGGTACTCTAGGAATAGGTTTTTATAATGTTTTATTGTTTTTATATTAAAATGTTGTAAAAATCTAGTTCTAATAAAGAATAAATTTATTTGCTGTGTAAAACTTAAAGACCACATACATAAAACTTATAAAGTAACATTTGACTGCATAATAATATAATGCATTACAAGAGTGCCGCTTATTATGTAAAGTTTTAAAATTAGGGTTAGTAGTGCAAAATAACCGAAGTGATACCCAAACTAAGTAAACTAGTTTACCCGTATCTGAGGCATCTAATCGGTGAGTGTGTGTTAGCGCTCGCTTACATAACATTTTATTAAATAGCAATAAATTATAATATTTTTAATAACATTTTGCTTATGCAGCATGTTGCTGCCATTGTATTCCAACTTATGTAATAACTAATAATAGATGTTCGGTGTCATTGTAGGTTTTCCCTTTAAGCCACTTCTGTATGGTTTTCTTACAATTTATTTTATTCATTTGATGTATACCTAGTGTTAAATTAAGTTTATTATACAAAAAACTTCCAAGAAAGCAAAAGAACCTGTGAGAGTGAGCTGTCGTGGTTCTAACCAGCCCAATTAACTAGCTCAATTGAAAGAGCACCTGACCCGGAATGTCAGAAGGGTGCAGGTTCAAATCCTGCTCGTGGAAATTTTTTCAGCATTTGTGTTTTTGTAATTTGTTCGCAACAAAATTTGCGTTAAAAATTATTTGAACATTTTATAAAATACAGATTACAGAAAGCTCAATCAGATGCAAGGGAAAATTTAATTGTAAACAAATTGCAAAGAAAATATTGTATGATAGTAAAATGAATCATATTCTTTATAAAAAAGGTGATCTTGTACTTTTGAAAAATCAAACAGGAAATAAGTTTAGAGTGTACGTATGTACCTTGGTCCTTATTTAGTTATAGAAGACCTCTTTCCTAATGTAAAAATATTAATGAACGAAAAAGAATATATTGTTCATAAAAACAATACTAAGTAATACCTATGTTATTATGTTGTCTCAGAATTAAAATGTAACTTCTTAACTACATATATATTTTCTACTTTCAGATTGAATGTTTTAACATACTTACTTATGTTTTTACTTTACTAATATAATAGTATGTAAAAAAAGTGTTTAATTTTTTTTATTTTCTAAGGGAGTTATGAAGTATATAAGTAATTATTTAAGTTATAATTTAATATCTATTGTTTGTCGCACTCTAGGTATGTGCATCGACAAATGTATGTAGGTCAATGACATACGCGACCTCACGCGCATGACGTAGTTTTAAGTTATTATCTATTAATTAGAAATGTAATGTGGGCTCTCTCTGAATACACGACCATCGAACAAACAACATCTTTAACTTTGCCTTCACGATCCTCATACTTCAGCACACTGAGCGGAAATGAGTGGAGTGAGGAAGAGCGTGCGGATGTTTGAGCGCGTGTGAATGTTTGAGAGCGCTAGTATTATGTCGACAAAGCTGTCGGCGGTTCTCGTAACGCTTGGTGAGGATGACCATGGCCACGGTGAAATTCGTCGGTGACCTTGAGATGGGACACCATGCTGAGTGCCTCACCACTGAGGCTGGAGAAGAGGTAGTGTAGCTTGACTGCGTTTGGCAGGTTTGCCATGTCGTCACACACACAGCAGCAGACACATATTTAGCAACAATGTAAAAAAATAAAAATAAAAAAAACAAAATGAGAATGACTTATCATTAAATTGTATGCCTCCGACTGCATGTTATGACTGTATGATGTTATGTATGATGTCTCTGATAGGCGCCTACTGTCCCGTCACTAGAATGCGCTACGTTTGCACGGTGTGTTTTAACAGAATATAAGCTAAACAAAAGTTTAAAAACCAGTAACACCCTAAAAACGCAAGTACTATTAGGGAAAGTCATTCATACAAGTCACTTCAATACGAAATGGACTACACAAAGGTAGTAAGTAACTTAAACACAACAGTTTCTAAACATGACCTACGAGAAGAAATAAAATTTTGAATACGGGTAGTAAATAAAACTCCCACTTGCACTCTAGCCACTCAACACAATAAGCGCGTTTTCGTGCCCACATTTTATATTAAAGTTAACACTTTATAAAGCATGCCTCCAGTTTCTATAAATCAAAAGGCAGGGAGGGTTAGACACAAAATACTGTTGACAATGCCACATCATGCTCAATGAAACGACGAAGCGCGGCGGCACTCGGCGGCACTCGGCGGGCGGCAGGCGGCTAAGTGATCGATGACGCGATCATTTTTCATTTGCTGTTCAGCGGAACATGATTAAGGTGTTTATTCATTATGAACAGGAGCCGACTCGTTTCCCGCGTGAAGCCCTGCACTGACAGACGACGCCGGCGCCGCGCGTAGACCCGTCAAACATTTTGATTACGTCACGGGTGACGTCATGACTACACAGCCTCCGGGTACGAGCGCGCTCTGACAAGGTTTAACGCACTCATATCTGGAACAGTATATCTGTGTAGTGTTTAATTTCAATTTGCTACGAGTATTTCGCGATAACGTATACCAAATTAATATTTTTTTATTGTGTATGTGATTGTTTGATTTGCCGGTTAGTTCATAAACTGTCGTTGTAAGGTAAACAAAAGAAAGAAAGTGATAACGAAATATTAAATCATTTGATTTGATTTGATTTTGATTTGTGACGTTGCATAATCTTGATGATTGTGTTATTTTTTCATCGAAAACAGCTTTTCCTAAAAATAGAACAGAATACGCTGCGCCGAGTCAGGAGCTTCACAACTAAGCAATTTTTATGCAAAATGAATTGAAAATTTCCAATATCGACAATGTGTTTCTATCAGGTTTCAGCGAAGGTTCCGTTGATGGCTTTGGAAATAGGTCTAAAAAGGCCTCTCATTTTAACCATGAATAAAAACAAGATACAATCTATGTTTACTCTTACATTGATTAGTTTAGTAGTTTATAAACTTATTTTTTGGTAGCCAGCAATAACATTTTTGTAACCTAACACAAGCATTTTATATAGACCTACTTTTATGTAATAACAAAAAAAATAATTATCATCGCACCGAGGTACGCGGGGCAAGATTTGTTGATGTGTGTGTAGCGATGCGAGTGCCGCCGGAGCGCCGGAGGGCTTACACCTCGTCATGAAGCCCTCGACCTCCTTGCATTGCTCTAAGCTCGCGTACGAGCTTAGCTAACGACTCAACGAGCCTTAATTTTTTATCCGCAAGCGTTGTAGCATATTTTTTATAACTAGAAGTCCGGCGCTCACTTTTATTTATCTCACTTCTATAATGTCATTGGTCTGTTATCGTAAAGTTTTGTAAAACTTTTACTTTGAGAACGTTGAGTTCGTAATTTTCCACGTCTGCCGTCTGCTTTGCCAGTTTCTTAGAAAAGAGGACACTAAGATCGTTCTATATTTTCAATGTTATATGCTATAAGTCTTGCAGCGTTTTCCCTAGAATGTTGTGAAAGCATGAGTTATCTCGCGTAAGCCTCTGTGAGCCATCGGGCGCACCTCCGCGCACCTCCGCGCCCCTCCGCCCCCTCCGCGCACCTCACGGTTATTAATGTTCACCTGAGAGGGATGTAAACGGTTTTGGTGCGGATGCTTTTGATATCCGCCGGGAAACAAGTGAACATTGGTTTTTTATCTTCATTACAGTGAAGTCTGGGTGTTTATAACGCAAACGCTTTTAGACATGATGAAAAAATGGTTTGCATCAGATGCGACGCTTGATACGACATGACTGTGGCGTCTGGCCTTGCCAGCTTCCTGCTAAAATTCTTTATAATTAAAATGTTACGGCTTCCTGAAAATTCCTGTCTTTGAGCTTGATACACACATCATACATATATCCTAATTCATCATCATTTCTTACTTCTTTAAATAATAGTAGGTATGCACTCACTTATAAATCGTATAATTTTATTAGAACTTGATTTCGATTTGATAATTGCATGTAACTTTTTCTTATTAAATGCATGCAATGCTAGTGGCTTCGACATTCATTATTTCGGCCAAACATCTTAAATTAGAACATTTGCATTACATTAGTGTGTTGACAGGCAATTAATTATCAAATATTCATTTGAATTAATTAATTATTAATACCTTTCATTTTTGACTTGTTTCTTTGTTTTTGTATCAAACTGTTTTATCAAATACTTTGTGAGATTTCATTTAGTGTTCGTGACTCGCAAAACTGCCGTTGTGCTGCGATGTGGACTGTATTAAAACTCGGTTCTTGATTATTGTTTCTTTATCCTTCTATATGGGGTCCGGAGAGCTCTTTTTTATATAAGGAGGCAAACGATGATGTATTAGTGAAATAATTCATTAATTAATACTTAATTGTTATAATTTTGCACGCCAAATTGTGGCAAAACATGCTGGTTTTATTTAAGTCACGATCTGTACTTTACCATGTTTTATGCAAATAAAATATATTCTATTCTATTCTATTCTATTCTAACGAGCAGGCGGGTCCCCTGATGCAAAGTAATCACCGCTGCCCATGGACACCCGCAAAACCAAATTAATCGCAGATGCGTTGCCGGCCTTGAGGAAGGAGTTGGATCTTGAGGAGGAAGTAGGAATTGGGAAGGGGGAGGGGTGAGAGATGGACCTCCGGTACTTTCACTCACCAGACAAAACACAACAGCAACGAGTGCCATTGTTTCACGTCGATATTCTGTGGTATTACGCCGGGCTAACCGGCCCATTTCGTGCTGCAACGCAGCGTGACTTATACACATTATTATCACTTATACACATTAGGTCGGGCACTAGCGACGTTGTAGCACAGCTGCCGGCCCATGTAGGTAGTTTAACATTTTTCCCTTAACCAACTACCCACATGAACCGTCCGTAATCTATGCAGCTGTCCCTTTCGCTCGGACCTCTCTTTTTTTATGAATAAACATGTACCCTACGGTATCTTTTGTAATCTAGATACCCTACATATTTATAATTTCTACTATTTTAATTTATACAAATATACAATCGAGACTTCTGTCCGTAACATACAGAAACCAGCATTTTTAATTGCAATTCTTAACTGGTAACTCTAATTGTCTTTATAACTCTTCAAAAATCTGATTCCAAAGTGTTTGTGTAACACTGACACCTTTGTGAGTCAACAGTGTGTCAACAGGCTGATTATGTTTTTACCCGACTGCAAAGGAAGGGTTATGTTTTTCGCGTCTATCTTGTATGTAATATTGTTTATTACCTCATATCTCCAGAACCGCTGAACGGATTTACATAATTGAGGTATCGTTGGATTCGTCTTAGCTGCCCAAGTGTTCTTAGATAGGTGACATTAAAAAAAACATGGCGGCTGTACAACGCCATTGGGTTTGGTGGTTTTTTTTTTTCGAATAGTTCATTATGGGTATCAAATTAGAGGGCTCAACACAAGGATTTCAAAAAGGTATATCATGAAATTTGTCTAACTAAAAAGACATTAGTAAATAAAATTTTAATTAAAAAATACAAACAAACACAGTCGGAGGCACGCACAAAGTAAGAATATTTGACTTATCATTAAATTTTATGCCTCCGACTGCATGTTATGCATAAATTGAATTTGTATCTTGTTCCGGCCTTTTCGGTTGATTTTCTATATAGTTACTTATTATTTTTAACGCAGGCGGGTTTTTTTTGTTTTTTTTAATTTTTGAATTTCTTCTGTTTCGGGAAGAATGAAAAAGTTAAGAAATATTATAAAGTAACGGAATCGTATCTTTACGATAGGTATGTATAGTAAAGAAATATATTTGATGTAAGGACACGATTTGATGTGCAAGGGTAACCTTTATTGTTTGTTATCACCATAGAACCCACGTAGAGACTGACTGTCCCATTCTTCTTACATCACGTGTGGGCGGAAAATGTTGAAAGGGTTTGTATACAATACATTACCTACATTATAACTATTTATACAGAGCATGTGAATGCTTTCATCCCGGAAACAAATGGATTTCTATTATGTGGGAGATTAATGCTTAAACTTTAAACTTTAACGAAAAAAAACGAATAGTTTAAACTTTTCCTTATTTTGACGATAATATATAGAATATAAGTTGCTAAGTAATTTTTTTGACAATGAATAAACTTCAGATTATATTCTGATCCAACTGTAGCATGTTTTCTTTACATTGTTCCTTAGAATTGTAGTTACTGAATGTAATCCGTTATGCGTTGTAATAAATAATAAAGGAACTTGTAATGTTCCATGAGGAGAACCTAGACAAAGGCAGCAGCGAGCCCGGCGTGATCCGGCCGACATTAATATTCCGTTTATAAGGCGACGCCGACGGAGCGCCTCCTTTATTAATTAACTTTTACTGACACTCATTATACCATGATATAATAATATGATGTTTAAGATCAGGACGGTACACACAACTAGATCTAGCAACATCTTAGGCAAATGGCCCTTAGGTCCAAAACGGCAACTGGTGATTGTTACTTAAATAAGATGAATACATTATATACATCCTCAAACATGACACTTAACTACCTAAACCCTTAGAATAATAACGCCTAAACCTTGCTATTAAAGTGATGACAAATTAGCTTAAAATTTGAAATTACTTTTTTTACATTAAAACAATGACAACTTTGTGATTGTCAGTCATTACAAGTCCGACTGACGGTGGAGCCCGTACCCGCACACACTAATAAAAGTACCTGGATAACCGAGCTTTGCTCGGTATTTTTTTATGGATAAAACAACGTTTTCTAAAAGTTAATACTAGCTAGTTCGATTTATTGCCCCCGAAACCCCCTGCATACTAAATTTCATAAAAATCTTTGGAGCCGTTTCCGAGATTCATATTATAATTGTTATATTAAAAAATATATTAAATAAAATACTAAAAACTACAATTTAATTTTCCAATAAAATTTGATTTGTTTGTTCTGTTGTCATGGAAACCATTGATATATAAAAACTGTCAAAGCGGTACGAAGTCCGCCGGGTCAGCTATTAATTAATAAATTAATAATAAAATATAATCTGGGTCTTCCGCAATTCGGACGGCTGCATTGACCATTATGCTACCGGGAAGGCTGACGTAAGCACTGAATTTCTTCACTTCTTTGATTTTGACTGCTTTTTAGCGGCAGTAGTACCATCTATCCAACGGTTTTGCAACAAATTGCTTTCACAGATTGATTCAGTGCTTACGTCAGCTTTCCCGATAGCATAATGGCAACCACCCGGATTGCGGAAGACCCTGGTTCGATTCCTGGCTGGGTCGGGTAGGCATTAAATTGTTTCATTATATTTTTAATTTTTAATTCAGCTTTAGTGCAGCAATTAGCAGTTAAAAATAAAAAATAATAAAATAGAATTCTCAACGACCTAGAAGCAGGTAATTTCTTTAGGAAAGCATCTGCCAGCCGGCACACAAGCGGAGGGTTCCCAGCGGCATCATTACCTTCCCGGCGGCGCGGCGACGACTTAATCCCCGACCCGGGCATTCCGGCGGCGGCGCGGGCTACACTCCAAGCCAGCGCCGGCTCGGGGCTCCAGCTTGGGCTCCTAATTGAACGTGGTGGAATTTATGGAATTCCACATTGTATTTGTGTTTGTCATTAATATCTCCATAAAGGTGATTTTATAGTACCTAAATATTGTTAGTTTAAATTTAACGCTTGCTATGTACCTGCACGTCAACCTATCCAAAACTGTAAAATTTCTTCAATTAATGTTCAACCTTATGTCATATATGTTTAAAGTCTATTGAAGAAATTTGACAGTAGTCAGTTTGACAGAAATGCTATATTTTTCACTGAAATTCATGCCAGCGGAGCGAAGCATAATCGATCCGCTTTCTCTCGGTATCTAGATGTGCATGTTTAAAACTAATAGCTTCTAAAAGTCTGGTTAAAACTCGAACTTAAAACGAATGTAAAGGTGTGCGTACACACACTACACAAAAGAACGACTGAAAATGAAAAAAAACATTGAAATTATTGTGTCCTAAAGATGCGATGGTTCAGTGGTTAACGCGCCCGGTCTGCGAGTGCTGAGGTTAAGCAACTTTCGCAAAGGCCGGTCATTGGATGGGTGACAAAAAATGTATCATCTCGAGCTCTTCCGTGCTTCGGAAGGCACGTAAAGCCGTTGGTTCCGGCTGCATTAGCAGTCGTTAACAACCACCAATCCGCACTGGGCCCGCGTGGTGGTTTATGGCCCGTTCTCCCTATCCATCCGTAGGGTAGGCTCGTGCCCCAGCAGTGGGGACATAAAATGAGCTGATGATGAATTATGAATTGCTGCGCCAGTTGACCATAGCGACTGGTATGGCGCAGCAATGAATTGCAGTTTAGTAATTAGATATCCATATTAAAATCATGTAAGAAACTAACATAGAATAAGTTAATACTAACACAATAAATACACTCAGCATTTGTTGCAGTGATTAAATCATCACAACGCTGGTTGTCCGTAGAGACCTAAGTTTTGTGCGAATGTGCGCGGTGTAGTAACGACAACGAGTAGCATGATTTCCGTTGCAGCAGCATGTCGAAAGGGTTTTTCGTTTGGCAGATTCGACAATTAAGCTTAAATGCTCTACCTGTTTCGCCATAGTCATGGCTGCCCGCATCGTCGCGGCTACAACTCACGCGTCGCTGGCAACCGATTACGTTATCGTCATTAGCTATTCAAAACAAACGCAAACTTTGCGATAACAGGGAACTGTTTGTGTATAAGTACTGTATTGGGTAACTCGCCAATTTGTAACGTCAATATTGTAGATCACAATGTACACGTGGCCGAATAATACGCAAATATGGCGCCGGCGCCGCGCCCTCATCATAGGGAGACTGCAGGGGGTAAGCTTCATACAAGGGCGCTAGCAACGCACACATAGACAACCTTTCACAGACACGGAATCTCACAACAGCTGCGCTCGCGCTGGATCGAGATAGTCTGACATTACGTGTCCGTGAAAGGGTGAATGTATGCGTTGCTCGAACGCGCCGCGGTATGTATAAAGCTTACCTTCTGGGATTCCGTATTTGTGGCGGCGGCGGTGCGGCGGCGAGGTGCCCGGCGTCGTCGGTAGCGTCGTAACGGATACCGTTCACTGGCGTGGTGTTACTTTACTACTCTCCTTAATAATTTTATTGTATAAACAATGTTGGGGAAAAGATATTCAACATTATATTAAGTTTAACCTAGTTGCCTCATTCTACTATTTGTTTATTTTTAACTGTGTCTTCTTTAATAAAACAACTTTTACGGATTTACTTACGTAAGGTTAATTTATTCTGACGTTTCGAACTCTTTGCACGGTCCGAGGTAGTTTTATTTAAATCTGTAGTGTTTATTTATTTTATTTATTATTTAAACTTTTGCAACACAACTATTACATGGCGGACTTAATGCCTGAGGCATTCTCTACCAGTCAACCATAGGGTGGTGCAGAGATAACATTGAGATAACATAGTGTTCGCGTATATTTGAGAAAACAGTATCGTTTTTAAATTTTAATATTGAATTTGAAACAATCATTGAGTCACGCACGACTGACTTTTGTTAGTTAATTCTGTTAAGGCTATAAAGAACGTTAAATTATATCTTCAAGCGACTATAGTAAGTAGTCTTCAAGTGACTTTTAAGTAGTTCAGGGTAGTGTGTCAAACCAAACTCGTTTAGCTTCAGACGGTTGTTTGCTGATTGCCACTGGGCATTTTCAGCTTCACCGAGCTTTTTTGGGGGCGGCGAGAAGCTTAAAGGGTTCCTCAAGCCTTGTGAAACGAAGCACCATCAGAGATTTTCTAGAGGGAACGGCATCGCGCACTAGTGCGTGTCCCCGTACACTACGAGATTCTCCGAGGGGTTGGGATCGGGTAAAAATAGTTTTTCCGGTGTTATGGCAGCTTCGTTCGGCGAGCGGGGTCGTTGGGGGCGCTCGGCTCCGCGGATAACGCCTCCCTCGCCGCGCTCCAAATAAATTACAAAGTGAAAGAAACACTCCTGTGGCGACGCTTCCAGCAAACAACCCATTTGGCGTTAAAACCATTTCGCTACTAATTACGTTACCTCTCAATTTCGCTAGAGTGCCATTTACCGCGATGACACTCCCGATCCCGTGCCCTTGAAGTAGGTGTTTTACTTTCAACGAGCGATATGATAACTTGTTAAAATGAAAATTATTATTTGTCGGCCATAAATATAGCAATAGGTACTGGTATTGTACCTATTGTTCGTGTTTAAAAAGGCAAACGCAAACGAAATTATCCGCGTACAAAGACATCATCAGAATGGCATCGTTAAAACTAATGGCACCGTCATTGGGGACATCCCAAAAGCTGATATTAAAATATTCTCACAATTTTCGTACACTTAGCCGACTGTACATCATCCAATTATTTTTATGGCTGACAAGTATTATGCGAGCGAAGGAGAAAACCATATTATCCATTGTACAAACAGGATACACGTGCGGTATGACACTACAATAAAACGCAATTATTTCATATTGATGTTTATTCACCTGCTCATTCACTACAATCATGTCGTAGAAAACAGAACAGACACGTAAGCCGCGCCGCCGTCGTCGCCGTCGCAGTGGCCGTCGCAGTCGCCGTCGCAGTCGCCGTTACAGTCGCCGTCGCAGTGGCCGTCACCGCCGCAGTCGCCGTCGCAGTGGCCGTCGCAGTGGCCGTCACCGCCGCCGCTGCCGCCATGCGCGTGTGCGCGTGTAATCACTCCGTGCGACACCGCGGTGCTGTAACGCGGCTGCAACAAGCAAATGTCACGGAAATTTAGTGACGTGGGTCGTTCCTAGATCACAGAGCGCCGCGCGGGACTCCATTCCAAAACAAACAATGTTGCAATAACTTAGGAACCGGAGGCCCGCAACTATTTTCCTCTTTCGGTAGTGTTTCTGATGTGAAAGCTAAACCATTATTATATTAAATATCATATCCCGAAAATCTTATAAGTAAAATCGTCAAATTACAATCTAATCCAGGGTGAAAAGAATAGCGTGATAAAAAAGGTCTTCTTATGGATCCCGTCTGAAACTTCGTGCGGGACAATAAGCTCATGACTTTATGGAAGGCTCGAGCGGGGCCGGCTCGTGCCAGGCGGGGCCGGACCCCCGCCCCGGGGCGGCGGGGCTGCGGGGCTCCGTACGCGGCTTAATTTATACAGAGCGGGGATTAACGCGATCCGCGGCCGCTGACAACTCTACTCGCGGAGTGAGACGCGTAAGAGCTCCGGTAAGTGATTGTGTGCCAGAAACGCGCGCCGGCGACCTCCACGCAGCCGCAGCCGCTCTCATTACGAACTCATTTATTACAATCAAAATAGGGATTCGGTTGAACAGTTTAATTTGTTTTGTACGAAATCAAATGATTGTAAACTTTTTCACTAACTAATTTGAAATGCCTGTTTTATCTCAATAAAAATATTTTGGATGTGAATTGTAAAATAAACACTACTTATTTCAAATAGACGTGATCCTATCATTGGCTATCATCATAATTATTTTTAGACTAACGAGGCACAAAAATTTATGTCATCATCATCATATAATAATTTCGATTCTAAATATACTTATTACTTACGGTAAAATCAGGAAACGTAATATAAATGTGAATAATAAATCTAAAAAAAAAATCGCCATTTCATCCGAAATTAATAAACCATGAAATTTTTCCAAGATTCTAGGTTAATGGAAACTTTATGTCAAGTGTCTGAGGAGTCCGAGTTGGTAATTAGTTAAGAAAAACGGCGCGAAGTAACCGCGCGGGAGTTCCATTAATTAGGGAAATGAGAAACGAGCCGACTCCGCGCGCCGCGGCGGGTGCGGGGGGAGGCCGCGGCGCGCTCACTGATCTATTGAAATAGTGAAACACATCAACAACATTGTCCAGGGCAATAAACAATACAATATTTTTTATTTTATTCCTTACGGGTAAGCCCAAGCCAGAGATAGAAGCGCCCTGCACCCGGAATCCTAACTACCTACTGAGGAACTGGTCTTGCCATATTAGTTCTCTAACTCGCGAAACACACACAATGCTACTAATATTGATGTTATGTTACTTGTTTGTAAGCGGTTCGATCGCAGTTTAGATCCTAGCTATACAAACATGTTTATTTTGTTAGCGCAATCATTTCCTTGCTATTTTAGTGTGAATCTGTCATTTTTTTTTTTTTTATTTTTTTTTTTTAAATCTTTATTTAAGGAGCTTTATCAGACTTGACAATGTCGCTCCGTAATATTTTCCAAGTATAGCTCACATATATACAATTATTTATAAACATGCAGATACAGTTTGTAAAGTGCTTTGGCAGCATCCGACATAGGTGCCGACAAAGCACTATTTATCTCCCCAATGTTGTAAGTGCCTCTGTTACTCTGGCGTAGCCGGCTACGCATTTCTTCATTTCGGCCACACTCCATCAAGACATGATATACGTCGTCCAACACGTCACATTCCTCGCAATTAGGGGATGATGTTATGCCCAACAGTGCTGTAAACTTCCTTGATGGGATGTGTCCGGTCCGAAGTCTCAAAGCAGTTACAACATTCGGTCTGTTTAAGGAGCAGTTATCAATCCACGACTTTATTAGGGCCTCATGTTGAATAGTCTTGTACCAGATACCCTTTTCCAGTGACCTTCTATTAAAATATTCTCTCCAAAGATTGTGGCAATGGCTTTTAACATAATTTAAGCAATCTGCGTAATAAGGTTCTGTGTCTAACACGATTCCATCACTGCAAGCGTTCCTGGCATATCTACCATTTCGTTTCTGGCAATACCAATATGCGATGGTATCCATTGTAAATTGACTTTTTTGGATTGGTTGCCTAATGTTAAGATTTGTTTTATTATTGTGTATGCTATCGGTGTTCCTCGAAAAGTCGAGATACAACGAGCTACATGTTGAAGAGCACTTTTGGAGTCTGTTAGAATCACAAATTTGTCATGGTTGATAGAAATTATATAAGACAAAGCCTCACTTATAGCTACAAGTTCCACATACATAATACACGACTTTATTTTAATTTGAAAGGAAACATGAATATCTTGTTGCGGGTCAAAAAAAGCCGCCCCAGCAACACTTCCCTCTCTAGATCCATCTGTGTATATTTCGTAGAATCCGGAATAATTTTCTTTTAAAAACTTGTAACATACTTTTCCCATATCAGGTGCTTTATACTGATGTTTAGGCTTATTTATAGCACTTATGTGTTCATGTATACATTCTGATATGTCTAAATAAGTCATCCAAAATTGGAAAGTAAACATTTCTAAATTTTTACTTGTATGTATGGGTATTTCTTTAAGTTTCTCATGAATTGATAATAAACTAGGTTTATTTTTTCTATTCCAAGCATTAATAAGCAACAGTAGTTTATCTAGTAAATCTATCACTAAGTTACTGCTATTTAATGATTTATTTTTTAACCAATGTTTACCGGCTAAGTAGTTTCTACGTATGTTCAAAGGAAACAGACACAGTTCGTTGTTCATGGCATGTATAGGAGTAGTTTTAATAAAACCGCCTATAACCCGCATTGCCTGATTTTGGACTTTTTCCAGTTTAATTAGATGAGTGTCACTACTATCTCCAAATAAAAAGCTCGCGTAATCCATTCGGCTTCTCACTATAGCAATGTAGACCCTCCTTATGTGTTTTGGGTGAAGTCCCCAATGTGAACTTGCCAGTACTTTCAGCACATTCAGGTATTTAGTTGCCTTTTCAGTGATTTCGTTAATGTGTTTTACCCATCTGAGTGACTGGTCTAGCCACAACCCTAGGTACTTAACATTTGGAACTTCTTCCAAAACAGAGTTATTGATTTTTAGAACAAAATTTTGTCGGTTACGGCCTTTTTTAAATAAGCATACTTTTGTTTTCGACGTTGATATTTCAAGCCCCAGTTCGGAAAGTAATTTTGTAATTTGGTACAATGCGCTTTGTAATTGGTTACTAGCTTCGATAGCATTTTTTTTTCTGACATAAATGACGAAATCATCGGCGTACTGAGAAATATTAACGTCCTCACTATTAATAATTTTACATATGTCCATGGTGGCTACATTAAAAAGTAAAGGAGACAAGGGATCCCCTTGAGCTAGTCCCCGTTCCGTTACACGAATTAGATGTGAATTATTCACTTTAATTTTGAGATGTCTTTCACGAAGAAACTGCCACAAATAATAGCATATTTTACGTCCCACTCTTAGATTATCTAGTTTCTTCAATAATGTTATAATATCAATGTTATTATATGCATTATCAATATCAATAAAACACCCCAATGTTATGCAATTTTGACAAAATCCAATTTGAATATCAGTTACTAATCTACTTAAACTATCTAAACAAGATCTACATTTTCTGAAACCTAGAGTGTTTTCAGAGAACATCTCATTTTTTTCTAAGTACCATTCCAAACGCTTTTGGATAATTGAGTGGAATATCTTGCACAAACACGATATTAAAGAGATTGGTCTTAGTGATGTAGGAGCTTGGGGGTCTCTTCCAGGTTTTGGGATGGGTACTATACTAATATGTCGCCATTGTTCTGGTACAAATCCTAATGAATAACATGAATTATACAAGTTTAACAGAATTATCATCGCGTTTTTCGGGAGAGACTTTATCATTGAAAAGGATATTTCGTCTAAACCAGGGGCCGTGTCCGAATTTTTAATACTTTTATATAGTTCTGGTAGCGTTATCTGTGTATCTAGTGTAGTATTTTGCGAGTTGAGTATGGGTTGTGGGCGCGCTACGTAGTCGGGGCATAAATTTTGTAGAAGAGAATTTGCCATTCCTTCATCGACATACTTCCTGGGTGATTTGTTTCCCTTTATCCATTTCATCTTTTGCCACAGTTCACTGGCAGAAGCTGACTCATCAATTGACGAACAAAAGGAGGTCCATGAATCCGTCCGAGATTTACGTAATACACGTTGCGCTTCACTTATCTTCTTTTTTAGTATTTCAAAATTTTGTGGTGTAGGATTTCGCCTAAAGTTACCTAGTGCTAGACGTCGGAATGCTATCGACTTCGATAATTCTTGATTCCAATAAGGTTTAGGCCGAAATTTTGTACATGGGTTTGGGCTTATCTTTATTAACGGAATATATTTGTCGGCGGCTTTTTCGAGTAATTCGCAAAACATGTTGTATGCTCTTTGTAGATCATTAGGAGTTGAGAAGTTACTACACAATTCTTCAACATAAGTGCTATAACCTTTCCAATCAGCTCGTTTTAAATTTCTTTTCTTATGAAATTGGGGGGCTGCCGAAATGGATGTTGAAATTTTTATTATGAGGTGATCACTACCTAACGATTCGTTAGTAACTATCCAATTAAAGTCCAAAGATATATCTGAGGTAACCATTGTAACATCAGGGGACGATGCCCTCAAACAACCATCAACGAGTTGTACGCGCGTCGGGTTGCCATCATTTAGGATTACGTAGTTAAAGTCCACAATTGATTCCAACATGTGAGATCCTCTGAGGTCAGTTCTATGTGACCAATTTGTGTGATGGCCATTGAAGTCACCTAACAAAAAAGATTTTTTTCTTTCGAAAGATAATAAACGGTCCCACGTCATTTTATTTGTGCGCGATTCGGGGGGGCAGTAAACGGCGATAACGTTTTCAATTTGGTCGCAATTATATAATTTGACGTGAACAAGTTCGAGTTCAGGGATTATATCTCTCAACTGCACCTGCTGTGCTTGAATAGATTTGTGTGTTAGTACTGCTACCCCACCATAAGGGACGTCCCTATCCTGTCGAAAAATATTATAGTCACGGATTCTTACCTGGGTATCTGGTTCAAGCCATGTTTCACTGATCGCAGCTATATGTATCTTTTCTTGACATAATAACTGCTCCAATTCAAAAATTTTAGGTTTTAAACTACGCGCGTTCCACTGTATAATATTAACTTTTCTTACGGTTTTTCGGACACTACCCATTATTAGAAAATAGAAATGAACCTATATTAGCCGCGCTTGGTATAAAGTCTGATAAAAGATTAGTCAACCAATTAATTGTCATTTTAAGAATTAATTTAAATGTTTCAAAAATCATGTCTTTTTTGTCCATAATTATTTTTCTTAATTTTTCTATCAGTTCTTGAAGTGCTGACTTTTTCTTCTTGCTTCTTCCTTCAGTAGACGCGGGTAGGGTGTCCTCTGGGGCTTCTTTGCTGGGGTCGTCAACCGAACCTTCCGAATTTGATACTTCAATGTCTGCAACAACGTTTTCCGATAGGTAAAAAGGTAGCTTCTTTTTCTTTTTGTTTCTCTTCTGGGAAATCTGTTGGGGGGTTCTTGTTAACATTTCAGCATATGAAGGTGTAATATTTGGATTTTCAAGTAAGGTACTGTCGTCATAATATTGTGTAGGCATAGTTTCTGTAGTACAATTTTTTTCTTGTCTGTAAGGAGGCGACGGGGGCACATAGATAGTTAAAGCTTTTTGGTAGGTGCAATTAAATTCAGACATAAGTTCTCTTATACGTTTCTCTTTTTTATATATTGGGCACGTTTTGGATAAAGCCATGTGTTGTCCGGAACAATTGCTACATTTAAATACATTTTTTTCACAATTTGCGTGATTATCACCACACTTAGGACAAATTATTTTAAAGGACGAGCACATCTTTGCTGAATGTCCAAAACGCCAGCATTTAGAGCATTGCGTAACAGGGAACACATAAGGTTCAACTTTAATCCGTAAATTAATCAAACAGATATAAGATGGCATCATCGGTCCTTTAAAACATAATTTAACAGTTTCGCTCGGTGACCATCCCTCCTGGCTTTTTCTATTAAGTCGTTTTGCTGAAATTATCTCCTTATCTGATAATATATTTTGTAGCAATTCTTCTTCCGATAGTTCACAGTCAATGTCTTTAATAGTTCCGTAAGAAAAACCTACTTCCCATGTTTTTTGTCTACGCCATCCAAGATCATTAAATCCCGGCGATGAAATAAACTTTTCCGCGCTTATTTCGTTTTCAAATGTAATCACTAATTTATATGGGTTTATATATTTTACTTTTTTAATATTATTTATATCATTTTGTCTTAATAACCGGGCTAACGCAAACTGTTTCGGTAATTTTTCTTTGGTCGTAACACAAATTTGAATAGACATTTCTTTCGTTGTAGCGTTTTCTTCCGTAAACTTTCTTTTTGAATTTCTCGTGACATTTGTCCAGGTTTCTTCTTCACTATCCTCTTCTCGTGTGCGTTTACTTATTTCTCTTTGTTCATTCATTCTCGTTGTAAACTGTTGTGTATGGTCCTCGAAGAATATTTGTTCCTCTAATGTTGTAGAATTATTCTCATGATTTATTGCGTTGTAGTCATTGTCAATCCGCTCAGACGACATTAGACATAGGATTCATATTCGCCCTAACGTAAGTGGCTAGGTATAATAGCCTACAGCGCGCGTCGCGAAGGCACGGGCCGTAGGCAAAACCGGTTACCTACTTGTTTACGACACGGTAGCACAATAGACGCGTTCGAATCGCACGGAGTGTGATTGATCACTGAATCTGTCATTGGTTTTCTGGTGTATAATTGCATAGCTACTCTTGTTTTGTTACTGTTGATTCACCTAAGAAAATAAAATAAAATGACGACATACCTTAAAAAGATGGTGTTATCTAGCCAATTAGACTTAAAACCAGCCCTACCGCCAACGAAACCGATTACAAGCATGTACTCTCCACTGGGAACCCGGGACCTCTACGTCTAAGACCGGTCGTCATAACCACAGAGGCGGTTCAACACATCAGGCGACGACAAGCATGTGTTAAGTGCCAACGCTTGTAGTGTACGAGCGCGCGCCGCCGACCGCCGCTCATACATTATCCATACCCACACGAGTAATACACGAGTAATACAAGCTAAGTGGCGGCCGCTGCACTCCGACCAATCGCATCCACTTGTCAGCTTTCTCCGCTGAAGCTCGCCTTATTTCCGCACATTTGCCGACTCATTTAGTTCATCGCACACAGTGCTGAAGCTAGTGTTAAGTGTGCTAATCATAGTTTGCACAATCCTGTAGAAAAAAATACTACTTTAATTCTGTAAAACACAAGTCGATAAAATTATTAAGCTTATGTACCGTTATTCGAAGCCTACAATATTTGAGAGAGAAGCATTTCCGTTTCCGCTATGCATGTCGGTCATGATACTTACGTCTTAAACTACGTCACGTGCGCTGTCGCCTGTGGCGCCCTCTAATTTGCACCATGCACCAGGCAGGCGGCCAGCATGGCAGCTTAGCACATTGGCATTTCGTTTTCCAAAGCGTTCGGTCGTACCAAAAATCCGCGCAGGATTTCTTGGTGAGTACCTCTATATGGCTTATGAAGCCTTATTTTAACCCGTTGTAGAACATAATTTAAATTGTTTATCAATCTTAAAGAATTGGTTTATAATGTTAATAACGGTTTTTGCCGTTCGTTTTTAAAGTTTTCTTTTTTTTTTCTACGTCACCATTTACGTTTTAATTTTCTAATTCAAAGAAATAACGATCGCTAACCGTGGTTTGAGCCATCTTTTTATTACTTTACCTAATACGTCATTGATTTTCAGATAAGTATATAGAAATGGAAAGATTTGAATCGTCAAGTTCCTCTTCGTCATCAGAGGAGGATGCTCGGGCACCGGTGGCGGCGGCAGAATCTTCAAAGAGGAAGGCGCCGGAGACTGCCCCAATGGCTCACTCGCACAAACGTCGCAGATATAGTGATGCAATCAGAAACATTTCTGAACAGGTCAGTGGTATAATGAACATGCTGTCAAATAATTACCAAGGCTTCCAACCTACTTACCAATCCAGCCCCTATAATGAGGGGATGGATGTAGACGTAAGTCGAAATCTGTATTCAGAGCCACAAGCAGGGTCATCTTCCCCCCATTTACCGGATTGTGGTCGGGCTTCCCCAGAACCCACCGTTATAAAGCTACCTATCAATACGGTTCTTAAGGAACCTGCGATGCCTAGAACGTCTGATTCTTTATTGGCCACAATTAAAGCAATTCAGCATTTTGATTCGGAGAATTGGTCAAACGTTAGATACGTAGATGTTCAAAAACAGTATTGTTCTTATCCTGGCTATACAGACCTCGAATCTAACGAGGAATTCAAGCCTTATGATAAATATAATAACCTAAGCCTTTGCGAGCGCGGTTTTGCGGCTTTATCCCAGGCTTTAATCAAACAGACACTGGCTGCTCAGAGCGGCTTCGAAGCTCTCATTTCATGGTCAAAAACGGCCGAGCTTTCGCCACAAGCTATTCAAGCTAAGATTACTGAAATTTTTATTGAGGGGGGTAATTTTCAACAAATCTCTAACGATGCCTTACAAATTGCATGCGGCCATCGCGCCGACTTAATACAGCAAAGGCGTGACTGTATTTTAAGGTCAGTTAAAGATAAGTATCTTAGAGCTTCTTTACGAAAAATACCCCCATCTTGTGAAAATATATTTAACAAGGATTTGTTATCGGCTGCAATTGAAAAGAATGGTGGGGTATCTAGAACTATGTGGCCGCTCCGTGCGTCAATACAAAATAAACCGGCTGCGCAAGCTGGTGGCTCTGCTCAGCCATTTTTAAACAACAAAAGGCCTGCGCAAGGCTCTTTCGACTCTCTTTATGGAATCAGACCCTTACCTTCTCAACCAGTTGGTTTTCAAGGGTACCAGTTCCCTCAACCATTTCCTGCGCAAGGAAATTTTCGATCTCAAAGACGAAACTGCTTGCATCACAACAAGCCAACACGTCAACAGATTAACCATTTGGGACCAGAGGGAATCAACTATCCCAGCGGGAGCAGATCCCGAAATAAGTCTAGTGTCCCCCGTAAGGACTATCCTCATAAAAGAAAATTTTGACTCGACCAAATTCCAAGCGGGTCAACTGTTCAAATTTGTAAATCAATGGGAAAAGTTGAAGGCCCCTCCCTTTCTGTTGAAAATAATAAAAGGTTTTCGAATACCTTTTCGTTACAAGCCCCCGTTACGCAAACCTGTTTTAAAATATTTCCAAACACTACCGTCCAAAGAAATGCAAATAGCGGTGACGGAAATGATGAAAATGGGCGTTCTCGAACCTGCAGCCCTAAGCCCCAGCTTCATTTCGCCTATGTTCCTGACCCAAAAAACGGACGGCACGTTTCGTCCAATTTTCAATTTAAAAAACTTGAACTTCTATGTTCAGACATGCAAATTTCATCTGATAAATATGTTCAGAATCCCAGATTTCATACAGTCCGGGGACTGGTTAGTGAAAATAGACCTTTCAAATGCATATTTCCATCTGTCAATAGCAAAAGCTCACAGATGCTTCCTTCGTCTCATGTTCAAAGGCCATCTACTACAAATGACTTGCCTACCACTAGGTCTCTCATGTGCTCCAAAGGTTTTTGCGTCTCTAACCAATTGGGTGGCTCAGATCCTCAGGGAACGTGGAATGCGAATAATAGTTTATTTAGACGATTTTTTATTGGTGAATCAGGACCCTCACACTTTGGAAAATCAGGCTTACGAGGTAGTGAACACTCTACAAAAACTAGGCTGGCAAATAAATCTAAAGAAATCAATTTTCATTCCTCAAAAGACAATAGAGTTCTTGGGCATTGTGTGGGACCCGCATACAAACCGGAAATACCTTCCTTCCAAAAAACAAATAGATATATGCACGAAAATAGTGTCAATAATTACCCAGAAAATAGCGAGCCTAAAAGAAATTCAAAGCATAGTCGGGTCATTAAACTTCGCCAGCTTTGCCGTTCCACGCGGGCGTCTAAACCATCGATATCTCCTAAAGCATGTCCAGTCACTGCTTTATCAAAATCCCAAGAAGCGTTATCCGGTCCCAACGCCTGCATTGGAGGAACTAATTTGGTGGTTCCAAAACATAGGGAACATATCAGTTATACATCACCCACCTGTAACTCACTATCTAGTGACAGACGCATCGGAGCGGGCCTGGGGCGGACAACTGGACAACCTGGTCTTAGCCGGTCATTGGTCGTCAAGGGAGTCGAACCTCCATTCGAACCAAAGAGAAATGTTGGCCGTCCTGTACGCCTTACGAGATCATTGTCAGCGCTTAGCGGGCTCGTCCTTGATGATTCAGACCGACAACACTTCGGTAGTCTCTTATCTCAGGCACGAGGGAGGGACCAAGTCTCGGGGCCTAATGAATCTAACTTACAAAATTTTATACATGTTAGACCTGTACAATATCCACTTGGAAGTTCACCACTTACCAGGCCGCTTCAATTGCGAAGCAGACAAATTGTCCCGACAAATGGCTCCCCCAGAATGGCATTTGTTGCCGGAGATAACGAAGATGATCTTTGCAAAATTGGGCCACCCCGAGATCGATCTATTTGCGTCAGCGAAAACTCACGTAGTTCCTACATACGGGACGCTAGACATATCAGACCCAAAAGCCCAAATCTACGATGCATTCAGTCTGAAGTGGAATTACAGGTTAGCCTGGGTATTCCCTCCCCCGTTTCTCATTCCTCGAGTTCTAGCCCATCTAAATTCTGCAACAGGCCTATATTTAGTAGTGGCACCAAGGTGGCAAAAAGTGTTCTGGAGGCCAGACCTCAAGAACCGAGCTGTAGCAGCACCATTTACCATTCTCAACCTAGACAAAGTTCTGATAGATGTGTCAACAGGTCTGCCTCCCCCCAACACTCACAACATGATTCTAGAAGTTTGGAAATGTGGGGCTGGACAGAATGCTTACAGTCCTGGTCCCAGGAACAACGAGACTTTTTAAAGTCAAGTTGGCGTGACTCCTCTTTAAAAACATACGAACCAGCTTGGAAAAAATGGTATCTTTGGTCCAGAGATAACAACATAAACCCTGTCCAGCCCCATGGTTCGGACCTGGCTAGGTTTCTTATAGATTTATCACAAAAAGGCCTGTCATACAATACCATATTAGTCTATAAGTCGGCGATCTCAACTCTTTGTGACCCCAATTTAGGTGTACGTTTAAGTTCAGATGTCATAGTAAAACATGCCTTAAAAGCAATTTCACTTAAAACCCCTAAAGTTACAAAGCCCCCCATATGGGATACGGACACTTTGACATCATGGCTACAAAACAACGATCAGAATCACGATAGCCTGTATGAATGCTCACAGAGAGCTTCAGTATTATTACTATTATGTTCTGGTCGCAGAGTCCACGACCTCACCCTTCTAGACATAGGCCCCGAGAATTGCAGTATTAATGAAAACTCAATTTTGTTATGGCCAAAATTTGGTTCTAAAACCGACTCTAGTAGTTACCGGCAGTCTGGCTGGCGTTTGTTAGAAAATTCTGTTAACAAATCTCTAGACCCTGTTTACTGGACTAAAAGAGTTATATACTTATCTAAACAAAGAAGAGAACAATGTAAAAGTAATAATTTGTTTCTAACTACTTGTGGTTCCCCTAAAACAGGTAATAAAACAGTTAATTCATTTTCATTTGTTTATTTTATTTGTTTTATACCATATATAGTTATTCACCCTTGCTTAACAAACTTTTAAAATAAAAGTTGTGTCTATAACACAATTATAATAATTGGTACATTTACATACATTTCAAAGAATATTAACACTAACTTTATCTTCATTCACTGGATAATTTGTTGCTCACATTGGCATAATTTCCATTTATCTGTCAAGTGGCACCAGGCGATAACAAACAGATCTCAAATATTGTAGGCTTCGAATAACGGTACATAAGCTTAATATCAGCGTTTTACCTACAAATAAAACGCTTATTAAGCGGGTTACCTTATTCGAAGCCTACAAGTTCACTTCTGCCTGGTTTCTTAGTTTTCGGGTACGACATTTTCACTTTTTCCATTTTCAGTAATTTTGAAAATTTTATATCTTGTTCACATAATCACTAAACAGTTCTTTGTTGGACTCGTACCCTCTTATAATTTATTTGAGACTCAATGAGCTAAGCTGCCATGCTGGCCGCCTGCCTGGTGCATGGTGCAAATTAGAGGGCGCCACAGGCGACAGCGCACGTGACGTAGTTTAAGACGTAAGTATCATGACCGACATGCATAGCGGAAACGGAAATGCTTCTCTCTCAAATATTGTAGGCTTCGAATAAGGTAACCCGCTTAATAAGCGTTTTATTTGTAGGTAAAACGCTGATATTATTGTACCCTGGTCTATACCATAAATTAAAAAAAAAGTTACCTATCTCAAGCTTCCCGTAATTAATATGCTTTGATCAAACGTTATTAAGTTTTTTTCCTACTTTTAAAACCAATTTCTGCTATCTCTATACAGCGCAGCGCTGTCGATCTACGAAACTGTTGCAATATTGAAATAGTCAAGGTGTGAAAGTAAACAGTCACTCCTGCCAGCGGAGGGTTGCTCAATATTGTATTCGGGAGTCCTATGGGTCTGTGCGTGTGGTGTGGTAGGAAGCGCCTGCGCGCGGGCCGCATGCGAATCGCTGTGAACGAGCTCGGCGCCTCGCCCTGTAAGGAATAGGTATTCATCAGGCAACTCACACAGCAACCAATAGCAAGTCTAAATAAATAAATAAATAAAAGGTACAGCCCATAAATTGTGGTAGTAACAGTAAAACCTTTCAACAAACAGGTTCTTCTGTTATCATTAATTACCTAGGGAAAGTCACGTACGCACTGTCCCAGTGTGCAGTGCCTCCTAAGAGCAATCTGGTTTATCCGTGTGCAGTGAGCTGAGTCTACTATGAGTATATTGGCAACGCAGTGTTGTTTCCGCATTGTACTCGCTCAGCGTTATGGCAGTAGCTAATGCCCCTGGGCGGCGCGCGGCGCGGGCTGCCGATGCCGGCTCGGGGAATATTGCATGAGGGATAGCGTGCAGGGCTGATCTTATGAAATGTTAAGTATAAGGAAGGGAAAAGGTAAACTACGTAGAAAACGGTAAGCATTTCAATTACATACCCTTCTTTTTTGTAGGCAGAAGGTTGGACGATTTTGTTAAAGATGAACTTTGTATTTATTTTATTAAATACATTGAACATTTGAAGGTCAATATAAAAAAATATAAAAAAGTAGGTGAATAGTCCCACATAGTAGTGTAACTGTCCCACTGCTGGGTAAAGACCTCCATCCTTGATATGAAATGAAAAATATTTATAAGGAACATCTATGACAACTTAACATAATAAACATTTTAAATTTATATATGTAAATAGCCAGTATGTACATGTATATGTATGTATATTTATATATATGTATGCAACCGAAATGGTCACCATTCAGCACCAGAGGTGCAGCTCCAAACATGAATTTAAAAATTTACAGTGACAGCTATATAATATTAACCATAACATTACACACCAAAACACATAAACATGAGGCTACATCAAAAATAATTATATATAAGAATAAAGCAAAAAATAGCGGTGAGCGGTGGAAGGCAGGCCCAGCCCTGCAGTAGTCGCACCGCACCAGCAGCTGATCTCGCAGCGCGGCACGGGCGAGCACGCTGCGCACTGACGAGGTCAAGTTCATCCATCATCAGCGTCAGGCCTAACTTTTGAGCGACGGTTAGGACGAGATGAACACATTGCTTGTTATTTGCCTCGGGAATCCCAGCGATTTCGACGTCATTACACAGTAACTCTTGGTCGACGGTCGTTGAGGTCTAATCTGAGGTCGGCAATGGGTTGCACCAATGCTTGGATGTTATCGGTGGCCTCGATGATATATATCAAGTCATCAATACAATTGATGGGTATTGGCTTAATCACCACGCTTGCCAAATATGGGCTGGATCACAAACTCGGGCTATGCACCGAATAAATCCGAAACACACTGCCCGACCGGGGAATGAACCGGGACCTTCGGGCGTCGGACCGAGCGCTTGCCACTCGACCACCGAGGCGTTAAAAAAGTTACAGATGATATGGTTTTTTATACTAGATTACTTAGAAGGTATAGTTTAATTGTATATAATGAATTGTTACCGAACAACTACAAATAGCAAGCGGAGTATAAACTCGGTTTAGATTGTTATTAAATAAAACTGATATCAAATTAATCTTTCTTCAAAACCGAACGGTTATAAATTGTGTTACGCGGTATAGTAAACATCCAATAAGTTAAGTTCGTTTATCGTGTGTATCGGTCGCGCCGCCGCCGCCGCCGCCGCCGCGCCCCGCTCGGCTGCCTAATAATATCTGGTGACCTCGTTCAAGATATAAGACACAACACTTACAAAAAAAGGCTTTCGGCCAACTTAGAACAGCTGTCCTATTTAAACTATCATGGTCACTTGCAATGGAGTAATTATTAACGGGATTCTTACCATGTTTATTATTTGTGAGTGTCCGATATTTCGGCACAGTTGACTCCAGAAACAGATATTTATTGTTGTGCAGTATTAGTAAATCCATGATCACGGCGCATGCAACTGTGCCGAAATACCGGATACTCACAAATAAAAAACATGATAAGAAACCCGTTAATAATTACTCAACTGTCCTAATGTTATCAACAATAATTATAATTTAGGAGACCTAATTATTTCCATTACAGTAACTTTTACTTATCTAAAATATACATAGGCTTTTTCTTTAGGTGTTCTTGTTAGCCGACGCGCGAAATTGCTCAACTTTTGAGATTTAATTGTACGAAATAAATACGAAGCCAACCAGCAGGCTTCTAGGCTAACCGAATCGTAAATCTTGCCAAACTAAAAGCAAAGATTATCCCTAATTACGGAGCGATTCATTCCGAGAACAACATTTATCATCCTTAAAAGATTTAATTATTGCTCCAGCGCCCCCCCCCCCCCTTCCGTGCGCCGCCCCACCCCCGCACTGCTTCGCCAAGAAAAAATAATCCTTATAAAAAAATATACCTACCTGCAATTTTGCAACCGTCGCCAAATCTTTTTAAGCATAAGAAATAAACGATTGAAAAATGGACTATTTAATTCAGAAAGCTGGCAATGGAGCCGTAGATCGTGATGTACATTCTCCCTGCTGGTCAGCTCACCCGGACGTGGACATTGACCCAGACGTTGGGCACCTCAACCCAGTACTTTATGGGTATTTAATAAAAGGTTTTTTTTTTAATTCTTTATAGGCAAGTATTTGACCGCGGTGTCGCCTGATGGTAAGCGATGATGCGGCCTAGGATGTGCATACTTACCTAGATAATGAATGTTCACCCTTGCCTTGAAAATGTCCAGGTTGTACGTGTCAGAATATAAATTTACGTAGTCATTGTTGTCTCACCTTTTTTTGTAAGGAGTAATGCTTAAAATGCAGCCAACAGTTTACTTTGAGCACCACAAGGCGCAACAAAGTGCTACTAACTCTGCGAGTGAGGTTCTAACAAACGAGCCAGAAACATCGTAGTTATCGGCTGGGTTGTTAGAACGTGCACATTGAACAAAATACAAACGTAATGACGTCAGCTCGTGTTTGTAAGCGCGGAGAAGGACGCAGGGCGCGGGCGGGGGACACAAACGAGACAAATCTAAATTCCTATTTGCATAAGTCAAAGGCGGACGTACGAGGAGCTAGTAGAAGAGTACAAAGCAGCTGCCTTATGGGTCTGTAAGAACTTTTATTGTCTTCTTTTATACCTTTTATTTTACTCTTTATTTTTAACCTTATATTTAAAAATCAATATTAAGTAAACTTAAGGCATTTCACATAACTGATATATTATGTAAATAAAATTATAACAATGACCCCTATGTCAATAAAGTCTAGTATTCACATTATACATATTTTTATACATAGTACATAATAAGTGCATTGGAATGCTACGAACTAATAGTTTTATTAACAACAATTTGTAGTGACGGCCCCTAATATTAATATTGAATGTTGAATGTGATATTCAATCAGCCGCCGCGGCCAGGTAGCCCGCCGCCCGGCGCCCGCCGCCGCCGCCGGCTGGGCTAACGCGAAAACTTCGGCCGCAGCACTACCAAGTTTGCCTCCTTAGTGCTCCAACTTTTATATCGTTAAGGCTAGGTATTCCTGTCAAAGTAGGCATTTAGCGATGTCTCGGCGGCGTTTCGCGCGGACGTAGCGGTAGTGAACTCGCATGACACCGCCCGCCCGCTCGCCACCGATACAGTATAGAAATAAGCAGTAGGGTAATTTTATTTTGCTTTAGAAGTGCATTTTTATGATCAAACTTTGTTTAGTAGTGATAAAGTAGAGTTACGAGTTTCGTAAATAAATAAAGTAAGTAATTAATAATGAATTTATGTTTTTTGGTATCCATTTAATTATAATATTATTATTTATTTTCAAAATTATTTTTCTTACTTCAATTTCATGGGCTAAGTTAAGTATCCACCAGAAAGGATTGCACGGTTATTTATTTCAAAGAATGTTTGGCATAAATGGAATAAGGGTATCAAATTAAATTCAAAATATTATTATGTTTAATCTCAAAATTCTTCAAAATTTATTTCTCTTGTGCTTGTACCTGGTTGCAAATTTGATATGGTAAGGCTGTGGAGTCTACATAATTTACATTTTCCTTGTCATCTTGTAAGGACAACGTTCTTATTGGCATTCCACGTGCTTGTCTGTCACTATCTACAATGAAGATCAACGAGAATTTTTATTTAAATATGTAGATTTACAGTCACATCAAAACCAATTAACCAAAAAAGAATTATTGAAATTGGACCAAAAATGACGAAGTTAGAGCGATTTTCGTGCTGTATTCTCAAAAACGCAGACGTCATCAGCTACGCTCGCACTAGCTCGGCAGTTGCCGCTTGCCGCCCGCCACTGTATTTTACGAATAAACTCAAAAACTACTGAACCGATTTTAAAAATTCTTTCACTATTAGAATGCTACATTATCCCTGAGTAACATAAGTTATATTTATTACTAAAAAAGATTATTTAATAATAAATAAATAGAAATACGATTTGTTTATTGTTGTCAAATTGTTTTTTTGTGTTCCAAAAGACCCAAAAGGATTTCTAAACAGTCGGAATACAACAATGCTTTTAACATTTTTATTATGGCGCCGGTATTAGATAAGATGGTGGTAGCTAGCCAGGCGAACTTAACAAGCCCAACCACCAAACAAATCAAGAACGCGCTGCTGATAGGAATTGAACATTGGGACATTGGGTCTAAGTTCTTAGGCTTAGCCACTAGACCACAGAGGCGGTTAAATGTTTATTATTTGTTTTTTACTCAATCACGTGGAACCGGCTGAACAGATTTAGATGAAATTTTGCACATAGATAGACCCGGATAGGACTATTTTTATTTACTTACAAAATATTCAGCTAACACACACAGATGATAAATCAATAAATAAAAAAACGTTTAAAACACAAACACAAAACATGAAACATATCAAAATATAAAACAAAAAAAAACGATTTTTTTTTACTTTAGGTTAGTAGGTACCTACTTATTAATGTGTCTGCGAAAAAGTACAGCATCTTAGAACTTATTTAAAAAACTAAAATCCAGGTGGACTTAACAAGCCCTACTATCAGCCAAACCGAGTAGGTACACAAAGATGTACCCCCCGCTAGGAAACGAACCCGGGACCTCTGAGTGTAAGACCGGTGGCTTAGCCACTAGACCACAGAAGCGGTTAAAATTTAATAAAAAGCTTGTTTTAAATTTTTTTTCACTTTTAACTTTTTAACATGTAAGTACGTACAGTCTAGGAGTTCCTCTGACCTCCTTTCAGTTTCATCATCAGATCTTGAGCACCACACAAGGTTAGTTTTTATCAAGACAAATAAAATAAGCACAAATATGGCGGGGTTACCTTGTGTCATTGCAAAGTTCCTAGTTAGCTCAGTAAGTGAAATGTGAATTTCTTATGAGTTAAATAAAACTCTATAACCTCAGTTCCTATGATCACCTTCCGACTGCATCATCAGACCAGTTCCATGATGCCATATTATTGAATTGCTATCGAAGTTGCGTAGATATACCAAGTTTCATCTCGATCGGTCCTCGGGAAGTGATCCAAATATTCCTTGTACGATTTGACCCGTACATACGGTCGCACAAGTCCGCACGACTTATGTACTGTGACATCATCGTGAGTGGCAAGCAGGCGCGCGCGTTTCAAAATAGCCATTCAGAAAAACATTAATAACTTCTTCATTTCTTGACGGATTATAATATTTTATGAATAAAATGCTTAGTAGTTGATTGCGCATACGATGTATATAGTAAAAATCAGATTAGCTATTATGTGATTGATCCTCATTTCCGGCATTAAACATTTCATGTAAAATTGGACCAACTTTGGCTCCATTTGCGTTTTCCAGAAATTATCGTCCCTTTCGATGCGTTTTGTAAGCAAAGGTTTATTTTCTCCAGCCCAGATTTCTAGCAGACAGAGTCGTCTTTCAGTAACGTGAAGCTGTCCTTGTATTTGATAGAACCAATTAGAATGGGTAGTAGGTTAAAAAATTTTTGGACCATTCAAAAGCACTTTTCTAAAGTTTATTTGAATAAAAAATATTTGACTTTGACTTTGACTAAAGAAGCATCGAAAATAGTTTCACGCATTCACAGTACATTTTATACGAATTTTAAAAATTTATTAAAAATATTCAAACGTAACGCCGGCAGCCGAAATTGTTTTAGGGAATCTTAGACGAGCTTCCCTGAGCCCCCTACGCATTCAGTTTTCTCAGATTCAGGCGACCTATTTCTAAATCCAACCCGGCAGAGGTACCGATATCTATAGACAAAATATGAATTATCAAAAATCGTAGCGATGCGATCTTCAGTACATAGTCATACTGATATTCTTATACTATCGAATTATAACCATAATATAAGTTTTAGACATGAATGCATGAATCTTTGTAAGCGTTTATTGTTTATTGCCCATTATGAATAACTTGCAATAATTATATAATTATTTACGACAAAAACGGATTGATTGGCAGTCACGGAAAAAACTGACACAGGTCCGTCGTCCGTAAGCGCCCGAGCGCGACTGATCGGGCCTGCCGAGCAGCCGTACTCGCGCATTTCGTAGATATTTAAACATAGTAAATAAGACAATCATTTTATCAAGTCAAACTCTGCGAATTCCCCTGCGAAATATTAGTGTCTTCAATTGAGTACAAAAAATAAATGGAAAATATCAGTAGTTTAGTCATCATATTGAAAAAACATTACAAAAAGGGGTAACTTTGGGATTTTTTTTTATCGAGTGAAGTTCAATGGATCTTGTAACTGAATGCGACTTCCACTAGATTAGATCCTTAACTAATACATACTTTTTTTCCAGAATTTAAAACCTTGTTTTCTATGTCTCAGATTGTTTGAAAAAACTCAATAGCGCGGCCTCTGCAGGAATACCTAGCCTTAACAATAAAACTGCCGACCGCGCCCCAGCCGGCCCGCCTCCATTCACCAGACAACTTCAAATTACGATCCAACAAAAGCATCCTGGCAAATATATTAAAATTGAATTTATTACACAGCCATTCGTTTGCGATTTATGATTATAATTGTGGTAGCTTAGTTAATACTGGTTGTTTTAATAAAAACTTTTATTAAAGTTTTAAAAAGTACTATAAAAAAAACGTTTTTATTTTAAGGCAACACTAAAAATAACATTGTGAGTGAGTAACTTATCTAATATTGTAGTCTTTTAAAGCGGATATCCTGTATCTCTCGAAGCTTATAGGTACTTTGTTTTATTAATCATAAATTCTTATTTTACATTAGTTTTACCAACCCTTCCCCCAAGCCTATGCTCACGCATGCGTTTAAAAAGTTAAAAGCGTTTTATTCAATAGAATAAGTATTCAATTATGTGGTTCACTGCGACGCCCGCCGGCGCCGCCGCCGCCGCCGCTGCCGCTGTCCCGCAACCAAGCCTTTTAGCATATTTTAATGAAACTTTATTAGCCCCAAACACTCCGTAACGAAGCTGGCGGCCGTGTGCGAGTGCGGGCCGATGCGTCGGCGCGCGAGTGCTGATGACCTCATCATTAAAATTCAATTTAGTTAATTTTACAATCATCGTTGAACTTGAGACATGCTGGGGTTAAAGCTAGGGCTATCACACCCGACAGAACAAGGTACAACATATGGCGACCACTACATACTTGAGAGGGAATCGCATTCGCCACCAACCAAAACCGATCTGGCGTTTCTTTCGTATACAGAGGTAAACATTTTGTTAAACAGATAAATAGGCGAGCGCGGGTGGTGCCTTTTCAAACAACTTACTTTTTGATTCAAAGTCAAAGTCAACATTTTTTATTCAAATAAACTTACGAAAAATGCTTTTGAATCGTCCATACATTTTTTACCTACCTACTACCCATTCAGGACTTCTATTTTTTAGCTATGGAGAAGAATGGGCGCAAGCAACTCCACAGCTTTAATAGAAGTAACGACATTTACAAAAAGAAGTATGTCGTTACCAAATCATACAATATTTAATATACATGTACAGTTAAAAACTTCCAAGAGCCCGGAATTACAAATAATGCTTACCTCTATACATTTACTTAACATTACACTTTACTTTCCTCTTCCCCCGCGGACGCCTTGGTGTGTGGACGTGTGCACGTATATTGAAAGTGGTCATCTAGTGAAAATATATTTGGGAAAAGACAATCCCATCAAAAACAATACTTGTCAAAAAAAACCAAGTCTCGCAACTCAGTTGTTCTGCGGTAAAAAGTTGTGAGATCCATGTAATACCAAGTCGGTTATTAATTTATTCAGTCTCTACTTAAGCGACTTTCTGTCTTAATACGTCCAGTCTCTAAGACCACGATCGTGGTCCATAACATTCTTTAATGTTTTGTATAAATATATTGAGACTTGGCCATTGCACTAAATAATTGAATTTACATGTGTTTTCAGGCGATTGAATTTACACGTGTCTTCAGGCGATAGCCAAGTCTCAATATATTTATATAAAACATTAAAGAATGTTATGGACCACGATCGTGGTCTTAGAGACTGGACGTATTAAGACAGAAAGTCGCTTAAGTAGAGACTGAATAAATTAATAACCGACTTGGTATTACATGGATCTCACAACTTTTTACCGCAGAACAACTGAGTTGCGAGACTTGGTTTTTTTTGACAAGTATTGTTTTTGATGGGATCTCATTTCTTTTTGTATTTTGTAGAGACAGTTCTACTTTTTTCCTTTCGATTTGGCAGGGGCACTACCATGCGCCTATATTTATATGGGACTAGCTTAAACCCGCGGCATCGCACGCAATAATAATAATTGCCGTAAAAAAATAAAATAAAACATCGTTACGAATAAAGCCAATATTGAAAAATTTAACTGAACCTATTATTCCATTATATTATACATGAATCAGTGGATTCATTAACTGCACATGTAACTTTGTAATCCTATACATTTATATGGGATTACAAAGCTATTTATGCAGTTGGTGTGTCTAGAAAACTGGACCGAAATTGCAAAATATTTTAGTTTTTCCTTGATTCATACACCAAACACTACTTATATTCCAATTTTGAAGCTTCTAGGTCTGCTAGAAGTGCCTTAGAATTTTGATGATCGGTGAGTCAGTCAGTGAGTGACAAAATTAAGAAATTTGACCCGTTATAATTCTTAAAATACTGGTTCAAATTGAATGAAATTTGAAATATACGTGTCTTTACAATGCCTGCATGGTTACTGAAAATTTCAGTCTTCTAGTTTTATCCACAACGAAGTTACAGGGGGTCGAAAATGGTCTGAATTGCTTCGAGAAAAGGATGGTACGGCCGTGACGCTTTTTTGCTCGACTTGGTGGGGGCACGGCCGTGCCCCCAGATTATAGTTATTTGCTGGTGATTTGAACCGTGAATTTGTGGCTCCTGACGCGCGTCTGTTCCTGCGCGGCCATCGGGCGATAACACACTGTGACGAAAATTGTCTTCGATTGTGCCGGTTTACACATAGACAGACCATGACCCGGACTAGGATATAGGATACTTTTTATCCCGGTAACAGGTTCCTGTGGGATAGTGTAGTCATCGCGAACGAAATCGCGGGCGACAACTAGTTGCCAATAAATCTGTTCTCATATATCCCATGTGTAAAAGAAGATGTAAACAGGAGAATACAGCCTGTCTTTTATCATTTAACGATGGTAAGACAGAGTCTTTGTTGTCCTTAACCACTTAGCTTTTATCATATGTTTAATTTGAAAAATGTAGTATCTTACTGTGTTTATAAAATAAGTAAAATAGCTTTTGAGACGCTTTTTAACACACCCTCTCTACATACACACATTTCAGGTTTTTTACACTCTACAATTACAAATTTTTGGCTTTCTCTAAAATATATATTTTTTTTACTTTTCTCAAACTATTTAGATGTGGTGGTGCAAAGGCACGTAGATTCTAAGTTGACGGGGTGAGACCTGGTGCCTATTCACGGGCTACCTAAGCCTTTTCGGGCACCAGTTCTCATACAAATCACAAGATTTATGTCATTTATTGTTACTTTTTGTTAAGTGCATTGTATGAGAAAAATAAACTTATTTTTATTTATTTATACTTTAATATAAAATAATATACTACTTCATAAATACAGAATGACGCTTTATATCTATACAGTGTGCGAGAATTGGAGGAATGACAGTTCCATGCATTCTTATAATTAACACAATCGTTTACATTGTAATAGCCCTTTTTTTAAAGTGTTTCCATAACGTGAGTCTTAAATTTCTCAAAGAGCAAAATTAAAACATCATTCGGGATTTTATTATATTAAGTGACACCTTGTCCAATGAATGATCCTCATGATTGAATGATTAAAACGGTAGGTTATACAAATCCTAAAACAAGGACATAGTTCTGTATTCTCGTTCGATGTCCCACTCCTACAATGTGTATGTCCTCGAAGCCGACGGCTGCCGCCACGCCGAACCCGGCATTACTCACATCTCAACAATTACTACTAATGGGAGCGAATGCTTTCTGCCTGATTTATAGCGGCCTTTAGTACACCTCTGACATCTATGATATAATGATACATTGATACACTAGTTTAGGTTCTTACAGCTAACGAAAGTCACAAAACACTTTAGTAGTTTGTCAAAGCGCTCAAATAATCTTACGAGCGCTTGTCAACTTCTATGAGTTACTGTGTGGTAGTTTACTACTCAAAGAAGTTGACAAGCGCTCGTAGACGTGCACAGATCTTAGAGCATTAAACCAACTTAATGCTCTAAGGCACAGATGAATCAACAACCTCCTCTTTTTAACCGACTTCAAAAAAAGGAGGAGGTTCTCAATTCGACTGAATGTTTTTTTTTTTAAAGTCAATTAAAAAGCAATAAAATTACCGAGAAATAATTGTGGGCATATTTTTTTTTTCATTATTAATTATAGTTTCTACGGAGCTCTGGCGTTACGGCGGCGTGTAGCATATAACACGTATATGTAGCACTGTAGCTTTCTAGTAGCAGTAGCTAATCGTTACGCCTCCTATTCTGTTGCTGAAAACGTAATCGTTATTGTTATTCTGGGTTATAGGTACCTAGTGCGTTATTGAGTGAAGCCACGGTCCTGAGATGTTTGCAACGATCGTAAAAGCTAACCTACGTTGATAATCGAATGGGTGACCAAGGTTTTTTTTTGTCTAATTTTTTCCATGCTCTTGGAGTCATGAAGTTATTGATCCTGGTTGCTATCAGAGAAATGCATTCAAAAAAAGCGAGGTAGACGCTTCATAGTCAGTTGGAACGTTTAGTCGTGAACACCACCAACCGATATCAACTATGGAGGTACTCGTTAATTTGTTGCTAACATAAATATCGTGGTGATGGCTGCTGCCTGGGTTACGCGCGCTAATCGCTGCGACGGGTCATTACCGCGCGCCGCGCTGCTTTAGCTACACTCCGCCACAATTTACAGGCAGCCAACAAACCAGCTCGCTCAATTACACACAACGAGAACAAAACAAATATTGAATCGAGCCGTCTCCAGATCTGATCATTCCCTTTGTTGATATTGTGCTCGGCTCATGTATGTAAATTCATGTGATTTCCCGCCCTAATGCATGCAGTATCGAGGCTGTTCCAGCCGGGTCGTGTCTACAGGCCATCTGAGTGTAGCCCGTTGACTTTGAGCCTTGTAACCGTGGGCATAAGGTCGACGTCGCGCGGACGCTGCGGTGCGTGATGTGGAAGTAATCGTGCGGCTGTTAGGGCGCTGTCAGTCGGCAGCTGCCGGTGACGAGAGGCTGCTGCGGGGCCGGGGGAGGCACAAACATCCTTGGGAAAACAACAGACTCTACTGTTACCAACGTTTGTATATATTGTTTGTATATAGAAAGTTAAGCAAATGACTCTGACTGATGTTGAGTAGAAGTAGAGGCCAAACGCGAGGCCAGCTTGTGAAGCTTGATTCTGCCTCACTAGCCGTGCAAAGCCGTGCAAAATAAGTGCCTCAGTGCAAAGGCCCCGCCTTTGCCTTTGCACTTATCTCTAGCCGCCGGAAACAACACACACAACAGTTGTTTAAGAATAAGATTTAAACCTAGTTATTTAAAAAAAACTAGTTTTGTTATACTGCAAAAATATGTACTCATTACCATGCATATTATAATATGCATGGCATTATCCATCCCCACAGAGATGGGCTTGGCTACCTACAGCAATTATAAAAAGTAATGTTACAACATAGCCTTATGTAGTTCTCTTTTAGTGTAATAAAAACTATTATATAATCAAATAAAACCGTTAATTTCCGGGGTTTATGTGAGAAGTTTTAATGCGTAAAGTTGGTTCGCAGTGGCTGCGCCGCGCCCGCGTGCGTCTCTGAGTTGTGCGGCAGCAGCTAAGCGTCGCCGCGGGTGCAGTGTGCGGTCTGCGGTCGCCGCACGCTGCAGGGCGCCATCCCTCACGGGCACTTGACAACCATATCAAAACTTTTCCCATTACGCAAACTAGTAGGTGGTACAGCGAGGTTACGGCAAGCCCTTGCCTTTGGTTTAACGGGAAGTGCCACCAACGTTTCATCACGTCAAATCGCAGGATTTAATGTTTCCTATCCACTAAAAAATTCGTTGTCTTATTTATGGCTAGATTTTAAACTACTATAATGAAGAAGTAGCCAGGAATAATTTCATAAAAATCAAATGCTATAATTAGTATCTGAATAAAGTGAATTAAAAGGTACATAATTATTATGATCAAAATATTATTTATTCTATCTATTATATCTATTATCTAAATATATTATTATATATTTAGGGTTTTATTTAAATCCCTGTCTTTATTACATAGAATGCACACCAATATCACCTGCTTGATGTTTTGTTGTTGTAGTCGATATCGAACTAATATTTTGGCGTTAGTTCTGCAAGTCAAATTCTTCCTTTACAGACTTTGAACTTTATGTATATGGCATATGGTTGAATATTTAATAAATAAATAAATAAATAAAATCATTTATTTCGGACAGGGTCCATATAGTGTTAGTAACAATAATCTTATAAGCTATGTTAGTACAAAAAATTATTAAACTATTTACTATTTATTGTAGGAATTTGACAGTTTTGGATAGGTTGATATTGCCGTGTATACCTACCGGGAACCCTGCCGCCGCCGCCGCCTGGCCTTGTTTAATGGCCGAGCTCAGGACGCTCAGCCTGAAGCGATGCCAGTTCCGTGGTTCAACGGAACCTCTGATACGTTGTCGCGATCTATCAATGAAGAGGCTATTTAAATTTACATTATGCTTTTAAAGAATGTTTCTTAGCACCTATACACTTTTAAATAACTTTGTATACGCGTTCCATTGTAATCTAAGTTTTATAACGGTATTAACACAAACTGCTTGGTTTTTTTTAATAGTAAGTATGTATAATAAAACAATAATTGAAGAATACATTGTTAAAATATTGTTGTTTGCCTAGATTAAATAAACTTTTTTGTGGAAACGTTGTAAACGTTGTTTTATATGGATGCGTGAAAAGTTAGCCTGGCTGCCGCCTAGGGCCCTCGGGAGACATGCCACGCCAAGCTTTATGAGGGTTCTGAGTTAAAGCACAAACGCAAACTGTAACTATGACCGAGCACCTTGCAAAAACAAGAACACCAAACACTTCCAAATTAAAAATTAATTGAAATAGCTGGGAGCGTCAGTCCGCTCTCGTTGATGTCTTTCCCGCGCTGTCATCCTTGTACATTACGACTGAACCCCTCGACGTTCACTGGAACGGGCCCGGCGCGCGGCGGTTGATGCCGATGCCGCGCGCCGCTTCAACGGCCTCGATGTCTATATAAAACGATTATTATGGAATTGTTGTCATTCTAAAATATTATTTTGACGGTCTGTGTAACGCTTATAACTTATAACGATTGTAGTAGGTTTCAATGTATGAGGATAAAAAACTGTTTCAATCAAAATGGTTTTATATGAAACCAATCTTTAGCAAAAACTTATTTTACCTATTTATGTTTTAACACACAAATACACACACGTATATAGTATACCTCCTAATCTACATCTACACCTATTACTCCAACTGAATCTGCCGACAGCCGCCTTGCGCCAGGGTCACTTAACGTCTCCGCACAGCATCCACAACACAGCACTTCTGTTTAAGAACTTTAAACATTAGAAACTTCTTATAATTTGAACCGCAAACACAGCGCCTGGTCGGGCGGCGCGGCGCGGCGGGCGATGACCTTAGTCTCCTCAAAAGAACATTTTGATGACAAAAAAGGCTTCGTCAGTAAACAGGACACTCCGCCGCCAAATAAGCCTTTAATTAAAACATTGGTTGGTCGGCTACAACTTTTGTGTGAGCTTTTAATTAGCAGCTCGTCCGCTTTTGCTTTTAATAAAACTTATTTTTACTAAAGTAGACTAATTAACTGGCTAATTAATATTAGTTTATTAGTTGTATATTTAGGGTAATATCAGTTGGTATGGTCGCATATATATTTTAAATACTTTTTACTGGTAGACATTATCTCAATATTTTTTTGCAATATATACCAACACAGACATATTATTTGAAAAGCGTGTAGACTTACGTAATATACTATGATCCTTTTCTATGACGATGCTCCGAGGACGCGCTGAACGATCCCCGCGCCCGCGCCACCGCCGCGCCGCCGCCCGGCCGCACAGTGGCGATTGTCCGCAAATACGACTCCCCAGCCCTTAGTAAATGGATTTTTTGCGTTCCAATTTAGCAGATTGTTAAGAGACTTCGCCTATTCACTCGATACCGCGTTGAATTCCAAGAGATCCTTTAATTTGCAAGGATACCCTTCGAGCAGAATTATAAAGATTTATGGCCAGTGAATATCCACCGTGCGTTGATGTGTTTGCCGAGCGGTGTCCAGAGTGTTGTTCCGTGTCGAGGCCGCCCGGGCTCCAAGGTGGTGAGTGGACAGTTCACGAAGACACATACAAGCATTTTCCAAACGAAAAAATGTATTCTGTATTTAGGGATCACTCGTACGTACCAAATGAATTTAACACGATTGTCATCCATAATCGTAAATATAATATTTTGTGGATGCGTCTGGCTCGTAGCCGACTGTATCATAAAGTTATTTCTACAGTCTTACATCTTTTCTTAAAACTTCAATCGGTTTCAAGCAGTATTTTGAATACACGATTTCATTGAAAGAACTACCCTTAATCGATTCAAGATTACAAACAAGAAACACAAATATTGAAAAAATTTCCACGAGCAGGATTTGAACCTGCACCCTTCTGACATACCGGGTCAGGCGCTCTTCCATTTGAGCCATCGTGTCTCCAACCAGCCCGCCGAAATTATTCAACACTTTTTTTTTACTTTTAAAGTCAAAGGCGCCCATTCAATGTCAACAACCACCGTTACCAACATCCGATCATAATATTTATATCATAAGATCATAGTATGTCAGAAGGCTGCAGGTTTAAATCCTGCTCGTGGATTTTTTTTTCAATATTTGTGTTTTTTGTTTTTTGTTCGCAACAAAATTTGCGTTAAAAATTAGTTTAACATTTTACAAACAAGAAGTTGAACAGGTAGAGTTTCGGTGTCCATGTAAGAGACATACCAGCTAAATGGTTTATGTTGAAATAATAAAGCTTATCTATTAATTGGTTTTACATTTTCATATTAAATATAATACATTTAGAACGATATATTTAAGTTGAAGTTCTAGCATTAGGACACGCACGTATCGCGTATTAGTACGTTAGTAAACAGAAACCAAATGTGGTGAAGAGGATTTACGTGCGCCATACTTAAGGGGGTGCAGCGCGGACGCAAAATTGCGAGTTTCAAGTTTCTTTATGATAGCGAGCGAGCGGCGCGTGGCAGTGGTGTGACAACGGCGCACGACTACGAATACGTACGCACACTAATATCTGTACAGAGTAGGCTGGTGATTTAATTAGAGCAATGTTTACTTTCGTAAAATCATAGGCGTTTGGGTAAAAAATAATAAAAGTCTTAATATTTTCATATTCATGTTTTTTAATTGAAAAATAAGACAACAGTGCCCTGCGGAATATCAATACAAACATTTTGATGTCGGATCATTGTTTCATTTGTACTATATTTACAAAGTTTCTGAAGAAATAAGTTTTTAGATATCATTATTTTACGTATTGTTTATGCAGTTTCTGGGTATTTGTTTCAAATTCCAAGACATCCATCACCTTGTTAAAGGATCAAGCTAACCTACACTAGTCCTTTTAATGTATAGGACCTATTCAGCGCCTAGCACCAGTGACTTAAAAACATGTAAATTTTCAAATTCCGCGCTGCACCCCCTTAAGGGTGAATTGATTATTGATGAATGTGCTATATAAGGCTTTGATGTTTCCTTCGTTAGGGAGATGATTCACATACACAGATCAACTATTGGTCTGAGGACACAGATATTTTTTTTAATTAAAGAAAAAAATGTTGTTTTTAAATATTATTTAAAAAATATATATTGGATATGTTAAGTCAGATAATATAGAAGCTAACTCCCCGTGAGCAGAGACAGTTAGTCTTACTGTAATACTTTTGAAATCTTGGTTAAACTTTATGCATAACTCTATGTATCAAAAAAACCGGCCAAGTGTGTGTCGGGCCACGCGCAGTGTAGGGTTTCGTAGCCCATCTCAATAATACGTATATTTTTAAATGGCTCATATACTTAAATGTAGATACTACCGGTTTCATACACCTGACAACGTTATTTAAGTAGTTCCCAATGAGGAATTTGTACTGCGCCAAGTACATTTTATAAGTTGGTCGACTGTTACTCGTAAACTTGTAAAGCCTACTTAGCTGTGATAGTGTTCCTTTTAACTTCATCATATATGCAACTATCGTGAATTTTTTCACGTATCCAAAATTAAAAATTTCACTTTCAAGCTTAATAGTTCACAAACAGATGCCTCAATCAAAAAACTGTTTTTACAAACCCGTAATATTTTTGAAATTGCTATCCAATGACACCCCACACTATGGGGTAGACAAGAAAAAAAAATTACATTCCCACTTCACGTGTAGGGCAGGTAAACCAATTTTACTTCACCACTTTGTCGGAATAATTAATATGTATTATTATCCATAATCCATGCCAAATTACAGCTTTCTAGTACTAAGAGTCTATGAGCTAGGCTGGGGACAGACAGACAGACAGACCGACGGACATGGCGAAACTATAAGGGTTTCTTGTTGAAACCCTATAAATGGTAAGAATATGCACGGAGCCCGCGAGCCGGCCGGCCGCGATTCGGCGTATATGTAGTTATCGGATTGTTCCCTCCACTGAACACAATGATTTATTCACAGGCCTTTTATTAGGCTCGATGCTACCTCACTTTGTAACTGTAATGTGTGGAGCCGTCCCTCCCGCCGCCCGCCGGCGCCGCGCCGGCAGCAGAATTGAGAAAACACAAATGTGAGTCAAGAGAATTTACTCGTAGTATTTGTTCATTTAGATCAAAGAAAAGTAAAAAAATTACTGCCCTTTACAATGAACATATTCAAATCCCTATCTACTCACCCTGATAGGTAGGGTATAGCAGCTGGAACTACGGGTCCGGCTGTCTTTTCAAGGGTACCACGGGAGTTCCGGATCCTAGGCCCCCTACCGGTTATGTCTTCGCGGGCGTCTCCGGCAGATCCTGGACATGGGTTGGACTCGTGGTGGCTATGTGGTTAGCTGCAGAAGTGGGAATGCTCGTCTGCCTGGTTGCTTTTGGCCAGGCTTCCCTTTCGTGCACAGCAAGCGGGTCCAAGTAGCGGTCTCGAAGGGCCCGATGCGAAAGGACTCGCGGGGCACGTGAGTTGCCCGTAGTTGGTTGCTACGCTCGATGGTTTTCACTGAGCGAAACTCCAACATCTCCGGTACTTGTTTGGATAACTAGTAGAGGTGCCCGCTAGATGCAATACCTCCGGTTGAGCCAGCCGCGTAGGATTGTAAAACTGGCAAGGTGCCTGGATGGGTATTGAGAAGTGAGCGAGCTTACAGCTCCGGTAACCTATCTGGATAATAGGTAGTGGACTATACGTGTCCACGGGGCAACAGGCTCGAGACACTAGTCTTAAAAGTACCGGATGAAGAATGCGCTGCGACGCGTCCTGATCTGGCGTTATGACCTGACGTAGATGGTCCCTTGCACAAGGATGTCTGACACCTACTTTGTAACCTGACGGTTGGTA
>OY720033.1:19425533-19675717 GCA_963082485.1 Eudonia mercurella | reverse complement strand
TATGACAGGGCAACGTAATAAGAACGAACAGAAATAATACGTGAGCAGATAAGATCTACATGTGTATATTATGCATGATTACGAAATCAGGACGTAAGTTATCGAACCACTGCTTTCCTTGTAAACATTTTCAAGTTCTTATGTATTACGCTTTTATCAGACGTTGTTATTTAGGTAAACATACGTCAAGTGACAAATTACAAGAATATACATTTTTTTAATAAGTAAGTTGGTGGTAGTATTATTATGCATTGTGTATTAAGCTCATGACATAAATGTTAATTTGGGACTACATTCAGCAGGACGCCGTAAACTGAATGAAAGCGGCGTTACCAGTGGCGTAAATTCGCATATACTTCACGCATACGCATTCGCTTCCCAACCTTAAGTCAAGCTATTGCCTCTCCTCCAGAGTCACGAAGGTGGAGGTGGTGGTCCGCGCGACGCAGCTGTACGGGTGCGAGGGCGTGGCGGCGGCGTGGCGGCTGCCCCCGCGCATGCCCCCGCCCCCGCCCCCGCACCTCGCCCCCGCTCACTCCTGCAGCGTCACGCTCACGGTGCCGCTGCCGGCCCTGCCCAACGAATACCCCACCACTGACGTCTTCGTGTGAGCAATTAGACAACAATACGGTGCCCGTAACAGTCGACTGGGTGTTGCTGGACATCTTATGATAGTGCAGCTCTTGCTGTTATTGTAACAAGTTATTGCCTCCCTAATACCTTTATTACCTAGATTTTTTAGAGTTAGAGTTAAATAATAGTTAGGTAATAGTTGTCATAGATATGTTTCGCATATAGAAGACAACATTCTAATTTTATTTTAATGTTTTATGAAATTATGCCATTTTGTTTTGTAAACTAAAAAAAAAAACCTTAGTTAAGAGTATTTTTTAAAAACTAGTTTGACTGTACAGTGTCGCTCCGGTTTTTCTAACCCTGCATGGATTAGTATGCTTACGCAAGTCATGGTAGCTTTTTCGTTTAACTTGATAGTTTGATAGTGAAGCCACCGAATCCGGCAAATTACATGTCTATGTGTGTTTGATTTATTGAGCTGAAACAGAATTACTTAAGAAATGAGGATTGCAAGAGTATTTGCCAGTTTTGAGGAGCTCAATGGTGCAGTGGTTAACGCGCCTTGCGATTGCTAAGGTTAAGCAACTTTAGCAAAGGCTGGTCATCGGATGTGTAACCTAAAAAAATGTAGGTATCATCTCGAGCTCCTCCGTGCTTCGAAATGCGAGTAAAGTCGTTGATCCCGGCTGCATTACTATTCGTCAACAACCACCAACAACCACCACTGGGTGTACGTGGTGCTTTATGGCCCGTTCTCCCGCCATCCATAGCGAAGGCTCATGCTCCAGCAGTAGGGATATAAAATGAGCTGGTGATGTGATGATGATTATTGCCAGTTTGCTGATCCCTTTCATCATCATATTCATAGAAGGCAAGTATTGTAACGGATTCTAGACAAACCTGAAGTGTTTTTCTAAAAAGTATTTTGAACGACATGAGCCTCGATCTTTACCATGAATCGGCAGGTTGGAAGCGGCTGGCGAAGAGTGGGCATCGCAGAGCGTGGCGATCCGGCAGTGCGAGACGCGGCACCCGCGGCTGCGGCCGGCGCGCGCCTGGCTGGGCGTGCTGCCGCCAGGCGCGCACGTCACCACGCAGCTAGAGCTACGCAACGACACCCACCAGCCTGTTAGTGACCCTAGTCTTACGCTGAACTCAGATCTTCACACATGAATAGCAGCACGTAGGGAAATCAAGCAACTTAAGCTATGCAACTAAACCCACCAGCCTGTTAGTGATCCTAGTATTATGCTGAACACAGGCCTTCGCACATGAACAGCAGCACGTGGGAAATCGGACAGCTCAAGCTACCCAACGACACTCGCTAGCCAGTTAGTGATCATAGTCTTACGCTGGGCTCAGAAATATCAAAATATTAATATTTTGGTCCAGTGAATCAACCTAGTGAAAGTTGTTTAACTTGCAAGATTGCACACGATCTTGTCTCTTGATCATGTACCCTTCCAATCGGAGTACATACAATGCTGCATGGCAGCAGAAATAGGTGTTAGTGTAGTCGCTTTATTTCTATCAAACCTTAATTGTACCAAGTCCTACATGATACATATATAAAAAAGCTGACAAAGTGGTTTGTCTGAGAAGTGTGACATGTTTGTTGGGTAGATATGCTGGTGGGGCGACGTATGGCGCTGGTGGCGTGAGAACCCGCCGGTCGCGTTGTGCCTGGGCCGGCAGACGTGCCCGCACTGCCACGAGCGCGCGTGCACGTGCGCGCTGCTGCGGCCCGCGCGGGGGGCGCTGGCACGCGACCACGCCGCGGACCTGGTGTACGACGTCAACACGCCGGAGGTTGGTCGCAGCTTATTCTTGATTTTTTTATACTTTATTTGGCAAGCGTGGTGATTACCTTGATTTTAATGATGGAGACCTTTGTCCAGCAGTGGGAGAGTTCTAGACTATTTTCTTTACTTTACTTTACTTTACTCTGGGTGAAGTGCGCTTCCATCTTCCTGTTTTGAGGCTACTTAGGCTTATTGATTATTAAATCTAAGCTGTGGTAGATCTTGTAAGAGAATAAGCCGCAGGAAGCCTGCGGCACAAAATAAGGAGACTGTGGCCCGTACGGGGAGCGCTGGCGCGCGACCAAGTCGACCATCTTGATGTATGACGTTATCTCGCCTGAGGTTGGTTGTGTGTAAGCTTATTTTTAATTATTAAATCTAAGCCTCATGGTGGACCATGTATCGAGACAAAGCCACAATAACCTTAGCAAGGTTTCTTTCTTCGGTTCCGTGTTTTCTTGTGTTGAGTTGAAGGGTTTTTTAAGCCGTGTGAAATGAAGCACCTTCGGAGGTTTTCTAGAGGGAACGGTATCACGTGCCCTACTAGATTCTCCGATGGGTTCGGATCGGATCGGGGTGTACACTTTAATGTGTACACTTTTAGCTGTACCTATATATTTTTGTCACAATCTTCTATTGTCCACTTTATTGATTTTGATTTGTCAAATACTTTTAATTTATGTTAAGACATTATTCATTTATTTTCTGTGGTAGCTTAATATTAAATGTAACACATTTACCCAAAAAACGAGTCACATGACTAATGTACGCAACAGTAGTAATGAGCCTTCTCTAGCCTACTCGTTTTGCTCAGCAGGGTTCATGGTGCTCTGGTTTCATCATAAATCCCTTTGTGACACTATGCTATGCAGTGAAGACATGAACCTTTTTTTAAGCGGACATTTTCAGACGAGTTACATATGCAACTAATTTGAAACTTCAATCTGAGCGGCGCACGGTCCGCGGGTCACAGGGCGGGCTACGGCGCGGGCTCGCGACATCCGGAAATAAATTGTCTCGCTCTAATTCGTACAGTGGGATACATCTCGTATCTCAAAATGATGTGGAGAAGGAATCCGTTGCGCAATCTTTGCGAACAAAAGAATCTCCTAAATAATATTTTTTTAGGTATAACCATTTTTGTCCAAGTCGCGGTTTTGTCATTTTAATTTGGTCAAAATCTTAGTCTGTCTTTTTTGTGATTTGGCCACTTTGTTACGCAGCGGATGGCAGCGGTGAAAGTTTATCTTTGATTTATCTCATCTAAAGTATTTTAGAAAATATTGGTTAAAAGAAAAAAAACAGATTTCTACCTATGAGACGGTGCTAAGCATTCGTAAAATCATATGAACTAAATTTTTTATATATTCATTATTTATTTATTTTAATAATTATACAGGATTATTCCCAATTACATAATTATGAACAAAAATCTAAATTGTTACAGTAAAATATTCAAAATCATTACAATAATAAAACCATTCCATCATTATAATTAGACATTCTATAAGAACTCGAGCGGGCGAATACCAGACACAATAGAATTTTAATTGTTATATGTATTATATCATTATATATTATATTATATAAACACGGGAGCCGCGAGAATAGACGGTGCCGACGACGACTCATTATTGGGCACATACAGCCTCGACAGCACTTCAACAGATTCGGGAGAATCGACACGCCCACGCAATATCTTAACAGCAAAGCAATCGAGATCTCATCACATGCTCTCCTGACCTCCAACGAATTCATTCCTAGACTACCGAGCAGAAACTTTGTGGGATACAGAAAGGGATAGTAGCCGTAAAGACGTTTATAATAAATAGTATCTAAGAAATGCTTTCTGAACTTTTTCCAACATTAGCTTGTACTTAGCCTCATGTGGGTTCCACACACGTGCACTAGTAAACAGGAGTTTTATTACTTTAGAGTCATGGAAGTCACGCAGATTACGCAACATAAAACCCAATCGACTAAAGCAGCTCTTCGAAAGTGCGGATATATGCTGATTGAAGGTCAGAGAATCGTCACCCCCAAGTCCTTCATGGAGTCTGTACGGTTGATAACTTTACTCCCTAACATGTACTGGTAAAGGACTGGAGAACAGAGACGACCGAACGCCACAACGAAGCACTTATTAAAGTTAAACTGCAGTCCATTATTGGCAACACTTCACCCGTGCAAAGCATCGATATCTTGCTGTATGAGTGCACAATCCTGTTCACAACTTACTTCCGCGAAAATCTTTAGATCATCAGCTTATGCATTCTACAGCGACGTTATCGTCGCTGTAGAATGATAACCGATATAATAGAATGATTGTATGTCAAAAAGCATATTTTTTTATTTTTGTAAAAATCAAATGAAACCACGTATTTTATAATACCACGAAACAGTGTACCCAATATAATGACTACTTGTGTTCATTAAACATATTTTTTTAGTCTACATCAGTTTCTATACTTATGAAAACCTCGTAACTATATACATATAAAACAGAAAACCTCTTAAGTTATTTAACTGGTATAATCCAGTTAAGTAAGGGATTGGTTAGTAACATAATTAGGGCCTTTTTATAATTTAAAACATGAGACAAAAGCACATAACAATATTTTAAACATTGACGAAATGAGCCATTTTTTTCGTTTCCTGTAAAGTTTGGATATCTGGACATACGAGGTTATACCTGAGAACCTTGACTATAACATTGATCATTATCAAAAATAGCAATGGGCCAAGCATCGAACCCTGAGTCACACCACAGGGAGTTGGGTAAGGGTCCGAGACATAGCAACTGTATCGCACAAATTGGCGCCGACCACTGAGATAGTCTGCGAATTTTCAGTAAGACATGTCATTAAGTGATGTGTACTACGTATTACTCAGCTGGTAATGCTTGTTATTCCAGGCACGTAGAATAACGAACACAGTCGTTGCATCAATTAACAGAAGCTGAGAGCTTCGTTTCGTTCCGTTTGCCTTCGAGTGACGAGTGTGTAGCTTCACTATTATTTAGCGCAATCTTGAGCCACAATATAAATAGGTACAGAAGGCCGGTTCCGACCGATTGCAATTTTAATTAGCTGCTAACAAATTAATTTAAGCTGAGTAGCATACCCGAAGGTCCCAGGTTTAATTCCCTGGTCGGGCAAAGTGTGTTTCAGATAGCCGGGTTTGCGTCTATTAAAAAAAAATCTTACGGGTAAGCAACTTGGCCTTCATCTCACCTAGCATTAAGTGAAGATAAGGCCGATGGTAGAAGCGCACTTCACCCGGAATTCTCAACTACTGAGGCACTGGCTGTCTTATCTCTAGCTGCCGGTACAACAATGCTGCAAACATTGATGTTATGGCGACAAATTTAGATAAGATGGTGTAAAAGACTAGGTCCCAAACTCAGAAATGAAACGACGATTGCAGTGATATCTTCGGATTTTATTTTAGAATAATTTACACGCTGCTCAAGATGTCCGTTCCGTTCAACAGTTCGATGGTAAGAGAATGTAACGTGTATCTGTCAACAACGTCACTACCTCAAGACCAAGGAATAAAGCCATAAAGCCATAAATCGCTAGTACGGTATTAGCTCCGAAATGTGATCGTTGACAGATACTCGTCACTATATCCAATCGTTACATTCTAAATGTTATTTAATAGTGTTAATCTTACAACTCGGCCATCCTATACAGAGTGAGTCCTCTCACAAATTTATTTTACAAACAACAAATTAATACTTCAGTAAAATAAATTGAAAAAGAGAAAGAAAAAAAAATACATTATCATTTCATTCATGTCTAACTAAATATTACAAAAATTAACTATCCTGCACAATCTGTCACGATCTGCAATCATCTGTGCGGTACTATCCAATCCTTGATATCATTCATTTTCTGCACTGACTGCTCGTAACTTATGCTCATATAAAATCTTGCACAATCTGTCACAATCTGCAATCATCTGTGCGATATCAATTACTTGGTACCATTCATCTCTGCACTGATTGCTCGTAACTTGTGTTCACATTAATTTAATTTTAAGGTTACTATTCAATTTTCAAAACAAAACATAAAAATAATTACATTAGTACATACACAATAAAATAAAGAAATGATTTTCTACTCTATTATAAATCTACAATCTATGATCATCTGTGCGAAACAATAGTTCCATTCTTTATCTGCACTGATCACTTGCAGTTTAGTTGTATCACTTAGTTATATCATCTCATAATTTTCAATTCACAATCAATATCAATTATCAAGTCTTTAATATACTCTACAACAATCTACGATCATCTATGCAACATTGAATTACTTATCAACGCTAGTCAATTCTGCACTGATCGCTTGTTGCAGAATTCTCTTACTATTATTTTAAAATATTTCAACTACAAAGGTAATTATCTAATCAATCTTAAACTCATTTTCTCTTATCGACTTTATAATCACTATCGCTACATTCATTGTCGCCTTCACTGGCCTCAGTGGAATAGTCATTAAAATTGAGCCACGGCTGAACTTTGTCAATTGCAATTACATTTTCATACTTTTTATTTCCTTTCCTAGTAAGTGGTGTGTCTTCCACTAAAAATCGATCGTTTGGAAGAACCTTTACAATTCGGTACGGGCCTTGAAACTTTGGTACAAGCTTTTTAGATTTTCCTAAATGATCTTTATCTATAACTGTTCTTTCTACCCTAACAAGATCCCCTATGTCATAAGACTTTGCACATTTTCTATTCCTGTCAAATCTTCTCTTGGTCTTTTCTTGTTCCTTATCTATATTAGCTTTAGCATTGGACCTCAGCTGCATCAAATCACTCCCACTTACCAACTGAGAAGTTTCAGTTATTACATCACCTAACATATTTTCAGATGTAGTGACTAATTTGCACCCAAATAGTAACTCGGAGGGACTTTTCCCCGTTGTTTTATTTACAGTCGTGTTAATACCTAACTGGATATCACCAACGTACTCGTCCCATGTATTTTCGCTTTTGCCATGACATTTAGTACTTAGAGCGTCCAATACAGTGCGATTAAATCGCTCGACCTGTCCGTTCGCTCTAGGTGTTGCGACTGCATTAAGGATATGTTTTATATTAAGTTTTTCCGTGAACTCTTTAAATTTCGCACTTGTAAAACACGAACCCCTGTCTGTTATCAGCCTCGACGGGGTGCCGAAATAACTAAAGTACTCTTTAAATACTTTTATTGCAGATGAAGTTTTAGTATCCTTAACAGGGCGTATGTTAACGAATTTGGTAAATGCATCGACAATGACTAAAAGATATACGTTTCCTTTCTTAGAGCGAACGAACGGACCGAGATGATCCGCATGCAATGTGTGAAATGGCATCTCTATTTTAGGAATCGGGTGTAAGAAACCCTCTTTTTGTCCCGATGGTGCCTTATGGTGTGCGCATTGCAGACATGCCGAAACATATTTTTTTGTGAAACGACGCATTTTGGGAAACCAAAATGTCCCCTTTAACCTACTTAAAGTTTTCTCGAAACCAAAGTGGCCTACGTCATCATGGTTCATGCGTAGTATTTGCCACCTTACACCTCTCGGCACTACCCAACGCACACCATCATCAAGTATACGATACACATAGTCACCTTTAATTTGATAATTATTTCGTACATCAGCAATAAATTTCGTGTCGTCATCTAATAAAATATTTCTAATTCGTCTAACTTCTTCGTCATTACTCTGAACTGTCGCAATCCAATCCTTAATTTCTACCTGTAATACGTCAATCACGTGTGTATCAGTTCTAGCAGCGAGCTCAGCAACCGGAGCACGACTGAGCGCGTCTACATGGGCCATACGAGTACCTGCCCTATATTCAATACTACAGTCGTACTCCTGCAGCTGAACCCACCAGCGAGCAATTCTGGGAATAAGGTCTCTCTTGGTCAACGTCGTTCGCAAGGCGTTGCAATCTGTAACTATCTTAAACTTTAACCCAAGTATATATAGTCTGAAACGACTTAACGAAGCAATGACGGCCAAAGTCTCCAGTTCAAATGAATGAAACTTCTGCTCATCGACTGAAGTCTTTCGACTAAAATAAGCTACTGGACGGAAATGGCCGTCCTTGCCTCGCTGCATAAGAATACCTGCTATACCGATTTTCGACGCATCTGTGTGCAACTCAGTTTCGAAATTAGCATCAAATAAAGCCAATACAGGTCGTTCCATAAGTTTTTCCTTTAAAATGTTAAACGCTTTTGTATGATCCTCAGTCCAGTTCCACTCAAATTTAGACTTAAGTAAATTAGTCAAAGGGCAAGCCAATAGAGCAAAATTCTTCACAAATCTGCGAAAGAAACTAGCCAACCCTATGAATCTTCTGACGTCGTGTACATTTTTAGGTACGGGAAAATTCGATATAGCGAGTGTTTTACGGGAGCCCGGTTGAATCCCATCTCCAGACACATGAAAACCTAAAAAGTCTAATTCCTTTTGAAAGAAATAACATTTCTTTAATTTTAATGTCAACCCAGCTTCGGATAGTAATTTAAGTACCTCTTCCAAGCGTAAAAGACCCTCATGAAACGAACACGCAGATATCAAAATATCATCCATATAAATTACTACGTACCTGAGCTTAGAGAAGACTCTATTCATGGCCCTCTGAAAAATAGAGGGTGCATTGGCTAACCCGAAAGGCATTCTTTTAAATTGGTATTGCCCGTCAGGCGTCACAAACGAAGTTAGCTGTTGTGAATTTTCATTAATCGGTATTTGATAATAGTCTGAGGAGAGGTCAAGACTAATAAACAGTGAGTTACCGGCTAATCTGTCTAATTGATCATCGATCAATGGTAAAGGATAGTGTTCTTTGCGAGTTTTATTAGGGCCCTGTAATCGACGCAAAGTCTTTTGTCACCCGTTTTCTTCTTAACTAAAATAATAGGGCTAGCATAAGGCGAATTAGATTCACAAACAATGTCAGCATCAATCATTTCCTGTACCATTGATCGTACCAATTCGCGTTCTGGATATGACAGTCTGTATGGACGGTAAACAACTGGTTGGCTATCTGTCAACTGTATTTCCATTTGCACTACATTCGTGTAGCCAAGATCATGCAAACTAGATGAAAAACAATGTTCAAATCTTTTGAGTAGATCTCTGAGTATAATAATTTCATCGTTTGACAAGTGTTCACCAAAATTTAAATCGGAATCTGTATCTGGATCACTAAAATTTACTAAATTTACATCTAAACTCTGAAAACTGCTGCAAACGCGAGTAAGCAATGAGTCTTTGATTAACGTTATTATATTGTCGCTAAAATTATAAACTAATAAAACTCCAGCACCGCTATTTAAAATGTATTCACCGGGCATCAAATAAAATTCGTTTGCAGGTAAACCCCTGACTGACCCTCTAACATATACAGATCCAGAATAGTTATGGTTTGCAAATATCGAAACTGTCATCATTTGCTTTGGTTGGACCTTGATATCCTCTTTTAGGAAAAGATGCAGTTTCACTTTGCTTTTCTTTTTAATGATCAAAGAATCAGAAGTTTTAATAATAACTATTCCAGGTTTTTCTGTAAAACTATGCCCAACTAACACTGGGTATTTAATAACAATATCCTCAACTATGTATACAGCAATAACCTCTTTAATATTTTGTATTTCCATTTCTACTGACGTTGAACCTATAGGGCTAACTATACTATTTCCTAAACCCCTCATTACTGGCATTTCACCTACAGACCAAGTGATTCCCATTCTCAGCGCCTCACTATATTGTATCAACGTACATTGACTGCCAAAGTCAATGTATCCCTCTGTGGTGATACCATTTAATTTAATTGAAACAAAATATTTGTTATTACTAGAATTATCTACATCAATTTGCATCACGGACTTATCAGTGGGTTTTTCATTACTTTTATTCGTTTCATTTGGTAATCGTGGACAATTAATGGTCGAATGTCCTAATCTATTACAGACATTACACTTTAAAATCTTTTTCGGACATTTAAAACTAAAATGACCCGTTTCACCACAATTATAGCAAGTGACTGATGTATTAACTTGTGGTTTAGTCTTAGTGTCGTTACTTGGAAATTGTTTAAAATTTGTATTGACACTACTTGTGTGAACCCGTTTTTCCTGCCCAATTACCTTTGTTCTATCAGTTTCTCGGCTCTGTTGTTTAATTGATTGGAAATAATTTAACACCTCTTCGGGCTCTTGACATTTAGCCGCTTTTGCACCTAACCTTAAGGATCGGTCCTCAATTCCATAAAGCAAACAATCAACGGCACGTTTTCCAAAAATTTCGCAACGATTCAATAAGTTAATCTTTTCATAATAATACAGCTCTAATAATTCGTTATATTTAACCCGCTTTGATAACATATCGGTCAATAATTCCGCGTAGTCGTCACTACTAGGAAAAGATTCCATCAATTTAATCTTCCACTCAGGCCAGGAAAACGACATCGTAGGCAGGGCTTGGTACCATGTACGTGCAACCCCCACCAGACGTGGTAAAGCATAATGTATAATCTGGTCGTTGCCCCAACTATATAAACTTGCGCACTCATCAACCTTTTTAAGCCACATGTGTATAGTTTGGCCCTTGACCATGGGGTCGAACTCGGGAATAACATTGCCTAACATCGGAAACTTATTGCCCTCTGGCCTAGAATGACTTAACGACTTAATTAATTGGTTCAAAAACAATTGAGTTTCATTATTAACAAATAAAGAATTATTAGAGTTCTTACTTGGTGTCGTCGTACCACTTACGACGCTATCCGATGTGCTGCTACCACGATCAGTTGAAACACGTCTGCGCTTGGAGTGCCGCTTCTTGTTACGCTTCCTTTCCATGCTACGATTCGGTCGATGCTCGTGCCTTCACCTACGGCTGTGCTCTCGGGTCCGCTTTCTTCCAGTGCGTGAAGTTGATCGACTTTTCCGCTCACCAGCATCGCTCGATTCGCTGCAAGTTCTTTTAAGATGTCTACGGCGCTTCGTCTTGTTTGATTTTTCCACACTCTTTGTTTTATTACGCCGAGGTTTACGTCTAGGATCCATAATATCTGGAGTATAGCGGGAACGACTCTTCCGAGAATGATTTTCATCCTCATCAACACGATTCATAATTGAAAGTTGTTCTTGTAAGTATAGTTTTCAATATCAATAAATCCGTTGACACAAGAAAAAAAAAATCTTCCGAGTTTTATTTCTAATAAATAGTGGGTGTAGCGTATCAATCCCACTTCTGAGTTAAAAGACTAGGTCCCAAACTCAGAAATGAAACGACGATTGCAGTGATATCTTCGGATTTTATTTTAGAATAATTTACACGCTGCTCAAGATGTCCGTTCCGTTCAACAGTTCGATGGTAAGAGAATGTAACGTGTATCTGTCAACAACGTCACTACCTCAAGACCAAGGAATAAAGCCATAAAGCCATAAATCGCTAGTACGGTATTAGCTCCGAAATGTGATCGTTGACAGATACTCGTCACTATATCCAATCGTTACATTCTAAATGTTATTTAATAGTGTTAATCTTACAGGTGGTAGCTAGCCAGGCGGGCAAACAAGCCCTGCAACCAACCAAACCAAGTATAAAAATTCACAAATTTCGCAGTCCCCGCAAGAATCGGAGCATTAAAAATGAATACAACAATATACGAAAAAAAAACCATTTTATTTTAATTAACACAATTCCAACTTGAATGCACTTCTCGCCTGCATCCGCATCTTTTAACACCATTACCATGACGATCGGTCAATAATCAAAACGGAAATACTTGTCTACAGGTCACAATTATTAACCGATTTATAAAATTATTTCAACATTTATTCGCCAATTTTTTTTTTTAATATTTACAATTTTTTAAAATTCTAAAATTCAAAATTCAAAATTTAAAATCATTTATTCAGTTTAGGCTACAAATAGCTCTTATGATCGTCATTATGCCATCGGTTCGTAAGTCTACTCTGGGCGGGAGATCTTGTACTGAGAGGAACCGGCAAGAAACTCAGCAAGTGTCCAGATCTTTTCTCCCTTACATCGTCAAAAATATTGGAAAATGCCCTATCATAAAAAGACATTTTCCATCACAAATAAAAAACACATAATATGAAGGACAATCACATGAGAAAAAAAAAATTAGTTTGCAAAAACACCATTTACCAGTTGAATTTTTTACAATGTTATACAGTACTAGTAAAAGTCAAAACCTGTCTAAGAAAAAACAAAGTTAAACTATAGTTGATAATAATAAAAATAAGACAAGTATGCAAGAGCAGACCAGCCTCCACAGGCGGCACCCGTTCACGAGTATGACATAATGAATCAGCCATCGCTTCGCTCAACCATATTTTAGGGAATGTAACGACCCGACGCACATGCCACCACCGCAGAGACAATAAAGAGAGCATGACACACCCAAGCTACTCTAAATCAAAACTAATTGAAATGTTTAACGCAACGCTATTTGTTATCTGTAGGACACTGTTTATAAAAGCTATCATATCAGTATAATTTTTTATTATAAAAAGTAGTAAAGTATGCGTTTCTTATTATAGCCAGGCTGTTTTATCATCTAAATATTCTCTGACTGTAAAATAACCTTTTTTAAGTAAAGAAGACTTTACATGTTTTTTAAACTTATCTAGAGGTAAATCTAGTACAGTATTCGGTATTTTATTATAATAGTGTATACCTTGCCCCAAGAAAGAACCAAGGACCTTCTGTAACCTGAACAGTGGCATCACAAGTTTTGTCTTACTTCTAGTATTAAAATTGTGTACGTCACCGTGTTTGGTAAATGAGTTGATATTGCAACGTACAAAAACTATACAATTATAAATAAATTGAGAAGCCACTGTCAACACACCAATCTCTTTAAAAAGATTTCTTAAAGAAGTTCTTGAACCTAGTCTATAGTTTGTCCTTACTGCTCGTTTTTGTAAAATGAATATAGTTTCAATATCAGCCGCTGTTCCCCACAGTAAGAGGCCATACGACATGACACTATGAAAATAACTAAAGTAAACTGTTCTAGCAGTTTCAACGTCTGTTAACTGCCTTATTTTTCTAATGGCATAAGCAGCAGAACTGAGTTTACCAAAAAAAGTTTCCAGCCGATTTTCAAAATTCAAACGTGGCTCGATAAAGTCCTCAACTCTTGGTACTATTTTCATCTCGATTTTCCCAAAACCCTCGGAGCTATGGCCAAAAATACATCTCAGGCGATTTGCATCTGATAACCATTTTCAATGGCAAAACATGTACCTCCCGCTGGGAATCGAACCCGGGACCTGTGGGTCTAAACCGGTGGTCTTAACCACTAGACCACAGAGACTATTAAAAAAGTATATGTGTGCGTGTGCCTGTATCGCTCAATTGTATGGAGCAGCCCTTCTGTACCTATTTATTTAGAGCTCGAGTCCTCCGCGCCTCACGCACTAACTTACAGGCGGGTTGATTAGCTGACACTCGACCCCGGAGCTAAGCGCCAAACACCTCGATTCCGAGCGAACGCACTAAGTTCGTGTTCTGTTTGTTGGACCTTTGTAATGAAGAATTATACTGATGGCGTAAGAGTTTTTCGTTCATAAATAGGTTAGTTGAAATAATTTGTAATCTACTTCTGTTATTGCCTATGTAAGAGGAGGAGAGAGAGATATTTATTATTTTTGTAAGTTCTTTACCGCAGCACTGCATAAATGTTCGTTAATAAGTAAATAAACAAATTAATAAAATTTTCTATTTAAGATATATTCAGTTTCTTTTTAAATTCATTGATTCCCTTTATACTATGAAAATCAGACTTGTCGCAATAAAAAGTTTGATAACTACTACTGCCTTTTAATGCAAATATTAAAATCATTTACAATAAAGATTTCATTACTATATATAATATAGGCTATCTTTCAAAATTCAACTAGTAAAGCATGCAAATGAATATGGGGACAGTGTTTGTGAATAGTTCGCAACGTTTTCGTTTTGGATTGGCTAACAAAGGGCGTCAAAGGCCGCGTGAGGCCTACCCGGTGTCGGTTGGCTGAAGAATGGGGTCGTTTGCGGCGCCTCATTAGTGGGCGGCCAGGTGCCCAAAGAGCTCACACCTCAATGCCTCGTCAAAGCGGACGGCGGCTAATAAACGCCCAGCTAAACGACCACCTTAGTCTTGATAGAATGCGGTGTGATTTTTAACGCCTGAATAAAGTTACGAATCTATTTCCTTGTACGTATTTTATTTTAGGCTTTACAGCAACACCAGATGTTTATGAGAAGCATTGTTTTGCATTGCTATGTTGCGGATTGAAGAGTTCTAGAAAAAAAAATTAAACTTCGTTGCATCGTAGCACCGTAGCATTGTAACACCGTAGCATTGTAATACCGTAGCATCGTAGCATCGTAGCAACAAAGTACTACGCACGTGTTACCCTTGTTCATGAACTCCGCTGACGCTTTCCATCAGGCGTGCTGCATACGTTTACCAGCCCAGTAACAAAATTAATTACCATATTGGACCAAGGCTAAGGTTCATCTTTCCCTCAGAGCGACGGCTGCGTGGCGACGTTGATCCAGGCGCGGCGCACGCTGGGCGACGTGGCGCTCGTGCCCAGCTACGCGGGCAGCGAGGCGCGCGCCAGCCTCATCGCGTATCGGGTGCTGGCGCCGCGGCTGCTGCTGCGCGCGCTGCCCTGCCACGGGGACAGGGTGCCCGGCGAGTGTGAGTCATCGGCCAACAGCCTTGTACGGTTTACTCCGTACATTACGTTTGATCAGCCGTTTAAGTGTATTGCACTTCATAATAACCTACTATACGTAATTATGTGTTGTTTATACACCGATACATTTTAGTGGTTGTTTTCCCGCAGGTGGGTAGATCAGATCCTGAAACTGAACCACTTTCCCCAAGAAACATAGGTCAAAAAACGAGATAATTTTTTAACTTTCGCATACAAATCATGTTCGGTCAATAGAGGCTTTATATAGAAAAGTGAAAAAATTATCTCGTTTTTTTGACCTATGTTTCTTGAGGAAAGTTGTTCAGTTTCATGGTCTATCCACCTGCGGGAAAACAACCACTAAAATGTCTCGGTGTATGTTATGACTAACACCAATATTTTTAAGTGTCTAACTAACTCGACTATTCAAATTCAAATTCAAAATCATTTTATTCAGTTTAGGCTACAAGTAGCTCTTGTGAATGTCACTATGCCATCGGTTCGTAAGTCTACTCTGGGCGGGAGATCTTGTACTGAGAAGAACCGGCAAGAAACTCAGCAAGTGTCCAGCTATTAAACTACGCAATAAACGGAAAATATTTTACTGTGGGTTTTCTTTTCGATACTTCGCAACATCTCTGATACTTAATCAAGACTCGTACATCAACGTCTTCTGATAAATTTATAGTGAACTGTCGCAATGTGGTCAACTAAGCGCTGCACCGTACAAGCTTGAGCCACCCATTCGCGGGCAGCGAGGCGCGCGCGCCTCGTAGCGTACGAGATACACTGAACGCTAGACTAAGCTTTAAGCCCTATCACAATGCGTGCCAATCAGCCTGGTCTTTAAATTTTCCACCAGATTGTTGCCAGCCATCTTGCAGTCTTCATATATCTATATATCTGAGGTAGTCAATTATTTATTAACTAGTAGCCTGCTTACATATCCAACCACGTAAACTTCCGTATCCAATCATCATCATCATCATCATCGGCCTATCTTAGACATAGGCTTTCCCTAATGAGAGGCTGTATCCAATGTGATGGATAATTTGTAGTCCATTATAAGCGGACGTAAACCATTCAAGGCCATACAAGAAAGCTACCTCGAAACTTTCATTTTAAAAAAATTGTGAGATTTTTTGTCTGTCTTGAGTAGTATTTCGGCTTTAATATAGACAGACCTCCAAGACGTAATGAATTATGAAATGATCGTGCAGAGCTTTACCGTAGTCCTTGCACCCAGGTGAGGGCTGCGGGCTGGAGCCGGGGCCGGGCGGGCGCGGCGCGGCGGTGCTGCGGCCGAGCGCCGCGCTGTGGCACGGCCGCTGCACCTGCTACCGGCTGCGCGTCACCAACCTCACGCCGCTGCCCACCACCGTCACCTGGGAGGAGCCCATTGGTAAGCCTTCATCACCCCACTTTTGGGGCACAAGCTTTCTCTATCGATGGCAACACCACAGGGCCATAACCACCACGCGGACCCAGTGCTGTGCGATGTTATTATCAGCTGCTTATACAGTTTACAGTCCTTCTTCAAAAAGTTTGTTCTCAAAACAGACAAACGCCTTCTACATAATATTATAAATAACCCTAAAATGACAATCTAATTGTTCTACATTGGTGATTACTGTTTTTCATTAGATTTTGAGACTTTGGCCTTTAGAAAGTAATAAATAAGTCACATGGTGGAAGTGCGCTTGTTTCGTTTTAACATGAATGTTTTAATTTTGCAGAAAAGGAGGACGCCATCAGAGTGACGTTCATCCCGAATGACTTCGACGTGGGCAGCTACGGGCAGCTGGAGATCAGGGTACGCGCTCACTGTGCACTTCGTAGGCCTGAGGCTATGAGCAGGAACACAATTAGAAAGCTATTTAAATATTTCATAAGCTTTTGAAAAAATATATACACAAATAACATTTTATCATTACATAAATAAATAAATACAGAAAATAATAAAGTAAACTATAAAAACAGGAGGCACAGAGATCGGTAGAGATTCCACTGTTTCATAACAAAAATAGATTCTTGTTGTTGGCTATCTCAATACAAATTCAATGCCATCCATATTTCTGTACTTTATATTTTTTTTACAATATTCACAAATAATAAAAGAAACATAGAAATAGAAATTCTTTATTGTATATCTGTGTACAATACAGTTTTTACTTACAGGAAAAGTGTTTGAGAAAAACATACTAAAGCTTTTATTCAGTATGTTTTTCTACATCGCTTTTCCTCTTATGCTGTATCTATCTATGTCTATATAGCTGTTGCACAAATGAAAACATAAAATATACATATAAAAACTTTTTACAGAAATTCTCCTGCTTGCTCTTGTCCATAGTTCATTTTTGTAAAAACAATGACAATCGTAGCTAGATTGTTGATTTAGGGCGCGATAGCCGCATCCCACCGATTCGTAAAGCCATCGCACTGACGACTGACGCCTCGACGAGCGTCTCTCAAAGCCTCGCAGGCTTATTACCGAAAAAGCAACCAGATGTTAATTGTACAATTGCAACGTGAATGCTCTAGTTGCGGTTGATAAATTGAAACAATAATCGCTCATTAGTGCAATTGCGATTAAAATGTACGTCATCATCATTTAGTGCCATCTTCATACTGAAGTTTGACTATTCCCGCTTTAGTTAGCGGTGGTGCATCAACGAATGACAAAATCTACTCCATCTCATCCTGCATGTTTCGTGAGAGGTAAAAGAGCCTATAAAAGGAGCAACGAACAGAGTGGTTTAGAAGTGGTGGCATGCTGTATACAAAATTTTCTGCGATCCCTTAAAGCTTGTTTTAATTGGCGATAACTACGTCCATTCCACTTTTGGATGTCGTCCAGCCATTTGCGTCGTGGACGTCCCGGACCTCTCTTTTCCGGAATTTCGTCTTCGAGGATTAGCCGTGGGAACTGGTATAAGAATCCTCTCTGCATGTGTCCGAAAAGGGCGACCTTGCGTCTCATGACTGTAGACATCAGCTTTCTTCTGCAGTTGGCCTTCTGAAGTACCTTGGCGTTTGAGGTGAAACTAGTCCATGGTATCTTGAACATGTTGCGTAAATTATATTAAAATGATTAATATGTATGTAATAGTTTAAGATTTGTGTCCGTAAAACCAATTTAACAAACCGCAACTAGAGCACTCGCGTTGCAATTAATTGTATAATTGACAACCGGTTGCTTTTTTCGGTGATAAGCGCGCCGGTCTCTGCAGGACACCCGGCGAGATTGATAGCGCGATTGGCGCGCGCAATTTGTGAGCCCGATCCTCGTAACAAGCAATTCGGATGATAGTCTGCGCCTTTTATTTCTTGGGTGTTAATTTATGTTATGGTCGGATGTAGCGATTTATTAAACCATTGATACTCGTATTATGGTCATAAACGGCACAAACGGTTGTTATATAAAATGAGAACAGAGCTTAACAATTTTGTCTTCTGTAAAATTTTATACGAACTTTAAGAAGAATTTATTTGGTTATACCTTGGGGAGGGAGATTGCTCATTTAACATCCCCGCTACACACGACTTTAAAGTTTATACTGACAACCCTCACCAACCGCTAGGTCATAAAATAGATGTCAGACATCCTTGCGCAAGCACAAGGGACCATCTGCGTCAGGTCATAACGCCAAATCAGGACGCGCCGAAGCGCATTTATTCTCATGTAACAGTATCACTTACTATTTTGAGGAAATGTTTTGCTTTCACCTTGATATAAGGTCAAGGAAAGATGCGCACTTCATCCGGAATCCCCGGCCATTGTGGAACAAGGCTAGCTTTGAACGAACAAGTATTAACAAAACTGAGAATATTTCCTCTTTTTTTGGGGAATTAAACCCTTTGGTTCTACGAGTATAACCATTGCCACTACTGTTCCGTACATTGATACCATTCAATTGCAGAGCTGGTCCCTTCAATTATTAACGGATACGTAATGTGAAGAAATCAGTTACATTATTACAGTTTCATTATGTTTATAGTACCTAGTCCTTATATTAATTATTTTCTTAAAATTGAAAATACCACAATGTTAAAAATACAATAAAGCTCAGTACGAAATTCGCTTCAAAATTCGTATTTGGTAAGCGTTCTTGGAAGAGGCAATATCACAGTGCTCCGTGCTGCCCCCCTTCCCCCCACCCCCGCCTGAGGGACGCCCCTCTGCAATGGTCCTATGTCATTGCATCAAAAACGTTTGTCTTTTCAACCGTCTCGTAAGAGAAATAAACAACTTGGCTGTTTTCCTTTAACGAAACATAATTTTTAAATATAGTTATATCGTTTTCTAAAGCTTACGCGAACACTACACATTGAAATGAAACAACTTTTACCTATCTTACTTTCGAAATTTTTTTGTTCGAATTTCAAAACTTCGAAAATGGTTTTGAATCCCAAATATTTTTTTTTACATAATATTATTTCACATGTTTCATTTTAGCCGATTGTCAAAACCATTTTTTTCTTTTTACAGTTGTTTTGATTACAATAATTTTCTTTTTTAGATGTATTAAATATCAAAGTAACCTTTCCCCTATTCTTACAAACGCACTTATTTATTTGTCAACATTCTAAATAAAAAACAAGTAGGGTTGGATTTAGAACGAGGGACGTTCTGGGTAAACTGATACCGTGGGGGGGTTCAAGTGGTCTTACTGAAACCCCTGATATCAATTTTGGTTGCCGGAGAGGTACCAACGTATTTTTTTTATTTTTTTCAATTATTTAATTTTTGAGTGAAATGAAACGAGAAACAACAAGTAAAGAATAACTTGAAATTAAAAGTTTTCTGTTAAGAATGACGTGTAATATCATTAAAGAAACGTTATTTACGTAGTAAATAAACTTTTACCTAATCAGTGGTTACGCCGCCATATAGAACCGAAGCAGTGACAGAACCAAAGCGGGGGAGGGAGATGCAGTTTCCCCGCAAAGGGGGCTCGGGGGGCGAAGCCCCCCGCTTTGAAGAAAGTAAAGAGTTCATTGAAACGACGTTTTTATACGACCATACCTTTTAGTCATCATACCTACAATAGTTATTTGTGCAACAAGAGAGCAAAGTCGTTTTTTTGCAAAAACTTTGCTCTCGTGTAACACACATAATTTTTCACTTCAGCAGCGAGAACACTTTTCGACATAATAGTTATTTGTGCAACAAGAGAGCAAAGTCGTTTTTTGCTGCGAGTGCTGATTTTGAATCCTGAGCAAGCGAAGGATTCAAAGATTGAATCACGAGCGTAGCGAGTGATTCTAAAGTTGAATCCTGAGTGTGGCGAGGGATTTAAAGGCACGAGATGCAAAAAAACTTTGCTCTCGTGTAACACACATAACTTTTCACTTCAGCAGCGAGAACACTTAGGAGATAAAATATATTACGTAACATTATTGAAACTAGAAATAAATATTTACAGGTTAAATATCAGTTGTATTTGCAGTATATACTTATTTTCGTTTAAATACAACAATAAGTGAAACATTCAATAAATTACATTAAAAGACATAATTATCTTTTTGCAAAATTTCTTTAGTTAGCACAAGATTCCGAACGTGTTTGTCTTTGAGGTCGAATTTAAAATTTGAACTTCGTCTTTGTCTCTCTCTCTCTTTCTAATGGCGGGAAAGAGATAGAGTGTGAATGTTTCGAATTGTATGATTAACCCAAGGCTGAATAAGATATTCGCGGCTTTCTGAAAAAAAAAATTAAAAAGTTACTTGGTCTCACTCAGTGAGCAAAATCGCTTTTCGCTCACTGATTTCAGGCAGCAAAACCTACATGTTTGAGCTACTGAAGTGAAAAATATATTACGTAATATTATTGAAACTAGAAATAAATATTAACAGGTTAAATATCAGTTTTATTTGCAGTAAATACTTATTTTCGTTTAAATACAACAATAAGTTAAACATTCTATAAATTACATTAAAAGACATAATTATCTTTATACCATTCCCACTCTAAAAAGCGTATTTTATTCACTGAAAACAGTGAATAAAAAGCCCTTTTAATCACTGTTTTGGTGTTTGAATTTAGAACACACCAATATACTCGACCTTCATCTCAATACTATATGCATAACCTCCTTGCGCAAAATATACTCGATAACATGCAAAAACTGTTCGACATACAAACTCCTTGCTTGAGTTTAGAACAGTTTTGTGTTTTTCTTTGCTGTCATTAGTATCCAGAGCCATGAAAATATTATTAATTCTTCTTTTTTCTTCATTAAATGTCTATTTTCGCTTAAATCTTTCTTTTTCTCGTAGTCATGGTATAAAGTATAGTATGTAACTCTTGAATAAAGGACGGATTTATATCGAAGGCCATGAATCACTCGCTTCGCTCAGGATTCTAAGACTTGAATCACTCGCTACGCTCGTGATTCAATCATCATGAACCACTCCCTACGGTCGTGATTCACTCGTTAGAATCCTTTACTTGCTTGTGATTCATCTATGGCCCTCGCATTAAATCCGTCTTTTATTCACTAGTTGCATAATATACTATTTTGCAAAATTTCTTTAGTTAGTACGAGATTCCGAACGTGTTTGTCTTTGAGGTCGAATTCAAAATTGGAACTTCGAAAGGGCTGGTCTTTATCTCTCTCTCTCTTTCTAATGGCGGGAAAGAGATAGAGTGTGAATGTTTCGAATTGTATGATTAACCCAAGGCTGAATAAGATATTCGCGGCTTTCTGAAAAAAAGGTTGGGGTTAAACTGGGGTTTCTCGTCCTTCGGTTCGCCATAGATACCCTCGTCACCGTGTATTTATGGAAAGCGGAACGGTCTCCATACTGCAACCGAGCCATGTCCAGTTTCTCTATTTACTACTTTTAGGAGACCTTTATAAAATAACAGAACTTTAGCCTTGATAACGTCTCAATAGTATGGCGGTGACCTTATTTTGACTGTGAACTATGAGAAAATATTATTAAGATCAGGCTAGTGACATACGACGAATTTATTCCAATCCAAACCCCTCGAAAAATGCAATCTCTCCAGAAACCCTTTGACGTTGTTTCTCTATCATACGGCTTGAGGAATCCTTTAAGTTTTTCGCCGCCTCAAAACAAGTCCAGTGGCGCTGTAAAAGCCATCTGAGGCCAACAGCAAACTCTCTCAAAAAATGTCACGACTGTGGACGTTTTAGAATATTAAAATCGAAGCCCTGGACTCTTTACCTGGAACAACAGAAGCGGCAAATGTAAAACTTTGTAACTTGCTTAGTGTCGAATCAAAATTGTTATTTAAAGTTATTACTTTGTTATACTTTAAGAAACTTAACTAAAGCAATTGAAATTGAAAAGTTTAAACGGATCCAGACGGAGCGGAAACGCAAAGTAAACAGGCCGTTTATCCAATAAGCCCTAAGTTAATAATTTCGATATTTTTATACTGACTGGCTGAAATACTCAAGCTTAAGCTGCAGAATTTCAAAATACAAACTTACTAAAATATTTAAGTTACTAGAATTTGAATTGTGTAAGTATGTAATATTGAAGTATGTAGCGAAGTTTTGTTATGTGACCACATACTCGCATTGGCAAAAGAGTATTACGGGCGGCCGGGTTATATACTTAGAAACTCCAATGACTTCCAAAACCCGCGTGTTATACGGCTTATCTTCGTAGCACTGATACGTAGTAAGCTAGAAGCTGCCATGAGCATGTGGAACCCTCACGAAAGCACGTATTCGCTTCTACTTGAAAAGGTACAAAAAGCTTTTCTGAGGCACCTTTACAAGCGAGTGAACGGATACTATCCCTATCTGTACCCCACGAAGTATCTCCTCGGTTCATTGGGATACAATTCCTTGGAAGTCAGGCGAGAAAGAAACCAACTATAGCTAGACCGCTTGACTGAGTCCTCGCCTGCGGTAGGTACGCGGGGCGGGAGGCACGCGGGGCGAGAGGTACTACGTAGTCCCTCTGCCACGAACACGAGCGACTTGAGACGCGGCGAACGGATTTTTAGTTCATTGCGCACTATACAACGGCAGTCATAGTCAACGGTTATAGAAATAACGCAATGAACTAGAAATCGCTCGCCTCATCGCAAGACGTCAGTGGTCTTGGCTGGCGGTAAGGGACTACACACGTGATAATTTTAACAAGATTTTACTGAAGATAAGCAATAATAATTATAGGTGCTACTTTTAAACCATTCCAATATTATATTACCTACTAGTCATTCAGAGCGTATGCTGTATAACATTATACACCCTTAAATTTTAATCACCAGAAAAATTTTTACTGGGTTATCAGTATCGACAACTGATACTATATACAGGGTGACTGGAAATTAGTGGCGGAGCCGTTAAGGGGAGGTAGTCTAGGGTTATTCCGACAGATATCACTACGAGACCTACCGTCCTTACTTAACCCTTTCCAAGATATTCCTACTTAAAGAGTGTAACCCAAAAAATCGTACAAAAATTTTTCAAATAGTAATAAATCCAAAAAAAAACGTGATTTTGGCCTACTTTTTTTTGTTTTGAAACAAAGATATTCTAAATAAGTAATATTAATTGTTAAATCTCCGTAACTATCGTTATTTTATGCAAAAACTGCTAAACAAAAACGGAAAATGTAAAAAACATACTTTGATGGCTGATAAAACTTCAATTTATTAAAAAAAGTCAATCTTTATTATTACGTACAAAATAATTAAAAAACTTCTACGTTTCGTACCCTTTCGAATGAGATATTAAAGTCCAAAATCGGGTAAGGAACAATGAAGATATGGTCAATGGAAAAAACCCGTAGAGCCCGTGTAGAGCACTTTGTTCCGAAAACAAAGGACTCGGTCGACGCGCACGAGTCGAGATTGCCCCTCCCTCTTGCTCAGTCCGCTCTTGCGGTTTACTGTGTTCGGATGTGCTTACTTTCTCTCAGTTTTGATTTTTCTAACGACTTGGCTTTTTCCTGGACTTTTGTATTTGATTCTCTTCCCGACAACTTGGACTGTTCCCAGTTTTCTGTGACTCCTTACGATTTGGCTGTGTGGTTTATCGGACCAATAATGGCAGAAAGAACATCGTTTAGTAACGAAGAATACGCAGATATTCTTTTTTATTACGGAGCTGCCAGAGGAAACGCTGAACAAGCTCGTCGTGAATATGACGAAGTATTCCCTAATCGTCGACTGCCTGATGCCCGCGTATTCTCCCGAACCTTCCAGCGGGTGCGAGAGCGCGGAACCGTCGTAAGATACCAAGGTAAGAGAAAGTTATTATTATTAAAGCATGTTCAAACCAGAGATTTCTCCATACAAAATGTAGTTCCTTCTTGTACAGGCCACTCTACATTACTGCGCCGCCGCTAGTTTCCATACATGCGCTATAACAATGTTTTGTTCTAGCGCTTTCGATAATTGTCCAGCTATAAAAATAAACCTTTCCTATCACTCTTATTAACGTGCCCTTTAAATTGTAAGATTGCAAAATGAATGTCGCTGTCCAAATTAGTCAGTGCAAAGACTCGCAGAGATGGGTGCCATAAATCATACAAGTAAGGTAACGGATATCACTTCACACTGAAGCGCGCTATTATTGTTTACTATTTTTTGTCGAAGTCGATGGATTTTGGTAGAGCTTTTGTAAGAATTTGTATTGTGCGGTCATTGTTGACGCAAATTGCACTATGTCGACAGACGCATTCCTACTAGAGAAGTGATTCATGTTATGGTCCAACCGACGTGAGTCTTTGCGCGGAGCCACATCAACCTAAACAATAGCCATGGTAGTAACACTTAATTAAAAAAACTTTTTTGTTTTTAGGTGACGCAGGTAGACCTCGACTGGATGTCGGGGACGACGAAGAGGAAATTTTAAATTATTTCCAAAGAGACCCTACGCTGTCTACACGAATGATAGCTTGCCGTATGGGACGCTCTCAATGGAAGGTGTAGTACGCTCTTCACGAAAATGACCTCCATCCTTACTATTACACACCTGTTCAGGCCATAGAAGAAGGGGACCCTTTAAGAAGAATGCAGTTTTGCAGATTTTTAATAAATGCGGACGTCGAAGATAGAAATTATCTCAGAAGAATTTTGTGGACTGACGAGTCCAAGTTTGATAAGGACGGCATTACGAATTATCATAATGCTTATTACTGGAGTGAACGAGCCATGGGTAATCCACACCTAAAAAGACAAAAAGGTTCACAGAGAAGGTTTAATCTAAATGTGTGGATGGGTATAATTAATAACCGCTTGTTTGGACCACATTTCTTACCGCAAAACCTCGATGGGGTTGAATATGAAAATTTTCTGAGGAATGTATTTTTTGAATTAATGGGAGATGTGCCGCTAGAAACGAGGCAACACATGATATTCATGCATGATGGCTGTCCGGCGCATTTTAGGCTAGCTGTGAGAAGTTGGCTAGACCAACACTTCCCCGACCGATGGATAGGTAGAGGTGGTCCAATACCATGGCCGGCACGTAGCCCCGACCTCACACCCATGGACTTCTTCGTGTGGGGTCGAATGAAAACTTTGGTTTATGCCACTGACGTCCCTGTACCAAACGTTGAAGACTTGCGCAACAGAATAATCAACGCAGCGCAGGAAATACAAAGGAAGCTTACAGACTCAAGGGTTGTAAAAACGGGTGTCGTAAGAAGAGCACGAGCTTGTATTAGAAATAATGGTGGGCACTTCGAAAATGAACTGTAGACAGTTTTTTATTTAATAAATTTTTATTCTTCAGTAGTTTGGTTTTTTCTTTCATTTTTATTATTAGTCTTATCTTGATTAATCGATTTTGGACTTTAATATCTCATTTGAAAGGGAACGAAACGTAGAAGTTTTTTAATTATTTTGTACGTAATAATAAAGGGTGACTTTTTAAAGAAAATTGATGTTTTATCAGCCATCAAAGTATTTTTTTTACATTTTCCGTTTTTGTTTAGCAGTTTTTGCATAAAATAATGACACTTGCGGAGATTTAACAATTAATATTACTTATTTAGAATATCTTTGTTGCAAAACAAAAAAAAAGTAGGCCAAAATCACTTTTTTTTTAGGATTTATTACTATTTGAAAATTTTTTGTACGATTTTTTGGGTTACACTCTTTAAGTAGGAATATCTTGGAAAGGGTTAAGTAAGGACGGTAGGTCTCGTAGTGATATCTGTCGGAATAACCCTAGACTACCTCCCCTTAACGGCTCCGCCACTAATTTCCAGTCACCCTGTATGTAGGTTTTAGCGAAAAACAAAAGATCAGTTAATTATCCTCTAAAACTCATAAAAAACGGGCATCCCAGTATTTACGCACGTTGCGGAGTAGAAAACTATTTAAATTTCATTCAAAAAGTAGCTCGCACCGAGGCGCATGCACAAACAATAGGCCGCGCGGGGAGCGGGGTGGGCTGTCGCCTTTGTTAAATGCCGTCACAGGCGCCGCTCGTTACACTTGACACCGTGCCCCCCTCCCCTGCCGCCCGCGCGCCGCCCTAGCCACCCCCGGCCCCACTCCCGCGCACCTGAGTCACCTAGTAAAGTACTTCAGTCGTCATTTGACCGCGCCGCCGTGACCGTGACCCAATTACTTTTCGTGACAGATGATGCGCGCGCGCTTGTGATAACAGTCATGTCGTATCAATTTACCCCTCGTGAATATGTTTTCATGGTACGTGCATATTTTTTAAGCGGTGAAAATGTATCCGCCGCCTTGCGGATGTACCGGGAGCTGTACGCGAATGCCCGACAGCCAAACTACAGCACGATGTTAGGTGCCTATCAACGGCTCCTAGACCATGAGTCATTTTACGTGCCCACACACGCACAAGGACGGGGGAGACCTGCACTGTCTCAAAACGTCTACGATGACGTAGTGGCGTACTTCAACGAAGATCCGCGGAGAAGCACTAATGATGCCGCTCGACGATTTGGAATCAGTCAGTACTCGGCTTGGAAGATCGTAAACTTAGGCTGGTATGCATCCATACCATTACCGTAAAGTGCAAGAACTTTCAACCGTTGACCGAACACCGAGAATTAATTTCTGTCGTTGGGTATTGGATAATCCCGAAGTTAACGTGTTGTTCTCCGATGAGTGCCTTTTTACGCGCATAGGATTGTTTAACCAACGTAATGAACATTGGTGGTCGATCCGAAATCCTATGCTTGGACGGGAGCATTCCTTTCAACATCACTTCAGTGTAAACGTCTGGGCAGGCATATTGAACGATGAAATCATCGGTCCATATTTTATTGAAGGCCGACTCACGGGTGAAACCTATCTGACTCTACTTCGCGCGATGGTCTCGAATATGCTCGATGACATTCCACTGGCAAACTTGCGGGGACTGTGGTTCCAGCAGGATGGTGCACCGCCACATTATCATCGTGATGTGAGGGCATACCTCACCGAAGAGTTCGGAGACCAGTGGATCGGTCGCGGAGGCCCGGTGCCGTGGCCCGCGCGCTCGCCAGACCTTACGCCTCTAGACTTCTTTTTGTGGAGCGAAATAAAGCGTAGAGTGTATGTGAGTGAACCTGACACTGTGGCAGTGCTAAAACAGCGCATAATAGACGCTTTTAATAATGTAAAGTTAGAAAGAAACATTTTAATGTCTTTAAAACAAAATTTGCAAAAACGGGCTCGCTTGTGCATCGATCGTGAAGGAGGACATTTCGAACAATTATTACAATACGTGTGAGACAGTGACTGATGTAAAAAGGTATGTAGTGCTTAATAATTATTTGTAAATGCTGATTCAAACGCTAATTTTAAATACGCCAAAATTCTCGCGTCGCGACCAAGTTCGCTAATACAGTATACCTACCTACTTATTTGCAATTTGTGTGTGACCCTGATGTTTTATTAAGTTTTAGTAAATTAATTACTATCTGCAATGTAATTTTGTCAGTCCTAAGCCCGATAAAGTATGAAGGAAAAGTTTGATTCACAAATCAGTGTTTGCAAATTGAGTTTTACACCTAATGCGTATTTTAAATATGGCGCTTGAACTCGCCAGCTGAGCGGCTGCGAGGTGGGGCAGGCGGCTTGCTAGCGTATATTCTACCTTATATGCGTACGAAACAGGTTCATTTTCAATTGACTCGTGAGTTTCATTGATGCATGCAGTGAATTACCTATTGACATTAAATTTGTCGAAACTTTTCCCAATTTTAAAACTTGAATAACTTTAATATTATAACTCTAAAGAGAAAAAACTTGGTTTAATTGTATTAAATACCCTTTCCTAAATCTACCATATTTTTTTTTTTCTGGTGATTAAAAATTAAGGGTGTATATTAGCTGTTGAGAAGAATGGGCGCAAGAAACTGCACAGCTGTTATAGAAGTAACGACATTTACAAAAAAAAAACTTGTACTATACTACTACTATGTCGTTACCAAATTATGCAATATTACAATACATTTTATTTCATTACTCGCGCCCTTCGATTCGATCGATTCGATTATTGATCGCGGCATGCGCCGCTGCACTAGATCAGATCAGATTAGACTTACGTATTAAAATGTTGTTTTATCGTTGATTTGTTTATTACCTATTACACAAAAGTGCACTAATGTACGAATAACTACTTATTATGTTTGTTACTATGCGTTCTGTGTAGATATTGAAATCAGAATTAGAAATTATTATTTTTTGAAATATTATTCAAATTTTCTATAGGTAATAAATAACGGCTGCGAAGTAAAAAACATAATTATTTTTATTTACTTTTCTCAAAATAATTGACTAATTAGGTAGGCAGGCACCTATATTTATATTTGCTTATCTTCAGATGAATCTTGTTAAAATTATCACGTGTGTACCACCTTACCGCTCGACCACTACTACTGACGTCTTGCGACGCGGCAAACGGATTTCTAGTTAATTGCGTTTTTTCTATCGCTCCATATCCATCCATAGTATACTATGGCAGTCATAGTCAGCAGTGATACGCGTAATGAAATAGAAATCCGTTCGCCACGTCGCAAAACGCTCGTACTCGTGGCAGAGGCTCTACGTACCTTCCGCCCCGCGTACCTCGGCAGGCGAGGACTCAGTTAAGCGGTCTCGCTATAGTTGTTATGCGCAATAAAATTGATGCACCAGATCTGCACCGGGAACTATGTTGATTCTTTGTCCCCGATAATTACTTTCGTAACAGAAGGCGCAAGTTGTTCGTTGTGCCGATGTGTCGCACCGTAGCCCGAGCCAAGTCTCCCATACCCCTCTCCCTCTCCTCTCTCAACGCTTTCCTGTGCACCAATCCAAACTGTGATTTATTTGCGGATGGATGGCCAGAAATATTGTCGTAGTGTCCTCGTATTGTGAGAGGTAAAGGAAAATAGGAAATCTTATTTTAAAAGCCATTATTTTTAGCCATTTTTCTTAATTTTAAAAGCCATTATTTTTATATTGTTTTTTTTTTACATTTTTATGTGTTTAAAATAACAAAAAAATACAAAATGTGGCTATACATACAGCTAAAAATACAGTAGTTTGCTTATTTTGTAAGGTTGTAAGGCTTGTTAGAGCCCTTAGCATACGTTTTTAGGAGGAATATTAAGGACACGTTTTTTACCACATAGCTTCGAATATTTCCGACTTAGGTAATTACAAAAATAATATTATGCATTATAGTAAAGCGTTACTTTACTTAATAAAGCTACTTAGGTCGCGTAGCATCACGAGTCACGACCATTAACACGTATACACTTTTGACTAGTTTTGACTCTTATTCCATCGTATTAAGAGTTTCATTGTGTACATGTTAATGCTGTATGTACATTAACTTACAAATCTGTGTCCCTACAATGACCACTAAAATTTAGTAAACTTACATAAATCTCGTTACGAAAATCCTCTCCCAGTCCGAATCGAACAAGAAATGGTTGCAAGTTTATTGAGTCCGCAAAACGATAATGGGCGAATCATGAGCAGGCATTAGGCAGTAACGGGTCGGGACTAATTACACCGTGGAGTGGCCGCCGAGCGCCGCGCCATCGCCGCTCCATTGCCGCGCCGGCGCCGCCGTTCCGACCGGCCAACACCGTTTTGAGGGCGCAAAAACCTCTTCAAGTTAACTCGCTTCTGTAATTTGAATCGGGATTTAAATGTTAATGGCGTAAAAGCTTTTTCAATAAAATTGTCTATGTTATTATAGCAGTACTTTGCTTTTGGTGATTACGTTTATCAGTTTAACTGAAAACCGTGTCTTTAAAGTATGAAAAATTTATGAAACCGTTTTTCTTTGATTAAGGTAACTTTTAATATGAAATAATAACATAATGTACCGAATAATTGTAAATTTGTCAAACTTTAATTTCTATCTTTTAAATTTTTAACCCTAGCTGGTGGTTGACGACACTCAAGCGGTTAGAGGTATCTTTAAATTAACAAACGCATCTATTATCAACAACCGTATAGCATTTCAAAAGACAATGTTTAGTAAATGTTGAAATGTTGCACTTTTAAAGCTATCATCAAGTATACATAAAATATTATATAATATGCCCAGTAGTATTAGACAACGACAAAGAGTCTTGATAAGTTTGACTGGATTCGACATGCAGTCCATCACCCAATACACAACTTTTGATCATAAAGAAATGTACAGACACGACCACATTACATTTTCATTGCAGTTACTGTAGGAAAAAGTAGTAAAGTTTAATAAAAAAAACAAACAAACAAACAAATTTATCAACTAAAGTCTGTGCTGTTTCACTCAGATGGTGATCGAGGCGCGGCGCGTGTGCGGGCGGCGCGTTTTCGTGTACCGCGCGAGCGTGGCGCGCGCCTACAAGCCTCTGTACCTGCTTATCGACACAGCCGTCGCAGTGAGTGATACCAGGCGGCAGCATCACTAGCTCGCCCTTGTCCAGTATACCTCACCTAGATGATGATCGAATCGTGGTGCATGTGCAACAAGCCTCTATAACTGCTCATCGACACGGCCGTCTCGGTGAGTGATACCAGGCTGCAGCATCACTGTCTCCTCTTGTCCAGGATACCTCACCCAGCTGGTGATCGAAGCGTGATGCATGTGCAACAAGGCACTGTACCTGCCCATCGACATGGCTGTCGCGGTGAGTGATACCAGACCGCAGCATCACTGGCTCCTTTTGTCCAGGATACCTCACCCAGCTGGTGATCGAAGCGTGATGCCTGTGCAACAGAGCTCTATACCTGCTCATCGACACGGCTGTCGCGGTGAGTGATACCAGACCGCAGCATCACTGTCTCCTTTTGTCCAGGATACCTCACCCAGCTGGTGATCGAAGCGTGACGCATGTGCAACAAGGCTCTGTACCTGCTCATCGACACGGCCGTCGCGGTGAGTGATACCAGGCCGCAGCATTACTAACTCCCCTTGTCCAGCATACCTCACCCAGCTGGTGATCAAAGCGCGGCGCGTGTGTAACAAGCCTCTGTACCTAAGGCTAGCAGGCAGCAGTCAGGCTTTCGTAGCCTACGGAACAAAAAGGTTGTGCCGGCTGAGTGGACAGGTATGAGCTGAGGCTAAGATTTCGATAATGCAGATTTTTTTCCATATTTTTCTCTTCTTCTCTTCTTCTTCAGCGCATCCAGTCATCTTCCGATCAGCCCGATCGTTTGTATATCTTACTTATTTCAAATATGAAATATAAATAATAATTTACCCGGTCAGAATTAAGCCGTAAGCTACGGCCCCTAGCTAGAAAACTTCCCCTTCAATTGAAGTAGGTAGATCTGGTGGAACACATTGAAAGTCACGTTGAGTTTCCAGTTCCAATTCCAATTATCAATTCAAAACTTTGTGATTAGTATTTTGTAACAAAAATAAGTTTCCCATGAACATCGAGATGTTGAACGCATTTCCCAGCTTGTTTGTCCTACCGCTTGTCGATTCCCGCGACTCTGGGGAGTGGCTCGTCGACTGGTGGGAAATATCAGCTGGGTAAAGATTAATGGTGCACAACGTCTTTTCATAGCTACAGTCTTCATTACTCAAAGGCCATCTTTTACTTTTAAAAGAGGACTTTGTCTGTACGCACAACATTATTAGTATGCACATAAAAAATAGGAGTATTATGGTTTTGTACTACCATTTTGTATCAACAGAAAGTCATAAATATAAAACACTTTCGGCTGATAATATCCATCAGAAAGAGCTAAGAATTACCAATTCTTATTTTTTTCAACTTTTGTATTTTTAAGTTGTAGAGTATAAAACCATAAAACTATAATATAAAACCATAAGTGTGTATAACGTTGTTCAGTTTTAAATAAAGCCGTTGCGTAGGCGAGCTTTGAAATGGGTTGGGACAAATTTGGGATTGAAATCGCCATGTTCCAGTGCGTGGGACCGCCCGCCGCGCGCGCCGGAGCGTACCCTCGGCCACAAGCGTATTAGCTTTGCTTAGTTGAGGGAACATTCTACTATTGGTGTATGTAGCACTAAATTGCTTCATAAACAACATAGTAAATAATATTTCACCAAATATAAAAATATAATAGATTGCAATTATAAAACTAGATCAGGTGCCATAAGATGTGACGGAAATTGGTTCTGGCTGAAAGGTTTATTCCAAAAAAACAAATTTGTACTGTCAAAGGTTGTAAACTTTAAATCATTCATTTTACTTGGCTAAAATAAACCAATAGAAAGCCAGAAGTGCTTTCCCAAGTGCTTTCATAAATAAATCTCTTAATTATTGTGAGGTATCTTCCAAATGGAAGGCCGCGTTGTTCGCGGACCCGTCGCTAGGACATTCGCAAAGGGAACGATTAATAAAAGAGAGCTAAAAGGGACTCGACTCGAGCGTTGGATGCCAGGAAATGGGGAGAGGGGGGACTCTTTGCCGTCTTTGAGAGTTAAAGATGATCTCGAGAGGACATGACTCGCCACTCCAAGTTTACTACAAATATAGTCCTAACATTCTTGTTACTTTGTAGAAGTACGACATAGATATCTGTAGTCGCTCAATTTACAAAAAAAAGGACAAAATAATGCTATTGGAAAAATGACTTTACTGTCATAGCTACATTGATGGATATCGTCTAACAGCCGAAATTAATACGGGTTAGTGATTACAAATCCCGGGCTATGTATCTCCGGATATCAATCCGAACGCTTTTCTATTCGGCTACCGACGGTTAAAAAATACAAGATCCAGAAAAAACATGAAGGAAAACTCCTTCAACCGGTCAAAATACGGTTTGTTTTGCTGCCTATTGTCTCTGCAAAGGGCTACTTCCATATAGATCCATATCAATATCATGTAAAACATTTTCCTTCCTCGTAGATTAGTATCTCAGCAGCGCAAGACACTGCGTTGTTACAAAAACTCTCAGCTATATTTCCCGCAGCCACTTTCCCCAATTCTATTTCCCCTATCAGATGACCAATACGGCCAATATATTGAGTGGGAGGTAGGGGGGCTTCTATACGTCATCATTTGTCTAAGTTCGGTGGAGCCTTCGCAGTGACAACCGCCAGTGCTGCCCTTGATGTCGCCCGATTGATGAATTGGACTTGACCGATACAATACGACAATACCCAGGCCCTATTGATCGAGTAAAGATAAATAGTTTAAATTAACCGAAGGTATTCCGGCTTGAGTTTTGCAACGCTCATGATGGGTTTAAGATAAATAATTGAAATGTATCGAAGATTTGTGTGTTAAAGAAGATAAATTTACACAAAATATTTGTAAGAATTCCTCTTGAACTGGTTTTCGCAAGAAACAACGAAAGTACAGTCCTCAATTTGATACCATGGCAGGATCTGTCAGGGTCATTCAGAACAATGCCCGTGACGATTGAAGACTTTCGACGGAACGAAAAAAGTTATTTTCTTAAATATCTTTAGGGTAAGCACTTTGCTTTCATCTCACCTGACGTTGAGTGATGATAAGGCCGAAGGTGGAAGTGGTATTATAATCATATTGGTGGTATTAAAACAGTTCGGAGTATAATAACCTCAACACTATTGGACCCCTTCGCATTATTGTATTAATGGTTGCTATGGTATACGTATGTGTCGCAGTCGGATTGTATAACCCGCCGCATTATATTATGGCTAGCCGTTTTTATAAACAGGGCCGTTTTGAAATACGGTGGTTCAACGATTAGCCGGATTGTAATTGCGATACGATCTTCATTAAGGCGGCCCACGTTTAATGCCACATATACATTGACAGTACTTCCTTTGACAAGGTACAAAACTTAAACTGCTTATATATAATTGGGCTCGTCTGTACATTCATGAAGTATAATGTCAAAACACAAATGACAAAACGCCCACCCTCCGCTTGACCACCTAATCCCGAATCATTTCTCTTCGTAACTCCCTTTGTTCGTGAACCTAACTAAGTAATAAATACGAAAGGGTGTTTGTTTGTCCTTACTTTCTGTCACAATTATGAAACAAGACTTTCTTCTCAAAGTAAAGAATCAGCATAGCTTTTTTTTGTAGTCTATGTAGTATAAAAAGGTTCCCATCTAATCAACACCTTATTTTAACAGTGCCGTAGGACAGCTCAGGGTGCTTTCGCCTTAAAAAATTTAGGTCAAGTGGATTGGACACCAAAAAAAATTGATTTTTGTAGATGAATCATCACCACCAGAAGACGAAGGTATTAGTTCCTCGGAGAGATCATTAAGTCCTAAAGATGACCTGCAACTAAAATCCTTAATTACGAAGTGTTCAAAAATGAAATTTTGACTTTTTTATTTGACATTCGATCACGTTAACGAAAACGAAAATTAGTAATGGCGTTGAAGCAGCGCCTCCTGGCGACATACGAGAAGAGTTGAAATTTTGCCATACAAATTTTTGTTTTCGTAAACGTGATCAAATGAATACCTACGGATAGTAAACAAAACTCACACTAGGTAGTCAGGATACTCGATGCTCGCCGCTCGTTAGGAGCCATCTTCGTACACACATAGTTCAAACTGAATTTCTTAACTCATCTTCCCTTCTTCTCCAATTTTGAGTTATGATTTTGATTTTGTTTGTTTTTATTTGTAATTGGATTTGTAAAATGATCCATGTTGGTCGAAATAAATGAATTTATTATTATTGAAGTGAAAACTTCTTTAGCGGCGTTGTGCACTTTTTGGAATGGGTAAAAAATGTTAAACTCGCGTCAGGACACGTGACCGTCAGGACACGTGACCTGATCGAAAATTCGTAAGACGGATGGAGAGTAGACAGCTGGCGCGGCGTAGTATAAATTTTTAATATAACTTAATATTTTTAATATAACTTTTTAATGTAATATAAATTGTCATGTTTGTGTACGATAGCCCAATATATAAATATTGTATTCTACCACATAAATGAGAGTACTTTTATACTGATAATTAAAGCAATTCGTGCAAAATTATTCCCTAACCATTCCAAAATATCAAAAATGCACAACGTTGATATTCAAGTTTTCACTTCTGCCGGCACTCCCAGAGTGCAACCCGTCGTTTTTTATATTATTTATTAACCTTATACCAAATTTTACTTTTTTTATTTTTAAGTACTAATTGCTGCACTGAAGCTGAATTAAGTATTTTTCTATTATTATTAATTAGCTAGGAATCGAACCTGGGTCATCCGCAATCCGGGCGGCTGCACTGATCATTGTGAATTAGCCTTCCCGGTAACATAATGGTTAGTGCAGCCGCCCGGATTGCGGAAGACCCAGGTTCGATTTATGGCTGAGTCGGGTAGGCATTTAATTTTTTCACTTTATTTTATAAAATATTTAACCTTATACCAATACAGCTGGGGTCACGCGCAAACACCAGTGATGCTGTAAGTGGTTAATTGATGGTATTCTTTGTCCAGGGTCTGGAGGTGGAGTGCGAGATCCCGCTGGGGGGCTTCTCCCCCAAGCCCGCCGCGCTCGTCATGAGAACCACTCAGGTAAATCACAGTCTATTACCAACAGAATAGACTGTAATTAGTCTGTGACGGAACCTCAAACGGTTCTTTGACCGTTGACGATTAACCAACTAATCGTCTGTAAGGTTTGTAAGTTTTAATTAATTCTGGTTATATATATTTTGTAAGATTTATTATATGTTAAGGGTAAACACAGTGCCTTCACCTCACCTGATGTTAGTAATGAGAAGGTGGGAGCGCACTTCACCCGGGATCCTCCTCTACAACTCAATTCTGATAATTATCGAATGCTAATACAATGTATATTATTTTTATACATTGTCTAGCGTTATTTATAGCGTTATTTATTGGGTAAAATTTTATTTACAACCGAAACTAGGACACTCGTCTGAACCAATTAATGAGTTTAGTTTAGGCGAGTAAACTTGAGACACTTATCATCTTTTTTATATCTATCTGTCACTATTAAGTAAAATACTTTGCAAGACGCTGTTTACTAAATTCTCGTAAAAGGAATGCCATACTCGTAAACTTGACCAGACAGTTAACTTTCTGTGATACCGTAACTGTTATTCGTAAAGATTTTACGGTTACGGACGACTTTCATATTCGCTTTATTTAGCTCCTAAAGTTTTTTTTTGCAGACAACAATTTTGTTGTTTAACTATTTCACCAGTTAGGCGACGCGGAACCCTCATTATTTTAGATATGAAGGAAAGAAAGGAAAGGGTCTCGAGTTAAATGGACGCCCTCGCGACTGTCTGTCGGCTGTCAGGACGAGGGTGCGACACATATAAGACGGAGAGGGACTTTTCGGCACAGTAGAAAATCAAGGCCCAACGGTACTCCAGCATGTTTAGTAAACAAATAATTTTGTTGATATTATCTCCTTAACATAGGCTTCTAAGACTCGGTGTAACTTTGCCTTTATAATCACACAATGAGCTATATAGCCTCAGTTATAAGCCGCGTTAATGTAGTCCACGTGTTGCAATAACAGGTTATCGTCGTGTTTAACGATCATGTTCGTTTAGTCGTGTATTTATAAAGCTATTTGTTACAACGATTGGTCAGATTAAGCGTCGGCAGCTAAGTGGGCGCGCTCGAGTTGAATGTGACAAATCGTGATGACAAATCCCCACAGCCATTACGCTACTGGCGTATGACTTCACTATTTTAATATCAGTGTTAGTTCACTATTATATTATCAGTCATCATTATCAATGTATTTTATGTATTGCATGGATGAGCTCGATGGCGCAGTGATTAAAGCGCTCGGTCTGCGATTGTGCTAAGGTTAAGCAACTTTCGCAAAATCCAGTCATCGGATGGGTGACCAAAAATGTATTATCTCGAGTTCCTCTATGTTTCGGAAGGCACGTAAAGCCGTTGGTCCCGGCTGCATTAGCAGTCGTTTACAACCACCAATCCGCACTGGGCCCGCGTGGGGGTTTACGGCCCGTTCTCCGTATCCATCTATAGGGAAGGCTCGTGCCCCAGCAGTGGGGACATAAATAAGCTGATGATGATGATAATGATGATGATGATGATGATGATGATGATGAAATTGCATATTATATTAAAAGAGTACCTGACTTACTGACTGAAAAAGGATCATATCGCACAATCTACCACAGAACAAAGACCACTGACATTTTACAGTCATATCCTATTTGTGACGCAGGTAAGCAAGAGATAACACGGTACTTACCTATGGGGTGATATAACTCCTTTGGGATTTCAGGGATATGTGTGATTACTTGGACGAAGACACGGGCGGTCGCTAGTTATCTTAAAAATAATATATTTGTCTCACATGAACGAATAAAAACAACATTTATATTTTGATCTCTCGAGCCTTCGAGAAGACACGCTCTCAAAGCATTATCCAGATAATGTAGCGTTTGCTGCTCGCTGTCTTCAGTAATAAAAAATATGGTAAACTAATGTTGGGCGCTTTTGATAGTCGTTTAGGCAAAATATAAAAGTGAGTAATAACATGTTGTTTATTTATTTATTTTCACAATCTTATTACCTATTTAAACTTATTATATAGATTAGGAGCTCGATGGCGCAGTGGTTAATGCGATTGCTAAGTTTAAACAATTTTCTCAAAGGTCGGTCATCAAATGGGTGACCAAAAATGTATCATTTCGAGTTCCTCCGTGTTTCGGAAGGCACGTAAAACCGTTGGCCCCGGCTGCATTAGAAGTCATTAGGTAACTACCATTAATCCGCACTGGGCCTGCGTGGTGGTTTATGGCCCGATCTCCCTACCCATCCATAGGGAAGGCTCGTGCCCCAGCAGTGGGGGATTATATAAATAAACTATAATTGGTTTAGACAAAAGGTTGTGAGAAACCGGCGCATTTAACTAAGCGAAGGGCCTGAGCCACAAGAGCCAGCGCTTTCACCTTACGATATAATGGAGTGGCCGTCGTCGTTTGATAGAAGAAAATTTAATGTTAGTTACAAAAACAAAAACTTAAACCACTTAAGGGTCTGCTGCAATAATGTTCAGATTGATTTTAACACGTTGACTGCCTTAAAACCATACACAATAGAAAATGTATTGTTTGTCGGTCACCGGTGACCACCACGGCGATTAAAGTCTTAATTTTAGGTGGATTCTATCATTATGAGGATATGAGAGAAACTGGTCTTTGTGGCGCTACGATAATTTCCATTTGCCTATGTCCATTTGCCATGACGCACTTATTTTAAAATTGAGTGTTTAGGAGTGGGGGTAATTTATATATTTTATTGCGATATAATTTAGGGTTTGCAAATAGTTATTTTCAAGCTGGGGGGCGATTTTTTAATCTCATCGGTTATCTCGATTAAATTTTGATATCATTTGACCATTGTCTGAGTTTCTTGTTCAATCTATTCAACGGTTTGTATTACTTTTGCAGTGGAAACTTTTTTAGCTTATGTACAAATTTAATGCTGTATATTTACAAGTGTTATATTAAGTTTGTTTCCCCTAAACCAATAAAATAGTGGCATGAAATAAACTATGAAGTATAATTTTTTAGCTTTACTTACAACTTGCTTATAAAAATAAAAACCATTTGAGAATTTTCGATGCCAAAAAAAGGAGCACTCGTTATTGATATCATAGCGTAAGAATCAGTCACTGGTTTAAATATCACCCGAGGGGTTACCTATTGAAACGCATAACGTTTTTAGGCATAAACTGAAAATGCATAATGTTCATGGTCATAATCGTCACTTGCCATAAGTCTTTTTAGCATAACTTCATAACGCATAACATCATATGACCGAAATCGGTAAGGCATAATCATGGAAAGGCATAATTGCAAAATCATAATTAACAAAAGGCATAATTTAAATTTGCAATAACATTTAAAAGGCATAATATTCAAAAGGCATACATTTGATAAGCATATAAATACATTCTATCTAGGTATCTCCTTTTTAAATTATACCCTATAATAAATATTTCGATCTAAAATGTTTTTTTATTTACTACACCTTATCATGCATGCATGCAGCAAGCATGCAGCAAGCAAGCTTTAGCAAGCATGCGGCATGCAAGCAGCATGCAAGCAGCATGCAAGCAAGCAAGCAGCAGGCAAGCAAGCTAGCAGCATGCAAGCAAGCATGAACCATGCAAGCAAGCATGCAACATGCAGCAGGCATGGTTTCTGTCACGGCTCCGGCGCTGCGGGGCTCCGACGGTCCCACGCGAGCTTATCGTCGCAGATGGTTTTCGCTTTCGGTTAAAATCACCTGCTCCTCAGCTCGCGGGCCGTCTCCCCCCTCCTCGCCTACGCGCTTCTAAATTACACTCTAGCGTAGGACAGACAAGACTACGTGGAGTCGGATTTGTAGCGATTCGTTTCTATTACTGACTTTTGTAGCACAACATTACTAAAAACACAACGTATTAACTTTTAAGACTATATTTTGAATCAAATTAAGGTTTAAATGATATTTATATTAAAAATAACATAATTTAACTTAGTAAAATTATAGCAAGTGAATAATATACGTAATATTTTTATAAGAAGTATATTTAGACCAAGTAAAAATTATATCCAATGAACGTTATATCCTTTGAAATTAGTTTATTTGTAATTGTATGAAATGAAATACACCCCTTAAAACAACTTAAGATTATGTCAAAACAAAATTATGAATGTTAACAGTTATGCATAGTAAAATTATGCGTTTTAAAGTATGCTTAATAAAATTATTTCAAAAACTTAGATTTTAACGATTATGATTTTTTACATTATGCCTTTCAAAAATTCTGCGTTATTATGTTTATGCATAATAAAATATTATGCCAAATAAAATTATGCTTTTTGATATTTATGCCATATGATGAATGGCAATCGAAATTATGACAATAAACAGTATGCGTTTTAAAGTGTCACCCACCCGAGGTTCATTCAATTGACTTGGTTCCCAAATATCTAATACAGTTAGTCGATGAAAAGTAACAGAGAGCTCTGTAATGTGTATCTACCAGGTTTGCATCATTGAGAAACTATTTATATGAAATGACCAGCTAAATCGCGTAATGTTGAATAAGCTAACGTGAAACTTTGCAAGTTGTGTGCAGTCGTTACCCCAATGTGATCCGCTAATGCAGGCTTTTGTGAGGCTTTTATTGATGTCGAATGACTGTCCGCATCCGTCCATTCCGGCGGTCATATATCCCGTCACGACCGAATAAATATGCGAGCGGATGTGTCCGGGGAGTCATTGATTTGTGCTCCTCATGAATTATACAGGGTGTGTTATGGGTCGAGTTTTTATTGACAGCCTACTCGCGTGCTGAGTCTGCAACTCTGCGACTGTGTAAAGCTGCAATGTGTGACGCTAATGGTCCTGCGATGCCAGCGATCGGCTGAGTTTGAGGCTGAGCGTGCGAGCTCTTTCGCAGTGTGAACTCCTCGTTATGTAACTAGGACAGCTCATGTTAAACCGAAACGTTTTTTTTCAAATTCTTATATAGAGTGAGGTTAACTGATGCTACGTTTGTTTTCACGCTGCACCAGTTATCTTTGCGTCTGGACTCCATTTCCACTTAACATCAGGTGGGATAGAATCATTTGCCGAGCTATCTATAAAAAAAAATCTTTGTCAAATATTTTGCCAATTTATTTATCTTTTTATTTAACCGTGTTATTTGAGTCTCCCTGTGAAGTAGGGTGATCTTATATAAAGGATCTTAAATACAGGTATAAAGTGTTTATTTTAAAATTAACTGCTTTAAGCATTCTCAAAAGATGGTGAGTGCTGCTACACTTGAAATTTTCTACCAGCTACATTTTCTTGATGTTTAGCTTCTTTTTTCGAATGCTAGCGATTTCCGAGCAAAAACAACCTACAATGTAAGTTTAGGTTTCAAGTGAACTGTCGCAAGCAAGCGATTGAACTCTGCTCGACTTGGAGCCAGCTGCCAGCGCAAACTGAAAGTATCCAACGGCTCGGCTGCAAACTTGCTTGAAACGAGTACGATGAGAGTGAACCTTAGCTTACGGCTTAGATAGTTTTATCGTGTTTTTTATTTGTTATGTTAAGTTTTTTTATATTAAAATCGACAGACTTTGCGAACGGTTGCTTTACAATTTAATTATGTGCTAATTGTCAATGTTAAATCATTGCTCGTTAAATTTTCATTGAAATAGTTTTTATTTTCGGTTTTTCTGTGTTTATCAATCTTTTTCTTCGATTTGAGAGCCGCGCTCTTGTCGGTATAGCTTTATTCATTCATCTCTATTCCAAGCTAATTTTACTTCTTTTAAGACTTTTAAGTTGGTTGCAACAGAACGGTGGCCTCTCCACCTTTGCGACCGACTTGGTCCAAATACCACAAAACGTAAATAAGTGGACAAGGACTGGGGTTAATGAGGTCAACAACATAAGGTTATATTATTATGTCAGCCTGGTTCTGGGCGAACGACGATGTATTTTGAACCTTATCACTTACAAGTGACTGTGTAAATTGAGCGGAGGCTAAAATTCCATAAAAGGGTAGGATGGTAAAGAGATAATTGGGCGTTTTGCGCTGTTTTATACCCGCGTGCATATTTTAGGGAATCATAATTAGAATTAATTGTTTGGGAGTTTAAATTAAAGCCAAATTTATTTAGGCGCATTTTTGTGGTTACGCTGTATTTATCGTCCCTTCGCCGTATATAACTGAAAATTAATAAAAACAGATATTTCGATTTTATAGCTTATGTATAGCATATACCTAACTGTCCATTTCAACAAAAGAAAGCAAATAATAAAAATCTTTCACCTGCGACATCGTGCACGTGAAACTCGGTCTGTCACAAAACTTTGTCGTGTGTTTGAGCGATACAAAAATAATTTACTTAAAGATAGTGAAACTTTCCTAATTAGTGAAAGAATTTAGACTTTCATGGATGAACATTAAATGAGTATGAATAGGTGACACTTGTTTCGTTTTTGCTGGCATCCACTAAATATTTAAAAAGATTATTTAAAAGATAACAAACACGGCTAGGAGGCAGGCAAGGATTATTTAAAACTATAGCTTACTACCTCTGCCACAATGTTACTAGATAGGATAAGTTTAGGAGGATAGGGTAGGATTGATAGGATAGCAAGATTTTTATTTTTATTTGAGTGTAGCAAGTCAAAGACCCTCCGCCTGATACGGTAACCGGTCACCGCAGCCTAGTGACGTTCTTAACATTATAAGTAAAAGATCTCATATACTTCAAATTGGAACAGAGCAGTGCTGACTGTCTTAAAAGATAGAAATAATAAGGTAACCATTTGCACATGACCCTTACTTATGAGGAAACTCGCGCATCGGCGCGGCGCAGCGGGCGGCAGGCGAATTATGTCTCATAGGACCAGCGGATTTTAGTCGGATCAAGAGATTACCAGAAAAGCCCTCATTTCCAACCGAGTTTTTCACTTTACGATGTTGGATAATGGCGGAATTTTATTCAACTGCCATAATCTAGTCAGCGTTAGCTGAGCTAAGCAGCTTACGCGCAGACCTGTGGCGGCTCATTTCCCGCTGGTGCAAGATTTTTGCCTAAAACGCCGTTTTATTGCGGAACAAAAAAGTGCGGGGCCCCATTGACCGCGGGCTGATGCCGCCGTAAACCGCTGAGTGTTTGTTTACTGCCGACCGGCGCACATGATTACAGGTAATGAGCGTAATTGTGCTCTCAACTTTAATATGACGAGGGGAACAGTTTAATGCGAATGTAATGCATATTTAAAGGCACGCTTTAAGCAATGAAGTACTCGGCGAGACGTTAAACTGTCGATGGGTGACGTGAAGGCGTGCTGCTGCCGATCCGTAAAAAGTTTATGTCTACAGAAATGTTTAATAGGTATATTTTGGCGACTCATGCGCGCGTTTATAATGCTGCGGCGCAGTACGCGGTATCATAAACTATTCGGAATTAGAAGTGTTAGCAAATGCAGTAAGATTTATTTCGTTTTAAAAAGTGATTTCAGTCATTTTGATAACAGTACTGTGTCAAAAACACACTGTCGTTCAAGAACTTGGAACGTGACGTTTGCAAGCGTCAACATTTAGTGGTTGATGGTCGTTGCCGTCGTTGCTGTCGTGCAAATGTTGCCATCACTGCATGAAAGCTTTGTGTTGCCAGTCGCTACTCACTGCACTGGGTCATTAACAAAAGTGGCAATAAATAATACCTATGTATAACTTTATTTTTATTGCAAATGATGTTCATCATTACCAACTCATTTTATGTTCCCACTGCTGGGGCACGAGCCTTCCCTATGGATGGATAGGGAGAACGGGCCATACACCACGCGGGCCCACTGCGGTTTGGTGGTTCTTAACGACTGCTAATGCAGCCGGGACCAACGGCTTTGCGCGCCTTCCGAAGCACGGAGGAGCTCGAGACGATACATTTTTGGTTACCCATCCAATGACCGGCCTTTGCGAAAGTTGTTTAACCTTAGCAATCGCAGATCGAGCGCGATAACTACTGCGCCATTGAGCTCCTTTCAAATGATGTTGACATCTATTTAATTTATAGGTATTTTTATTACAAATTTTTACACACATTTCTTCCTTCCTCGGTCATATAAAATGTAACGTATAAAAACAGCTGCGACACTTAAAGCTATAATGATTGCGACGACGCCCGTAGCGGTAAACAATTCGTGTTTCCGCATCACGTTATGGATGTTGCCATAAAATTAAACGCGTGTCGAATTTATATTGTAACTTGCCAGCCTTAACGTTATATGACAGCATGCTCGTAACCTGCCTCAGCAGTTTATTGAATTATTCAAATAAGGTGCCTGCAACGTTTGCACGATAGAAATATTCTGCTTAAAAAGCGGTAGCATTGCGCAGATTTTAAATAATTATCTAGTCTTTCCGTCCGATGTTGCAGCAGTTGTTCATTTATCTGTGAAATGTTCTGAAAATTAAATCTGTATTTATTAATTATAATTTAGTTATGCATATTGTGTGTCCATGTTTTTGTGTTACAGCTATACATAAATATAATTATCACTGACTTTCAATCGAATGTATTATCTACATTGAAATATTTCGTTTTAATCTTACGATCAATAAATCAGTCTATTCATCTGTAATGAAACACAAATCAACCAAAATTTACTCAAGAATAATTAAACTAGTATGTTAACAGGCACGCAAATAATAACATCAATTAAACGATACGTACAAGTTAATATCAAACTAAATTATTTCATCAAAGCACAGAACACAGGAAGCAATTTCAGCAGAGGCCTAGAACACAATCCGCAAGCGAGTCGTGCACGCATAGTCACACGCGGGAAGCTGCGGGTGGGGGCGGGGGGGCGGGGGCGCAACAAGTTTAAGTTTCACGCCGCTCATAAAATATTGTGTTTCTCTGTAAAAGCCAAAGGTAGCTAAAACTGCCTCAGACCGCCGCGCCAGGAGGCAGCGCGTCTATGGATGTGGCGTCATGACGCCATGCGTCGCATCAAGACACCGGCATGTGGCGTCACAACGCCGACAATGTGGCGTCATTGTACTGTCACAAAATAAAGAGACTGCAGAAGGTAAGGTTACAAATGCGCTCGACACAGACAACTTCCCACGGGCACGGAATCTCGCAACAGCTGCGCTCAGACTGTTCCGAGCTTCTGAGCTGCGTGTCCGTGCAAGGTGTGTCTATGTGTGCGTTGCTCGAGCGCGGTATCTATTAACCTTCTGGGATGTCCTTATTTTGTGGCACCGTCGCGTCACGTGGCGTCAAAACGTCGGTGCGAGGCGTCACTTGAACGACGCGCGACGTCCCGTGGCGTGGCGTCGTGACAGGCGGGATTTGGCAATTGATTGTGTTTGGATTTTAAAAGCTTCGTTTTATGTCAATCTGGGAAGCAGTGCGCTTTTCCTTGTTTTTATATACATACCTGTTTTTATATACATACCTTCATACATTCGTACAACAACATATTTGTGCGAGTATCTGTTTTTGAATGAATGAAATGATAACATAACAGTTCACAGTCTAGTTGCCTATCGAAAATAGTCTGTTATTACTTTTAATTCTTCAGCTAAATTTTTTATTTTTTAAAACGATTTTAAAAATTTAACAATTTTAGGAATTTGATCAATTTTAATAATATACTTAAACGATTTTAATAAAATGAAAAAGGTTTGAACAATGAGTGTAATCGATCAGCTGTAATCTTCAGGTTTAAGCTTAACTTCTTACAATACTTTAAATACTGGCAACCTTTTCGTGCGGTTGTTTTTTGACAGGCAACCATTCATTACCGATGGTCTGAAAAAATAAACTAAGTACTAACTCATCTGTATATAGTTAACAACAATATCTCTACATAACTGGCAATCCGTTGCGGCTGATTGAGCTGGCAAATTTGCAAAGAAACAAAAAAGATTTATTTTTTATCAGATAAAAACCATAAAAACCAAATGACTTGAATACATGGCGTCGAATCGCTTTCCCAGCGTTCACGTCGATTGTCTAAAATAAAACAAGCTTTTAACTTGATTACTCACCACATTACGGGCTTTGTTTCAAGCACGTGGTGTTGAAATGGATATCTGAATACAATGAATATTCTTTGTAGAAGCCTTTTTATTTAGCGCATTGCCGCGCCGCGGGGACCTACGCTCCTTCCATTATCTGCCATTACGCCAGCTTATTGTTTAAAAGCTCTTGGATATAAGAAAGTGCACAAAAAAATATGTATTAGGAGCTTGCTGGCGGTTGACATATTCTTTTTTAGAAACTGCTATGGCTTTTTACGTAACCCAACTATAACAATTATGACTACGAACATAAAACATCGTCAATTGTAGCCGACATTGCGTTGCCGGCAGTTAGTCGTAGCACCGTAGCTTCGTAACTTCGTAGCATGGTAGCATCGTAGCGATTCTCGTAGCTGCGGTGGTCAGTTGTATCCCTACGCGCGTCTCCACCGGTTTTGTACGAATACCTATATAAGTAAACACGTCATAGACGCAAGATAAAATTTAACTAGAAAATGATTACAAAAGAAAAATAATGAAGGTGTAATATACTAAATATTCTTTAATGTTCCATAAAATTGTAACACGCTTTTATTTAAAAAAAAAAATTCTTATTATCAGGTTTAAAAATAATTTTTTACATTTTAGTTCCTTTTTTATATTTTAGTTCCTTTTTTATAAAAAAGTAGTAAAATCTTGTTTTTAAAAAATATTTTTTCTTTTAATTTTATTTTTAACTTTTTAGTATTTTTGTAGAGAGATAAGAGCTTCAATACAACAGAGTTCGCCCTGGTACCCTGAGACGCAACGTTAACGATATGACATCTCTAGCAACAAAGTACTCGTCAAGACGAATCATACGAAGTCCGAAGAGAGGGGGGGGACACCGTAACCCTTGAAGTAGGCCATCTTATGTATTACCGAGAGGGAGACCAGCTATCCCAGGGTCGCGTAGGGTTCCTGGTAAACAAAGCCCTTTGTGACAACGTAGTTGAAGTGTCGAGTGTGTCGAGCAGGGTTGCGTACCTCGTAATTAAGCTAACCGAGAGGTATAGCCTCAAGGTTGTGCAGGTTTACGCACCGACCTCTACACACTCGGACGATGAAGTGGAAGATATGTATGGTGACATATCAAAGGCCTTACACTTCACCACCAAGGCCCACTACAACGTTGTCATAGGGGACTTCAACGCTTAAGTGGGAGTACAGAATCGCCACGAATCGGTAGTAGGATCACATGGTTTTGGCAGCAGAAATCATAGGGGGCAAATGCTTGTCAACTTTCTCGAAAGAGAGGGGCTTTTCTTGATGAATTCTTTCTTTTAAAAACAGCCCCAAAGAAGGTGGACAAGACAGAGCCCCATCACTATGACTAAAAATGAGATCGACTTTATCATGACGGACAAAAAGCACATATTCAGAGACGTCTCAGTGATTAACAGGTTTAATACCGGCAGTAATCACCGACTTGTCCGAGGCTCTCTGAATATCAATTTTAAACTTGAGCGTGTCCGCTTGATGAAGTTCAGGCTCCGTCCTAACCTGCTCCAAACTTTCGTAGGATCTGAAACGTTCCAGTCAAACCTGAAGAACCGATTCGTTGCCGTGGAAACCACAAATGCAGTTGATGTCAACCAGACCCTCGAAAATGTGGTTGGAATCCTCAGGGAGGAAGGTATGAGATTTTGCGAGATACAGCGTAAAAGCAAGAAGTCGAAGTTTTCGGAAGAAACCCTTAGGCTCATGAGGAAACGACGTGAGGACCCACCTGTCACTTCGCCCGAACAACGGGCTCTTAACAAGAAGATTGGTAAACTGTTGCGTTATGACCTCCGATGCTCAAATACACGCTCGATTGAACGAGCAATTGAGCAAAACCGGGGGTCGAAAGTGTTTGTCCAGTCTCTTGGGAGAAGCCACTTGACGAAGTTGACTACGGCCAGTGGAGTAGTCGTTGCCTCAAAGCCAGGGGTTCTTTCGGAAATCGAAAACTTCTACAGCCAGTTATACGCATCGCATGCATCTCAACCTGATCCCGAAAATGAGGATACCAGAGCCACATTGACCCGCCACTTTACCGAAGACTTGCCAAAAATCAGCCTAGGTGAAATTGAGATGGCTCTAAGGCAGCTTAAAAACGGAAAAGCCCCTGGCGAAGACGGTGTTACATCTGGTAGGCTACTCTTGACGCAAACTCAATCTCAATACAATTCCAATGCGATTAATATGTATCGATATTGGGATAAGTTTCGCAATTTCGGAACGCCCCATCTCGATAATAATTTGTTCACTCAATTTCCACACAATTTAATTTCAATGTGGCGTTATTATCGCATTTAAGAGAGCCATTTGAATTTTTTAGTTTTGTGATTGGAAATTGATTATTGCAATTGTGTTTCAAGAGTAACCCTACTGAGCTCCTCGAAGCAGGCGGTAAACCTATATTAAAGGAGCTCCAAAACATCTTTAACGCCGTTCTTTTTGATGGGAGAACTCCGGAGGCGTGGAGTAGGAGTGTCGTCGTGCTGTTCTTCAAAAAAGGAAACAAGACCCTACTGAAGAACTACCGACCTATTTCGCTCCTAAGCCACGTCTATAAGCTGTTTTCAAGGGTCATCACAAACCGCCTTGCGCGCTGACTCGACGAATTTCAACCGCCAGAGCAGGCCGGGTTTCGAGGAGGATACGGAACCAAAGACCACATCTTCACAGTGCGGCAGATTATACAGAAGACCGAAGAGTATAATCGGCCCCTGTGCTTAGCATTTGTGGACTATGAGAAGGCATTTGACTCTATCGAAACCTGGGCTGTTCTAGAATCCCTGCAACGATGCCAAGTCGATTGGCGATATATCCAAGTGTTGAGGTGTCTGTACACTGCTGCCACCATGGCTGTCCAAGTACAGAACCAGCAAACTAAGCATATCCCCTTGCATCGAGGTGTGAGACAAGGGGATGTGATATCTCCCAAATTGTTCACAAATGCATTAGAGGATGTGTTTAAAACGCTCGGTGGCGTGCACTTGGAGAGGCCTTAGCTACTTTTGCAAAGGTTGGTCATCATCGGATGAGTAACCAAGAATTTATCATCTCGAGCTCCTCCGTGCTTCGAAAGGCACGTAAAGCCGTTGGTCCCGACTGCATTACATACATACATACATACCATCACGCCTTTTTCCCAACGGGGTAGGCAGAGACCACATCCTTCCACTTGCTAAGGTCCTGACACACCTCTTGCGCCTCCTCCACTCTCATTACTCCTTTCATACATGCTCGTCGGTTATGGGTACTCCTGACCTGACCTTTTCTTAGTACGTCTTGGACTTGTCCTAAGTACGTCCGTCTAGGCCTACCCTTTCCAACAGCTCCATCCACCCTCGCCTTGTAAATTTGTTTCGTTAATCGCCTTTCATCCATCCTTTCCATATGCCCAAACCATCTTAGCATTCCCATCTCAATTTTAGTGACAACATCCTCTTTCACACCACAACGCTCTCTAATTTTGCTATTCCTCATTCTATCACTCAATGTCACTTCTGCCATACTTCGCAATGCTCTCATTTCCACTGCATTTATCCTACTTTCATCCTTCTTTTGCCATACCCAACTCTCACTTCCGTACATAAGCGTTGGCACCAACACCCCCGCATGAACAGCCAGTCGCGCCTTCTCTGACACTTTCTGACTGTTCATAAAGGCATGCAGCGCTCCATTCACCATATTCCTTGCATTCACTCTTCTATCAATATCACCTTCATGCCTTCCATCCCTCGTGAACCTAGTCCCCAGATACACAAATTCTTTCACTTGTTCTACTTTTTCACCTCCAATTAAAACATCACATTCTGTCATATCCTCCTCTCTTTCAAAAACCATGGTTTTTGTCTTACTTACGTTCACTTTCATACCTCTCGCTTCTAACGACGCATTCATTAATGTTACCATTTCCTGCAACTCGTCGGCCGACGACGCAAGTATGACTTGATCATCAGCGTAGAGAAGGCATTTAACAAGCAACCCATCCATTCTCAGTCCATAATCACTATTTTTCAGATCTGTCAAACAGTCATCCATGAATAGGTTGAACAGCCAGCCAGACGCTACACAACCCTGTCTAACCCCTTTATGGATGTCAAACCAGTCAGTGTACGCCCCGTTTATTCTGACGCAAGCACTGGAACACTTATAGAGAGATTTCAGCGCTCGTATCAGACAGCTGCTCACCCCATGCGCGGATAAAGACAACCATAACTCATTCCTTTTCACCCGATCATAGGCTTTTTCCAGGTCCACGAAAATGCAATAGACTTTTTGGTTTTTGGCCAAAAATTTTTCCGCTATGCAACGCAAGGAAAAAACCTGATCCGTACATCCCATTCCCTTTCTGAATCCCGCTTGTGCATCCCAAATCTTTTCTTCCGTCTCTTTCACAACCCTATTAATCAACACCTTAGCATACAGTTTGCCGACAACACTGAGAAGGCTGATTCCGCGGTAATTTTTGCAGTCCTGTTGCATTGCATTAGCAGTCGTAAACAACCACCAATCCGCACTGGGCCCGCGTGGTGGTTAATGGCCCGTTCTCCTTATCCATCCATAGGGAAGGCTCGCGCCCCAGCAGTGGGGACATTAAAAGAGCAGAGAATGATGACATGATCACGCAAACAAAATACAATGTGTACAATCTTTGGCACAGTTACAAGGTACATTATCATACTTACAATACAAATAATACAACAACACAATCACTAAAACGGATAAACTTATGTGTATATGTATATAATATATGGATGATGGATGGAATTTATTTATATATGGATGTGTTTGTTGATCATTTTGAACAGCTATGAAATTATGTTGTTGTGGCAAAAGACTTGAATAACGCCAATAAAGCTAGACCTTGATTTGTAGCCTTTAATGCGCCGGAGTCCTTGAGCCGCCTGCGAGCAAAAACATACTCCATTCATACTCGTATGTATGACTCTATATAATAAATTCATCTCATGGGGCACCGCCGACTAATGGACAAATGTAGCTTTGTTTTTCAGTCTGTTTCTCTCGCAAATAATTATGATTAAGCCTGTAGAATTAAATTGTTGTGAGTTCCGCGCTCCCGAAAACGCAGTGTGGGCAGGCCTCCAACAAGGTGCACCGAGACGATCTGGTGAAGGTCGCAGGTCGGTCGGAAGGTCGAGGCTTTTGTTCAGCAATGAACATCTTTTAGCTAAGATGATGATGATGATGATGATGATGATGAAGTTGCCGAAATTAGGTTAATCAATTTTAAAAGTTATAACTGATTTTAAATTAAAAAATTGATTACCCTAATTTGTTGTGAATAAATTATCTATTTATATATATGACTATATAAATAGATAATTTATTCACAACACAAGAAAAAGTTACTTTTGGCGGTATTAATGCTTTAAAGCTTCTTCCAGACAAAAAGTATTTATTACCAATTTATCTATACATTTTATTAAAAACAATTTTATAAAACCGGTTCACCCAGAAATGCTGCATCAGTAACACAGGCTGTAGTTCACGCACTAGATCAGTACTTTCTTGATCTTCTGTAGCCATAATTACACCAAACTATTAAACTTAGACAAAAAATTTGAGGTTATATTAACAGCACAATTGTAAGAACTAGTACGAAATGAATGAGCTAAACAAAAACAAATCCCACCAATCCGTCCGTCCACCTTAACTACTGCTCGCTCACTCTCACCCAAGCCTCTCATATAATTGCATTTCACTCGCACTTAGTTATAGTTCATTCGGGTACGTTCGTTTTGCAATCGGTTTGCCGGGTTTGCCGTGCGTGACGATGGCGGCAGGCAGCGGCGCCCGCCGCGCCGTACTCAGTACCTACAGTATCTAGGAAGTTAAGTAAACCGTTAATATTATTTCGGCTTAACTTAAAAGTTAAATCGTCAAACAATTTCTTAACTTCATTAATTAACGATTAACGGATTAAAGAGTTAATTCCCAGCTAAGTTGTATGCATAAGTAGATTTTTTCACCCGTACCGAAATGTTTTTTGTTAGTTATACTCGTACACTCTTCAACTTCATAATTACTATAAATATAAAAGTCATTGCCACTTTGTTCTTTTTCAAACTAATATCGTTCTTTTTAAAAGAAGACAAAAAGGAACTCCGTCCCTACTGTATGATTTTCCGAGTTTCCGCGTTAATATTAATATTGCAGCCCGCCTCGCCAGACGTTTCGAGTGTTCGGTTCAGTGGCGCCGGTAATCAGAACTGAACCAAACTGCTTACCAGATCGCTGGACAGTTGTTTTAATTGCTTTTTCGATATAATTACTTTTTTATTTTTTATTTGGATGAAGTGCACCGTTGATTCTGTGTTGTTCAAATTAATTCATCATCATCATCATCATCATCAGCTCATTTAATGTCCCCACTGCTGGGGCACGAGCCTTCCCTATGGATGGATAGGGAGAACGGGCCATAAACCACCACGCGGACCCAGTGCGGATTGGTGATTGTTAACGACTGCTAATGCAGCCGGGACCAACAGCTTTACGTGCCTTCCGAAGCACGGAGGAGCTCGAGATGATACATTTTTGGTCACCCATTCGATGACCAGCCTTTGCGAAAGTTGCTTAACCTCAGCACTCGCAGACCGGGCGCGTTAACCACGGCGCCATCGAGCTCCACAAATTAATTAATTTGGTAATATAAATCGTATACAGAATACAATATATATTTGTAAAAGTAAAGTTTTCTTCTAGTAATTTAATTTAAAGACAAAGAGATTACTTTCATGTCAGTATTTAAAATATACAGTTTCAAAATTATAGTGTGAGATACATTTGTTTTATCACAGAACGTTTGATTTCATAAAAAACAGTGTCACTTATTTGTTTTTTTCAAACATCAAACAAAGGGTTTTTTTTTCTACGTATTTCGGCAAATGACTCCATTTCACCTGATGTTAAGTGAATATGGAATCCAGATGCGACGACAACTGGTGCAGCGTGAAAACAACGCAGCATCAGTTACCCTCACTCTGCCGGCCCACAAGGTGCCTCTTCACGCCTCGTTTGAAGGACCCCATATCATAGGAAGGAGGAAAAACGTGTGCTGGCAAACTATTCCATGTTTTGGAAGTGCGACAAAAAAATGAGTCACCAAATTTCTTAGTGCGCGATGGAATATTTGAGACAGTGAAGCGGTGACTCCGGAGAGCAGCAAGTGTACTCCTATGGAGGAAGGGAGAAGGTGGGATGAGGTCAAAGAGTTCTTCAGAGCACTCGCCATGGTATAAGCGGTAAAACACGCTGAGTGACGCAATATCTCTACGCAATTGCAGAGTTTCGAGAGTATATGTGACTTCTGCGTTGCCGATAATGCGTACAGCGCGACGCTGCAATCTGTCCAAAGCATCGAGAAGGTACTTTGCGGAACCGTCCCAGATGTGCGAGCAATACTCCACGCAAGACCGTACCTGTGTCTTGTACAAAAGGTACAACTGGTCAGGCGTAAAGAATCGCCGCACCTGTGTTTTCTTGGCATTGAACTCAACCAGATTATTGGAGCCCCATTTAGATATGAGGTCCAATACCCGATTGAGCTCAATGACAAGATTCACTCGGTTAACTTCGGTTTCGACTCGCCCGGCCGCTGGGTGACCGTTATATCCCCCATGCACTGTATCTGTATCACTATATCTGCATAGCAATGAATATTTCTAAGTGGAAGCATATCATTGATATGCAGAAGGAACAGCGTGGGGGACAGAACGGAACCTTGAGGGACACCAGCTTTCACTGACATGAACCGCGAAGCGCATCCATCATACAGGACACGGATTCTCCGCTCATGTAGGAAGCCAGCGACCCAGTTGCAGAACTGAGCAGGCAGACCGTATGCCGGGAGCTTGGATAGAAGAGCTTTGTGCCAGACCCGATCAATCAATTGGCTATGTCAAGGCTAACAGCCATCGACTCACCACGCTTGTCAATAGTCTGACATGAATGAAGGAATGAAGGAATGACATTGTGTTGCCTAAAATTCTAAAAATAAATGTAAACATTGGTTCTAGTTACTGATTTAGTGAGGTCTACGAGTAGTGAGGCATTGAGATCTCCTTTTTATTAGGGTTCCGTAGTCAAATGGCAAAAAACGGCACCCTTATGGATTCGTCATGTCTATCTGTCTGTCTTTCTGTCTGTCTGTCCGTCAGTATGTCACAGCCACTTTTTTTCCGAAACTATAAGAATTATACTGTTGAAACTTGGTAAGTAGATGTATTCTGTGAACCGCATTAAGATTTTCACACAAAAATAGAATAAAAAACCAATAAATTTTAGGGGTTCCCCATACTTAGAACTGAAACTCAAAATATTTTTTTTCATCAAACCCATACGTGTGGGGTATCTATGGATAGGTCTTCAAAAATTATATTGAAGTTTTTTTAATATAATTTTTTTCTAAACTGAATAGTTTACGCGAGAGACACTTCCAAAGTGGTAAAATGTGTGTACCTGTAACTTCTAAAATAAGAAAACTAAAAAAAATATATGATGTACATTACCATGCAAACTTTCACCAAAAATTGGTTTGAACGAGATCTAGTAAGTAGTTTTTTTTAATACGTAAAAGTACGGAACCCTTCGTGCGTGAGTCCGACTCGCACTTGGCCGGTTTTAATTACTGGATTGCTTTAAAAGGACCATTCCACCTGATCGATGAGCGGCTCTCTAGCCCTTGGGTTAATGTACCGTAGTTAATGTATTAAATACTATTTAGCTGTTAATCCGACCGGATTCCAGATAAATGTTAATTGAGTTAAGAAGTTGAATGTTCATCGAAATTAAATTTAGCAAAATCGTAATTGGTTTGTACTGAATATAGTGTTTAGCTATTTTCATGTTAATTTTATGTAACCCAGGAAAGCAGTTACTGTAACCCAACGCTGGCGTCACAATGGGTTGGTATTAGGCGTGCGTTACGAACCTTGAAAATAATTTCAGGGCATAAGCCCAGTTGCACTTTTGGGACTACCGGGAGAGTTGGGACAACTATTCTTAGTTAGTTTTATGCAATTTTAGGTAAATTCTGTCCCCCCTTCATTCCAATCTCTGCTTATATAATATGCCTCTATGTGCTCTTCCACGGTGAGGAGTTAGTGTGGTAGCGACGACGTCGGGCGTGAAATATTAAACGTAAGATGCATACGGTGGTTGTATGCGTCCACAGCTAAGCGACTGAAGCGGGCACCTGCCGTGTCGGGTTTGAGAAAACGAGCGTAGTTTTCAAACGTTCGTATTCGCCCGTTGTGGCCACACTACGAACCTAAGCAGCGAGCGACCCAACGCGCGGTCGGCAGTGTACCAAACGTTTTCCGACTGTCTAGTAAGAATTATCAATCATCATCCATATTTTGCAACACCTGAAATAGACCTAAACGCTAGAACAAATCGCGACGCACTGTTCACCCGCAAGCCCTTTCCGTTGCCCCCGTCACACCACTCGTTCCCCCTGGACGCAGCCTAAGCCTTCTGATATATTACGAGTATCGAGTATTTTACTAACAAGCAATGATTTATAAAATTCTGTTTGTTTTTAAAAGAGATTTAAAATCGGAACTTTATTAACAAGTATATTGTGTTTGACTTTACAAGGTAACATAAAAAGGCATTACCACGGGATGAGCACACATAAATCCCGTGATCCCATGCCGCCTCCCGCTCCTATCAATCAGTCGGCGTCTGTCGCCGGTGATGCGGCGTGCGGATCTGTTTACGAGGATCAATCCGCTCGCAGCGGGCTGAGCGGACCGAATGAGGTGCGGAGTGATACGTATCGTTGTCACCGGGATATCAAACCACGGTTTAGGGTTAAAAGCATTTTGTAAATGTCAATTATTCTCTTCGGTAGCAAAGCTATTGATACACAGTTTACAAGCTACTGAGTCAATATTCATACTTTTTGTTATTCATGTGTAAGCGTATTTGTTTTGTTTATGTTTTTGACGTTAACCAGTAGCAAAGCATCGATATGTTTTTTACATAGACATCAACTTCTTCCGGGAATTCACGGCGGTGAAGCTAAGAGTATTTTATCAGTAATAAAACCTTTTGATCGGAGCTTGACAATTAAGTAAATATCATTCGTTTGAGTTCCAATGTTTCCGATAACCTTTAAACGTAAATAAAACAAATTGCTTCCATGAAAAACATGCCAGATAACATAAAACAGTGGAATTTTGTGGAATTTCATAAGACTCCCGTAACACCACATCTGAGACCATTATTGTGTAGCAGCCTCCAGCTATCAAACGAGTACCGCGGATAAGCAGCCTTCGATCGCGCGGCCCTCGGGATGCATTTATGTTATGCAAATATCATTGTGACGTGCCTTGTTTGCTATCTACTTGTGGGCGAACAACAAGATACTGTATTATAAAATAATAAGAATAAGCGTGGGCTCACGTTCGCGTGTTGTTTATAAAGAACAGTCTCTTTTTATACTGTTTCTATGCAGCTACATACTACGGTCCGCCTGATGGAACATGCAACTCATGAACGCTTTCAATACTAATGGCCCTCAAGCTTCAGTTCCTATGCTTATGTCCTGTACTTTCACTAGATCAGTATTCTTCAAATTAGAACACAGCACTGCAGAATATTACTGCTTGGTGGTGAAATATATATTAGATTGATTCGTGAAATTCACCTTTTCGTAACACTTAGAGTTTATTCTTTCATGATAGCACAAGTTAGACACAAGTTAAATGTAAGCTTAGATAAGAGTAAAAATCTCCGAAGCTGAAAGATTATTGCTACAACTTGCCTTGTGTTCTTTTCTCGAAACTGCGGCAATATGATCTGTCTCATCATCATCATTATAATCAGTATTTGTCAGTCCACTGCTGGACAAAGGCCTCTCCCAATGTAGATCACTGAGCCCAATCTCTGGCTCTTCTCACCCAACTGTTGCCAGCACACAATTCGTGTATTACCTATTATCGTCGCTCACCTCACCGATGGGCATACTAATCTATAACTTAATTATCTTTTAACCGCCTCTGTGGTCTAGTGGTTAAGACCACCGGCCTCAGACCCAGAGGTTCCGGGTTCGATTCCCAGCGGGCGGGGGTACATGTTTGTGTACTCGGTTTGGTTGGTGGTAGGGTTTGTTTGTCCGCCTAGCTAGCTTAAATGTCGCCAGAACATCAATGTTTGTAGCATTGTTGTGTTCCGGCAGCTAGAGATAGATAGCCAGTGCCTCAGTAGTTGAGATTTCCGGGTGAAGTGCGCTTCCACCATTGGCCTTATCATCACATAACATCAGGCGAGATTAAGGCACTGTACTTACCTTACTTACACTGAGCTCGCGCAGGTTCTTCTCGACCTCACTCCTCCAGCGGTACGTGAGCGGCCTACTGGCCGGCATACTAATCTATGGTCTGTATTATTTACATGTGATCTCAGAAAGAGCAGTTCCCGTGGGAGGTGCCGCGGGCGAGCGCTCCCACCGTCCAGGAGATGTTCCTTGAGGAAGACCATAAGCGTGCCGTGAGAGCAGGTACTGCTGAAAAGTATTTTCTGTAATTTGATTGACATCGCATGAAATACTAATGGTTGTTGTTGACAAATAACGCATCACACTGCTTTCCATATAAGACACTAAAATTTTCCTGCGTCCGTCGTATTTAAACAGCAAACTGAGTGAAGTATTAAATATTGATCACAAAACACGTCACGAATTCAAATGAAACGCTTTACACAGATCTCCATGCGTTCTTTTTACATTTTTGATCGTGGCGATAAGAGCAATTTTTTTCTATTCTAAATTTAATAAACATTTTGATTTGCTTGTGAAATACGTTTACTGTCGTCCTCTATACGTCTATAGTCGTACCTACGTCTTAATATTAAGTCTCATTATTATAGTACTTATACGGTATATATGGGTTCATATAAGAAAGGTTATATCATCAGCACCACAAAGTAAAGAGATCCTTTGAGCGCTGTATTCTTGTAATGCGTTGATTGTGTTTAAATGAAACGCGCCGTCAGGTAAACACCGTGGCACAATATAAGGCAACTGCAGAAGGTAAGTTTCATACACGACTCGCTCGAGCAACGCACACATCGTCGCTCACTGTCCTATCTCATTTTTGGTAATTTTTCGAAACAAGTATTTTTCTATTGATAGTTTTCCAACTATCATTGTAAGTTATTGTAGTGCACTTTCTAAACAAAGTACATATATCTAACTATGTTTATAACACTTGTTCCGAATAATTACCTAAAATAAGATAGGTCAGTTACGGACACGGAATCTCGTAATAGCTCGAAACAGTCCAAGCGCAGCTGATGGGAGTTGCTCAAGAACGTCATGTATGAATTTGAAAAATTACATGCCGGTCAGGTGCACTACCAACTATGCTAATGGGCTCTATCAAACTCGCCAAAATTAATCAACAATATCCACTCTTACTCTTGATATTGAATCCTTTGGCTTACAGAGTAAGAGTAAAAACTTTTTTATAATTATAATTTATTGAAACAAAATTTGTGTAAAATTATATATAACCATAGTCATGTATGTAGCTTACCTTCTGCAGTCTCCTTATCTTGTGACCGAAGTCTAGACTAGACCGCGTAATTTAATATTGCGAAGACACCGAACAACCCCGCTCGCTTCAACAGCTACTTAGCTTGTTCGAATGAGTAATTAGCTTTTCAACTTTATTAGCATTTTGTGTGGCGGTGCACGCGCTCGGCTTCCAATAAAGTTTCTTTGTTAGCGCCAATTAATTATGATTAACAACCGAGACAACACTGTTGTAATTAAATTTGTATAACAAGTACATATAAAAATTGATATTTTTTTCTTTGTTCTATGCATACTTATATTTCGATCTTGGGATCATGTTAATTGATTAATGGACAAAAAATGTTTTAAAGCTTTTTTATTCGATATTATTTCCTTTACTACGAACGGTAAGCCGGGGTTTATCTTTAAATCCATTGTAACTTTGCATTGCTGCTGATCCTTTCATTTTCAGATTTTGATTTGGTTTTTTTCAATAGGTATTATTTTACTAGGGTAAACGATAAAAAATATTCATTGTAATATTGTTTTTTAAAACTTACACGGCAATTGACTTCACTCCATCCGATTTTAGGTGGAAATAAAGTCCGCGAAGACTTGAGGCACCTTGTAGGCCTGGTGAGGGTGACTGGTGCTGCGCTGTTTTTACGCTGCACTAGTTGTCTTCGCTTGTGGACCCCATTTTTACTTATCTTCAATTGATGTGGAGTCATTTGCAGTGTGAAATATTGAAAAAGTAAATATTATTTAAGGAAGGTGAACCGCTGATCTGGTAAAGGTCATGGGTAGTTGTAAAGATCCTTGGAGGACACCTTTGTCCAGCAGTGGTCTTTTGGCTGAGATGATGAACTATTATTTAGGAGGACGCATTGATTCCGCGTACTCCTTCAGAGCTACCTCTCAAGGAGTACGTATAATGATATATGAGGTATCTACATACCTTATATACATATGTGAGTAGATTAATGTAGTGGCTGGAATTCCAGGTGCCACGCACATACGAGTCAATTATGAGGGTATCAGCGCGACATGATCGCATTACCGTGTGTATCGAGCAGTGCGCGGGACTTAAGGCGATTGATTTGGTTAGCATAATTAATACGCTGTTGATACGGGTACTTGTGGTTATTATATACACACTATCAATTGTAAGACGTTGTTATGTCTTAAGCTGATGATAGTACTAATTAATATGAACAACTATGTGTATGGGATCAACTCTGATTTTTTTTTAAAAAGCTAGCTGTTATTGCCGTACGTTTTGGGTGCGTAGATTTTATTGTAATGTATGGCTATTGTAATAATAGCTGTTTATTAAAGAGGTGTATCGATTCGAAAAGTTGTTCATATTTATGACTACTATGATCTGTTTAAGGAAAAACAACGACTTAAAATTCACGGTGTTTATAATAATCTAATGTAAGCATTATCTTAATTGAACAGCAATAACACTGTTTTATCTTTAGAAATAAATACTGCATCGTATGGTTGAAATCACTGAATTTCTTTTACTTAAATAAAACTTGTGTGTCTTTAAATTTACACAGCCAGTGGCTGAATAAATCTGAGTGGGTTGCACCAAGAATGAAGCTCAGTAGGCTTTAAAAAACTATTTAAGCATAATTTAGTTAATCATTGTTTTGTCTCTTTTTCTCAAATTCAAAATGACGTTTGTGTGACGTTGACAAAACAATATTTAACTAAATAATGCTTAAATAGTTTTTATGAATAAGGGGGTAAAGATTCAACTAAGTGAGTGAAAGTTCACTGCAGCTAAACAGAAATTTAAAATCCTATTCCTATTTGGCGTCGGCAGACCACATAAATTGAAAATGTTAAGCCATTAGGGTTAATAAGTAAAGATAACTGTACCGTTGCCTAACTTTGTACTGTAGCTCGTGAATGTATTATTTATAATGATTTACAGCAATGCCAAATGGGTTAAATATCGTGACCTCGACATTCATAATTCTGTTAAAAAGCTTTTTGATTTATGATTATGGCAATAATATACCTATAATTTAACGCAAATTTTGTTACAAACAAAATACAATTCGAAAAAAGTATTGAATAATTTTATTTATCAAAGTTTAGGCAAGATTATACACCATGTTTCCAGCTAACAGTAGCTTAACTATGGGTATAATTATGATTATGGTTGTACGACGTGTAACAGAATGGTGGTAAAAATTAAAAGATCCAAAGTGTATCCGATCTAGATGTCGTAATTATTTGTATTGTGACATCACATCTAAATAAATAAGACACAGCCCTAGTGGTATAGTAACCTCTGTGTACTTACATTTTCGATCACTTCTGCTTGTTTATGCGGTCATGCCTGGCGTGCATGACTTCACTAATATAAATATTAAATTAATAATTATGTCTAAATAACAACAGATCTAGATCGGATATGCTTTGGATCTTTTCGTTTCTACCACACCTTTCTGTATGTAACACGTTGTATATGATTTTACGCAAAATTTGTTGCGAACAAATTACAATTTGAAAAAAGACTGTTGTCTTTTGCTTACAGAGTAGTATATAGTGTTTGATAGGTTTGTTGTTGTAATGTTAATTTCGGTGAGTTGGATTGAGCCACGATAGCATAGTTGGTAGTGCACCTGACCCAGCATGTCATGGGGTGCGGGTTCGAATCCCACTCGTGGCATTTTTTCAACACTATTATATTTAATTTTACGCAAATTTGTTGCGAAAAAAATACAATTCGAAATAACAAAATCCGACGTCGTTCAAACTGCGCTCGTAGATTTTTTTAATACTTTCGCAAAGATAGTTTATTCGATTAAAACAACTAATAATATTATAGTAAAATAAAACGTATGCCAAACTGGCCGACGATTTAGATTTTTCGTCAGATCGCGGACGTTCGTTAGCTATTCAAATAGTTGAGTATTTGATCGATAAATTCCTGTCCGAAGCGGAGCCGTCGCGAAGGGTCCGGCCATTCATCAACCTTCCTGACACAATTTAGGCTGGAGCATGTAAATAACTCCAGTTTGCTGGCGGCATTGACTAAAACATCTACCTAGCGCCAAGCTGCGCAGTTTCACTACGAACCTTTAGTAGAATTAAATTAAATCAAGTATACATAGGTACAAATATGAAAACGTTTGGATTTTTTTTTATAACTGCATTGAGTGTCCTCTAGTATTCTTTACAATAATATTTCAAAAAAACAACATTGCTATCTGTTTCTTTTTTAGCTCTTTGTAATAAGGTAAGCGTAGAATAAAAAGACCAAAGCGTAGAACCCAATTCAAATTAATTAAAAAGTGGCCAAGTGCGAGTCGGACTCGCCCATTAAGGGTTCCGTAGCAGCAAGTAACATAATATAAAAGTTCTTGTAGTTCGTTTTAACTTTGATCGATGTTTAATAATAGTGTATTTTTTTAAATTAAGTTATTGATAAGTAAACATTATATACTAGATCTCGTTCAAACCAATTTTCGGTGGAAGTTTGCATGGTAATGTACATCACCCACATTTTACCACTTTGGAAGTGTCTCTCGCGCAAACTATTCACTTTAGAAAAAATTATAATTATAAAAATATTAAGAACCTCAATATCATTTTTGAAGACCTATCTATAGATACCCTACACGTATGGGTTTGATGAAAAAAAATTGAGTTTCAGTTCTAAGTATGCAAAATTTATTATTTTTTTATTATTTTTGTGTGGAAATCTTAATGCGGTTCACAGAATACATCTACTTACCAAGTTTCAACAGTAAAGGAAAAAGGTGGCTGTGACATACGGACGGACAGACAGACAGACATGACGAATCCATAAGGGTTCCGTTTTTTGCCATTTGGCTACGGAACCCTAAAAACCAACTAAAATGTTAGGTATGTCGTGGATATCAGGCTCGTCACATAGGGGGTTGAAAAGCATAATATACTACATACTGCTATGAGGGGAGGCGCCTTAAACCATTCATAAGTAATAAGTGATGACAGAAGTTCTCGTTTGAAGTCGCCCACTAATTAAAGGGCCTTTTCTAATCCAAACTAACACACTTTACTCAACCTAAACTGAATACAAGAATACTCACACAGTGTTACAACTGGCATTTAAGTTGATCCTTGTACAGAAAACCATCGCCTCCTTTCATCGCTTTCTGCAAGGGTCTTTCTATAATTGAATGTTTTGCGAAATGCCCCTGAAATTTGGCTCTAAATGTAGGTTGTCCAATCCCTTTATAATCACTGCGTGACTGACGAAGCTGCTTGTATAAATATGTATATAGTCTAGCGAGGAAGACGAGGCTGGCATAGACAACGATAGACATGTTGAAACAAGTCGCCGTGTGTATACGTAATACAGTAAGAACAACGTATACACTGCATTATGCAGTCTGCATACTATGCACGCAATTAAAAAAAGCATACTCACAGTCCCTGGAATCAATAATTTTTATTGGTATATTATGACTGAATGGAGATCACTATTCTTAGGAGAGGACCAACCTCACGGCGTATTAGCATTGATTAGCGCTTACGATATTGAGCCCGTTTGAGGCAGATTAGTAACTTTGTTCCGTAGTACAGAATTAGATACTATAGTACTGCCCGTAGCACTGGAATGAGACTGATGCACAAAATAAGGAGACCCACAGAAGGTGAGTTTAATAAATACCGCACTCGAGCAACGCAACATAGACTCTCTCACGGACACGAATCTCGGAACAGTTCGGAATAGTCCAAGCTCAGCTGTTGCGAGATCAGTGTCCCTGAGAGGTTGTCTATATGTGTGAAGGTTTTAAGCAAATTAAGACTTATGGCTGATGGAGGGAAGTGGATTTAATAAGTAAAAAATATGCCATCAAAAACAAACTTGTAAAAAACCAAGTCTCGCAACTCAGTTCTTCTACCGTAAAAAGTTGTGAGATCCATGTAATACCAAGTCGGTAAATTTATTCAGTCCCTACTTATTGAATGAATGAATGAATGAAATTGAATGAAATTCTTTATTAAACTTCAAGAAATACGAATACATTTACAAACATAGCCCCACAAAACTATATTAATAGTTTGACTGTGGGTACAGAGCAGTCTCGGGGACGAGAATCACGCCGCCGACAATTTTAGCACTTATAATCTAAGTATAACTATATATAAGCAACTATAATAAACTATTTAAAAAATTGTTGTCTTATGTTATTACGTAATTAGCTAACCTAACAACATCTTATAGTGACCATAATCAATATGAAAAATATTTTATGTTTTATACAAATAGATTGACTTGGCCATCGCATGAAAACACAATGTATATCACAAGTAATGCATATATTATATTAAATTTGATTGTTTAGTGCGATTGCCAAGTCAAACTATTTATTTAAAACATAAAAGATTTTTAATATTGATATGGTGCTACCGTGCTGCCGTGCCCCCAGATACAGTTTAAAAAACAGTGCACAGTTTAAAAATAAGTTATATTTAAATAATGATTTTCTTAAATACGTAAATTATTATAAATAGTAATTCGGTAATAATTTTTGTGTATTGACTGGACTACGGTAGTCAGAAGTGGGGCGCTAGTGAACCGACCGCCATCTTTGTTTTCCACGGGCAGTGCAGCGCGGGAAGGCTGACTTGTATCGGTGGTAATCGAAGTGATCGGTCACCATTTCGCCTTCTGTCAGTGTGTCTGGCTCTGAGTACCAACTATTGCTATTTTTAGATAAGTATTTATGTTTATTATTTAAAGCTTATCGTTATTTAAGTTAAAGCAAATAATACTATGAAGTGAATAAATGTTTTGTGAATAATCATATTGCTTTATAAAATAAATATTTTGTACCTCCGATAATATAGTTTATTAGCTCTCTCCATCCTGTTTTTGCCCCAAGGAGACAAATTATTATGCATTATGATAAATTTAAATGGTTAGATACTCGTAATTGCAAAAAAGAGTATTATTTATCTATATCTTTGTTTTAAGCGAATTGATGTTTTGATGTTTTAGAGTTACAATACATATTAAATTTATGAATATTTGTGTTTATGGCATAATATTTCTTTTTTTTTTAATAAGAAATCGAGCGCGTTTGTATGAATCTTACCTTCTGCAATCTCCTTATTTTGTGACTGAGGTTACCAAGTTTAAGCGCTTCGCTGAAGGCGATTGGATCACTCGTATGTTATACAATGTTACTATAATTATGTTTCCTATTGTTCTGTTTACAAACAGTAAACTTGTTACTTAATATTAAATTTACATGAACAAGATGGCGATCCATAACACATGCCTCCCTCGGCGACGACGGCTATAAACTTTCGGTCGTTCGTCTATTACAACGTGATTGAATATTAAGCAAACAAACAGCTCTACCTAAAGGTAATGTAAACATTAATAACATTAGAAGTATAAACAACTACAAATGCCAATATATACACGATCATTTAAATGACTATAATGTATAGACATTCAGAATCATAAATAAAAAAAGACGTAAATACAAAAATACATATATTTCAAAGAACGTTCTCAGAATAGTTTATAAAATGCAGCAACAAGAAGTCCATGACACATGTGTGCTGTGGCTTTCCGTAGCGTCGTGTATCTTGTGACTGCAGTTCTGAATCGCTCCATAAATCAGGTACGTGACGAGGGCGTTAACCGACGCTCCCTGGAAGACGAGACCACGTGTGTTTTTTGAAATAACAAACGATTATAAAGTCCGCCTGGTGGTCAGAACATCGACACTTGCAATACCTAGCTTTTCACCAGTGCGTGTTGTTGGCTCTAATACTTTAGTTCTTGCATTTTAAACCATAAAGTTGTTGGTGGCTCAAAGAAAGATGAAAATCGTTATGCTAGGTATTACTGTAAACGACTGTAACAATGTAGGTATTGGAAACACTAGATTAAATGAAGTAGAGTGTTTTTTGCGCAAAAAAAAATGGGCGGGTCAAATAATTAGCAGAACCGATGACCGGCGAAGCAGAAGAGTGGTAGAGTGAAGACCAAGGGCTGGCACCAGAAGCGGTGATCACCAGAAGACTAGATGTAATGACTTGATTAAAGTTGCGAAGATAAATGGGACGCAGAAGGAGGGTCGTGTAAGGCCGAAGAAGAAGAACGCGATCCGACCCAAACCAACTGCAATCTGTGCCCCTCGGAGAATCTAGTAAGGAATGGAGACACGCGTGCGTGATGCAATTCCATCTAGGAAACCTCTGACGGTGTTCCGATCACACGCCCCCAAAAAGTCCGGTTACGCTAAAATACCAACTGAGATAATAAGCAAACTCTCTCCAAAAAAAGCCGAAGGAGAACTCTTAAGCGCGGCACTGTACGGTAATTGGTACTGCACGCACATAATTGTACATTATAATAGAAATAAAAGTGCCCAGTTACATACTATCCAATGACATAGAGCCCTCATTGTTTATTTTACGCAGACATATATAGCGTCATAAACAAACGACGACGTGAGCAGGAAACACAAATGCCGGGCACAGAATACAATTGAGGTGGCGACTCGCTGACCGGCGTTGTGTCACAACAACGGACTGTTTCATGCAAGCTGGATAGATGCATGTTTCTTTTTTAGAATTTGAAATTAATTTTTGTCGTCGAATTGATTGCTAGCCGATGCTACAAATAAAAAGTTGTAGGGAAACTATGTAGTTAAATCACAAATTATGGAGATCCTGAAGGTAAGCTTAATACATACCGTGGTCGAGCAACGCACACAAATACCCTCTCACGGACGCGGACGGAATCTCACAACAGTTCGCGACAGTCCGAGCGCAGCTGTTGCGAGTTTCTTTGTCTGTGAGAAGTTATCTATATATGCGTTCCTCAAGCGTGTTTGAATAAAATTTCCCTTCTGAAGTCTCATTATTTTGTGGTTAAATGTACCTACAAAAATTTAACTGGAACTACATAAACCTGCAGATAGTTCTTGCAACGGTGAAATATTTTAATACAGTTCGTGCGCGAAAGTTCTGTTAACAACATGTTGAGTCGTAATAATAAAAGGTGGAAAAATAAAGTTGTATTGAGTGTTCAGTTCGCTGCATAGCTAAGGATTGATATGACAAGAACAATATGAACGGTAATGTTACCATATTTTTTTGTTGTTTTTGTGTGTCCGATATTTATTTATATATTTAGACTGTAATTTTAATGTACAATAAAGGTTATAATAATAATATTTCGAAACTATTGCAAGCACCATAATCACGTTTCAACTTTGTGTTTTACTCGGATTCCATGCAATATCATATGATTTACAGGAAAATATTTTTTTATGTATGTCCGGCGATTTCTCAGTCATTTGTGAACCGATTTTAAAAATTCTTTTTTTATGTAACATACGTTTTCTGAATGTAACATTTTTTCATGAATAAAGAGTTTGTTTGTTTGGTTGAACGCGCTAGTCTCAGAAACTACTGGTTCGAATTGAAAAATTATTTTTGTCTTGAATAGTCCATTTATTTAGGAAGGCTATATTAAAAAATGTTAAAATTACACCCGTGTGTAAAAGTACACCCGTGCGATGCCGGGGCGGGACGCTAGTCTTAAAAAGCGGTCTGTATTCGTGCGTGTTCTAACCTTTTTCTTTGCTGCCACCGGACTGAGTCATTACTCAAATAAAGACACTACAGAAGGTACGTTTGATATAAACGCGCTCGCGCGTTTATATCCAACGCACGTAGCCTTTATGTTGTTGTAAGTAACGTATTACTGTTTTTCCCTTAGTGTTGACGTGACTTCTTCTAATGATTTAAATATGTAATGCGTTTGTTACCTATATTACAAGAAAAATGTCATAGGAAGTAACTAGCATCTATGTATGACACAGGCTCGGCCTAGTTTTGATGCTAGTGATCTTAGTCTTCTATTAAAATAAAAAAATAAAAAAACATCAAAAGAAAAGAAGAAGAAGAAGAAGAAGAGAGTTATAAATAATGTGCTACGTAGTACATTATAACTCAATAAAAAGAAATATTATAAATTGTTATCATTGTTTTAAGTCTCATATATTTATTTTCTTGGTCAATAAAGCATTATTATTATTATTCTCTTTATTTATTTTTAATCTTAGTTTTAAGTTTTATAAAAATTGTATAAAAAGTAAAATATAACAAAATATCATACAAAAATACAACTTTTATAAAAATCTAAACCTAGAACGCCGCCAGCAGCGGAGCAGGACTCAAGCTACCGGCGATTAAGGCTGCAGAGAAAGAAACCTCCTGACAATGCGTGCCGTATCAAGGAGTGCAATGTTGCCTTCTGTATCTGACCCTTGATCCAGCCATCCAGCGAAAGCCTATTAAGATGTTGATCGAGACTCTTAGCTTTAAGGCCGAATCTTGCAGGCACGACTATGGAGACAATGATCGTCAAATCCACATCCCACACAGCGGTCACCTCGTGAGCCAAGTCAAGGTACTAAGTGAGCTTGTCCTTCTCGGCTTTCACAAGGTTCTCGTCATGAGAATTGTGATATCGATTAGCATTGCCTGGCGCGTCGATCTATCTGTCAACACGATATCAGGCTTATTGGCAATAATAGTCCTGTCCGTAATAACAGATCGATCCCAGTAGAGCGTTGCATAATCATTTTTGAGAACTGGCACCGGCGTGTACTTATAGTACTCACCGTTAGCCAGATGAGAACAACCGGAAATAATATGCCTGAGTGACTCACCGGGACGGCGCGGCGGCGGCATGCCCGGCAAATGTATTGTTATTATTATTATTATAGACAACCTCTTATGGACACGAAATCTCGCAATAGCTGAGCGCGGCCTGGTTCGAGATGGTCCGCCCGTGTGCTTTTCTCGCCGCAGTATGTGTGAAGCTTACCTTCTGGGTGTCCTTATTGTGCGACACAGGCTTTAGCGCCGCACCGCCGGCGTCGCAAAAGTTCTTTATTGCTTCAAGGAATATCCGCACGACATTATTTGACGTCTTTTTAGTGCCGTTCGTATTGCTATTAGATTGGAGTTTTATTCTATTGACGTATTGGAGGAATTCATTTCATCTAAATTCAGATTGATATCGAAATAAATAAATTTTAAATAACCCTATACATAAATTGCCTCAATATAAATAAAATAAATAAAACTAAATTAAAGTAAATAATGTTATAATTTATAAATTTTAGAATTGGAAGAATATTATTTAAATTCTAATGTTTACGCGATCACTACGCATTGAAATAAAACAACTTTTACGGATCTACTGGATATAATGAATGACATGTGTTTTTATCATTAAAGTAATCATTTACGATTTAAAAGCCCTTTTCAATTAAAACAATAAAGTAACTAACGAATTAATAACTTTAAATCACAATATTTTAAAATAAATAGGTAGATACATTATGTTTTTATTGCAGCAAAATTACGTCTGATGACAATAAACATAACAAGCTTGAATAATCGTATCTCTCCATGAATGAGGTTCTCAGACTAGACCGCAGAAAAGCTTTAAAACGTTGACGTTCAAGGCTTTACGACTTCATTATCTGTCCAGCCTACCTTTCTGTCCAAGGCTCCCATTTTATGCAGATTCGTTGGTAAAAGCCTAACGCCGCGCGCACACGGGGCGTATAAAACGCGCGGTAAAACGCTGCAACGATGCAATGCTGCTCAACGTATAGCGATGTGTAGTAGGTACTACATGGAAAAGAGTGTTCTCGGTATCTTTTTAAACAGACGTAGACTTAGTAATCATATAAGATTTAATATATATACTGTTTTGAAACTCCAATTCACTTCGAATTGATTATAATAAGACAAAGACTTAACAATACTTAACGGTTTCGTCAAGGTCCAAAAGAAGAGGGCATGCCGTCACCGGCCGAATCAGAACCGTTGCGGTACCGCACTGGCAGGGCCCCAGTTCCTGCTGCGCGCTGCGATGCCGACAACGCCGATGTACCTGTCGCGCCTGCACCACACCATCACAGCGCAGGATGTGATAGAGTACATTAAGACAAAGACAAATTTCCTTGTGAGGGTGGGTGGAGCCGCTGGAATCGCGACACAATGTCAGCTTTAAGGCATTTGTGGCGCGAGTCCCGACAACCAAACTGGTCGACACCTTTATATGAGAAGACTTCTGACCGAAGGGCATGGTGTACCGGCGTTTCCGCGGAAGATTACTCGTCAACGCCACCGGAATAGCACAAGCAAATGCTTAATATACCTACTAACACAGTTATAAGTTATATAGGTATATGTACTAACAAAAAATATTTTATATTGCATGTATGTTAGTCTCTAATGTATATTTATATGGGCCCCTCTGTATTTTTACCATCTTGTACATTGTGTGTTGCCTGAAATAAATGATTTATTATTATTTATTATTAACATCATTATAATTTATACTACTGACACAGCTTCGCTTTTAGTCCTTCCCGTTCGCCGGCTTGTAACCAACTGACCTCTGTCCACACGCGCCGTCATTATACTCTCGTTGCTCCATTCTCCACGCTCCTTTACGGGATTGGCGGAATACAGCAGCATGATACACAATCGATTAGGTACCGTACTAAATATAAATGTAACAAAGCAAAAACTATGAAATACTGTTGAAATCATGACAATACCTATTTGTAAATACAAAAATCCTGACAGAAAAACAATTAATATCGCATAATTAAAGCCGCCAAGCACTGAAAAAATTCACCAACTTTCGTCGAATAGCTTAAGACTATATCGAATATATGACTAATGAATCTGAAATGTTGATATAAGTTACATCATATCTTTATCTTGTGTTTTGATAACTAAAACCAATAATTAGCGGTCTCAATTGTCGCAAGAGCTACGTATTTTCGACCATATGACAGCGCCAGTAAGGATCAGTCTTTTTAAATGTTCACAAATCGAGGTGTTGTCTAATGCTAACATTTTGCAGGCGGATAGGATTATTTAGGTGTTAAAAGGTAATTTAGATATAATGCATCTTTTACAGTGATAATATTTTCAAATATTTTATTTATTTATTTATAAGGTCTGCCAACATTAATGTTAAAATGTTTTCATCAACAACATCCGATGTTGCGCTTATTTAAAAACCGCCCTGTGTGCACCGGCTCTAAGTCTTAATGCCTGAATCCCAAAGAAGACTCTGAGTTAACTAGGTATGTATTTTTCAACAAAGGAGAGTAATAAAAATAAAGATGTAAAAGTAACGCCGCAGTTCGCAGATCGGAGCTTGCTTCAAATGTTATGTTATTTCTGTTACAATTTCATTAAAAGTGGAAAAATGGTTAAGAAACCACGAGATTTTTTCACTTTTAATTAAAGATGCAGAGAGAGCACTTGGAATTGCGAGATTCTTGAAAATTATTTAGATTTCATTTAGGAGAAAGTTTTTTTAATCCCAACAATTTTTTATAAATTAATACTTGAAGCGAAAACTTTGTGCCCTTTTTTAAGCACATTGTTCGCATCGAACGGAGGAGTGTGAGATTTAGTATAGATTAAACTTATAATATGTGTTACATTGTATATTTTGTGAATTAAAGTCAAATTTCGACCACACATTGCTAGAAAGTTTTTCGCCGCCAATAAGTCCGATTACGCCGAAAAAGAAAAAGCGGGTTGGCTGTTTAGTCTATTTATTTAGCAAACTTTTCCTATAAAACAATATCTACTGAAATAAAAGTATTTGAAATGATAGTACAGAGTTTTGTTGGAAGTCTGCCCAGTATTCTTTGTATCTTAAAGACATACATTTTTTTCGTAAATAATTTCAAGAGTACCCTAAACCGGCCAGTATGTATGAAGAAATCAATGAGAGTAGATGAAGCGAAAGAAGTATGTAAAAATCGTAGCAGGAAGTAATCTCTGCTTTTTTATACTGAGGTTTCCCTGAGGAATTCCCTAGCCGAATCAGCTCGCGGGGCTTCAACTCCGCGAGGTATGGGGGGTTATCCGATGTTCTGGCCGACCCACTAATACCTCAGTACCTACATACTTCTACTGCTTGGTTGGGACCCTAAGTTAACTCTGCCTACCCCTATGGGAGACAGGTGTGGCTGTATACATCACCAGCTTATATTTTTATGTCTCCACTGCTGAGGCACAAGCTTTCCATATAGACGGATTGAGAGAACGGGTAATAAACCACCACGAGGATCCAGTGCGGATTGGTGGTTGTTAACGACTGCTAATTATTGGTCACTCATCCGATGACCGGCCTTTGCGAAAGTTTCTTTAACCTTAGACCGGGCGCGTTAACCACTGCGCCGCCATTAAGCTCCTCGATCGTGGCTGTATGAATGTTTGTATTTCTATTGTTTCATATAAAATGATATTGTTGCTTTACCTGCCGCTTTGTTTCCAGAGAACATCTGCCAATGCCGCTTCAAGCTGGTGTTCGTACCGGAGGTGAAGCGGCCGGCGCCGCCGCGCGCCGACGACGACCCCGCCTCCATCGATATCAGTCAGTCCAACCACTACTTTTCATAATTCAGAAAATAAGTTGAAAAAACACAAAGCGGCATCTCGGCCGGCATGAGCTATGTATAGAGATGAGGCGCGGACTGCTTTCTGTCTAATCGCATCTAAGCGCTTTTCAACAGCCTCTGTAGTCTAGCTGTTTAGACCCAGAGTTCCCGGATTCGATTCCTAGCGGGGGGTGCATGTTTGTGTACTCGGTTTGGTTGGTGGTAGAGCTTCTTTGTCCGCCTGACTAGCTACCACTATCTTATCTAAATATGTCGCCATACCATCAATGTTTGTAGCATTGTTGTGTTCCGGCAGCTAGAGAAAAGATAGCCAGTGCCTCAGTAGTTGAGGTTCTGAGTGAAGTGCGTTTCCACGTTCGGCCTTATCATCACATTACATCAAGTGAGATGAAGGCCAAGTGCTTACCCGTAAGATATAAAAAAGAAAAAGCTAAGTCCGAAACTACATAACAAAATGGCAGCAGCGCCGTCGGCGTCGTTGCGGCGCGGGCACGCCTCGACTGCGCCGCGCCTTCACTTCGACTGAATGAGCGCACATCCATGTAATCTTAAAGAAATTCTAGATGTGGCAAGTCGCTTGTGCGCCTGCACCTCGACGCTGACTCCTGAACATTCGAGCGTTACCCCTTACCTACCCCCGTACTAGTAAACAAAGTGTAAGCTTGGAGTAGTTACTCCGTGTTTTGTTTCCGTCATGTAAACTTCAATTCAATTTTTTTTTATACGTAGCACTGCAAATGACTCCAATTCACCTGATGTTAAGTGAATATGGATTCCAGATGCGACGACAACTGGTGCAGCGTGAAAACAACGCAGCATCAGTTATCCTCACTTTGCCGGCCCAGAAGGTGCCTCTTCACGCCTCGTTTGAAGGACCCCATATCATAGGAAGGAGGGAAAACGTGTGCTGGCAAACTATTCCATGTTTTGGAGGTGCGACAAAAAAACGAGTCACCAAATTTCTTAGTGCGCGATGGAATATTTGAGACAGTGAAGCGGTGACTCCGGAGAGCAGCACATGTACTCCTATGGAGGAAGGGAGAAGGTGAAATGAGGTCAAAGAGTTCTTCAGAGAACTCGCCGTGGTATGAGCGGTAAAACACACTGAGTGACGCAATATCTCTACGCAATTGCAGAGTTAGAGCAAAATTAGAGTAAAAGAGACAATACACGAAATAACAACTCCAAGCTTGCTTGCATTATGTCTATTAATAGGGTTCGGGATTCTGTCAAAGCGGATCAGGCGATTACCAATAAAGCTATCTTTGCTAGATCCATTAAGTACGCTTCCATTTTTGACCTTATTACATAAAGTACCATCAGGTTCGTTAAAGATCAAAAATCCTATACCGTTGTAAAATAAAAAAGAACCCTCAGCAATATAGCTCCAGCTAAAACTGTACAATGCAACACCCATGAAAATAATATTTAACAACATTTACGACGAAAGTTTTGTACAATTTTAATGACCGAAAGGCATCTCGCGAGCGAGCGCAACGGGTAAAAACTACATCTGCTTTATTTTTCTCTAGTTTAAAACTTTTCTATGGTGATCATGGCTATGGCTGTAAAAAGAAAGCACTACAAAACTTTCACTGCAACTGTAAATTCAGTCATGCGGTGTTGGAATAAGGAGCAATTCGGCGTGCCATTGTTGTGTTTGATATTGTGGAGGTAGTGCAAGTAGTTTCAGTTGTCAAAAGTTGAACAGACGATAAAAACCAGACTCCGATTGGTGAATACTTTCAAAAGCAATTTACGTCGAAACTAGGGGTTGCTTTGTATTCAATAAAATTTTACTTTAGCGGCCTTTTACATAATGAATGGCAACGAGAAAAAATCCGATTAATCCGCTTAGGAAGATTAGAATTTTATTAAACATTTTCTGCTGCTCATTTTTCAAGAAATACCTCTTTTATATTTTAGTAGATCCTTAAGATAATTTTGTAAACTGAATAAGTTGGTATCTGTCACATAACTGAACAGTTTTAGTTGCCAATAAGCATCAGAAGATCAGTTGCGCGTTATCGAGCTATACCAATCGTGTTAAATCATGGTCATCATCTGATCATTAGCCTTTAAACGTCACACTGCTGGACTCAGATGTTCCTAAATAAGGAATGGCAACATCAGACCATAACCCACAGAACTGGCCTAATGCGGGTGGGTGGGTTTTGACGACTACCTTCTTACGACAACAACAGAGATCAACAACTTCATAAGCCTTCTGGAACACGGAAGAGCTTGAGTTATTTACTTTGGTCACACATCCGATGGTCCAGCACTACAAAAGTTGCTTAACTCGCAACCCTAAAGGTAGGAAATCATTATGTTCGCGAACCTGCAACTGCTCCTGGTAATGGGTACGTTCGCGAACATGGAGTGAGCAAGGTTACACGCTACACGGCATGGGATCCGTTCCATGTCGGTTTTTAAGTAGGCGCGTGCGTAGAGTTTTCAATTAGAGCAGTTGCTGTGGATACCCTGTGAATGCCCACCTCACAAAGCGCACTTCAACCGGAAACCTCAACTACTGAGGCACTGGCTATCTTATAGGTATCAAGCTGCCGGGATATAACAATACTACTTAGTAGCTAGCCAGGAGGACAGACAAGCCGATAACACAAACATATACCCTCCGCTAGGAATCGAACCTGGAATCTTGGGGTCTGTGATCGGTGGTCTTAACCACTAGAACACAGAAGCAGTTAATTATTTATTTCAAAATCTTAATAATTTTACCACCTTCCACCACCGTCAACTCCTACAAAAGTTTAAAAGTGTTCGTAAATTATTCGATTTAGCCACGTAACGTTATCAATTTGAATATGGGAGATATAAAAGTTGGTTTACCAATTTAACTTAGAAACCATTAAGAAATTGTGACGTAAGTTCGGGAGTCGTTAGCTTATGAGATCTTCGGCCCAAGAAATATATCACTGCATAAACCGGTTGGCGGCTGATTTATCGATGAACTATGTTAATAGCCAACAGAGTTTGGAATGAATATCTTTCAGACATACAGTGGTGGACTTAAATTAGAAAAACTTTATATGAATTATGAAAGTTTGAAGTCTACATACAATATTCGTGAAGTGATGTAGGTATAGATTTAATATTTCATAATCATGCAACAATATAGCCACTCCATTAGAATACTCATAAAATAAATTAAAAAAATAAAACTGTCTATACTTCAATCATAAAAAGGTTTAAAGCATACATAGCTTATTTTCTGTTACTGGCCGCTTGGACGCCTAATTAGAAACACTTTAGAAGAGCATGCACGGCACATTCTATTTTTGAAAATGAAAAAATAAATAAAACTTCTTTCTTAGCTATTTCTTTGGCGGCAATTGAACATCAAATTGGAATTTTGTTTACAATTTTTTGTTCAAAATGGGCAAAAATAAAAGTTGTGACGCGTCAACTAGGCAAATAATTGTTAATTTGCACATCGACCAAAAATGGACGTACAGGAGAATAGCTGATCATTTAAAATGTTCCGAAAAGAATGTTTTTAATGCTATTGACCGTTATAAAAGACACAGAACTATTGAAAATGTTCTTAGAAAGGCTTGACCGAGGAAAACTTTGACCAGAGAAAATATGCTAGTCGTACGTATTGCTTAACAAGACCCAATTAAAGGATCCAACCAGATTAAAAGTTTTTTCGCCTGATGACCCTAGAAACGTCTCGTCAAGACTGGTACGCCGTAGATTTGTAGAAGCAAAATTATTTGGGAGGGTTTTTCGAAAGGTACCGCTTCTTACCAAGGAACATCGAGAGAAGCGATTATTATTCGCTAAAAAGTATGTCAATTGGACAGTACGGGATTGGAAAAAAGTCTTATTCTCAGATGAAACTAAAATAAACATGGTAAATTCAGACGGCCAGCGCTACATTGGACGTTCAATAAACCATGCTTTTAATTATAAATACACTAGAAGCATAGTCAAGCTCGGGGGCGGCAATATCAAGGAATGGTGATGTTTTTCCGGATGTGGAGTTGGACCGTTCGAAAGATTGAAGGTACAATGGATCAACTGCAGTACAAAAACATCTTAGAAGAGACAATGATTCCCTACTTTGACGACAATTTGCCTGTAACCTGGATCTTTCAGCATGATAATGACAATGAATGACACGAGTATGTATATATATAATCTAAATCTCGGAAACAGCTCCAACGATTTTCATGAAATTTAGTATGCAGAGGGTTCTCGGGGCAGTAAATCGATCTAGCTAGATTTCATTTTTAGAAAACGTCGATTTATCCTAAAAAAATACTGAGCAGAGTCGGTCATCCAGGTAATTAAATTACACACAATTACAATTAAAAACTTTCAAGAGCCTGGAATTACAAATAATGCTTACCTCTATCACTATCACATTAAACTTTAAAAATATATAATACGATAAAAAAAAACCATTGTAGTGACTGTTATAGCATTAACTAACGCAAGAAAAATAAACAGGTCGACCCAAGTTTCCGGCTTTATAAAACAGGTGGCCTGTTCTTGGGTAAATGTATGGCATTCTAGTAAACTTCCATACAATAAGAAGAAAACCTTCTCATAAACTAAGAGCCCGTATCGAAAAATTTCTTATGCAAAGGTACTAAAACTTGTAAAGTAAGATACTCGTATAGTTAAGTATAGTTGGTACAATGTCTCTAGTGATCGCGAGGCTAGGCTGTATTTGGGATTCAAAATGCTGCCGAAAGGTGACATTGTATTTTAGTGTTGGGATATTGCAAATCAAGCAACTTCCACAAAACCGGGTCAGCGGATCTTAGTCAAATCATTTATTCAACATAAGCCTACACACAGACACTTATTGACGTCAAAACTATAAAATCCAAATAATAATAAAAAAACTAATAAAAGTAGAATTTAAACTACTGACTCTATCACCAATTTTGGGAGAGCCTACGACTATAATATAACTATAACTGTCCTACTGCTGAGCAAAGGCATCCATCATTGAAATCAAGTCATCACTATAATTGATGGTCAGCGGATGGGTGACCAACATTTAATTATTTTAAGCTTTACTTGATTCTTCTCAAATGCTATTGTTAGAGTCCCTAGTGTTTTTTCTGTAGCTAAACTGTTATAAATTTTTTCACCAAAGAGCCGTATAAAAGTCCATGATGATGATTAACAGAAGCTGATTTTGCTAATGACTGTTATTTCACATAAATGAGTGTACTGCACGATTTTGATTTCGGCAAACATTACGCCAAACGGTACCAATCATAATCTCCGATTGACCGTAATTGCCGGCAGCTTGCCCTGGCACGCACTGCCATCTAATTCCGCTCGATTGATTAAAGGGAGCCATCACACTAACTAATTACGTCACAACGTGATACTGAGCGCCGAAAGTCTTTTTAAGTTGCTATTAATTGGCACCTTCTCTTATAGGATTGTTATGTTTATTCACTGCCAATAGAATAGTTACCACATTTGGAAAGTTTATTTTATCAAATTTTTAAGGGTCTGGAGCAGACATCTTTATGAAACGTTTGTTGCAGTATGGGAGCCGCCGCCGCTGACGCGCGTGTGCGCATGCGACACGTGCTCCAAGCCGACGTTGCCCGCGCACGAGGAGCCGGGCTGCCTGCAGCTCAGGCGGCTGCCGCTGCGGGCCGGTAACACTGCACTATCACTGCGAGTTTGCTAATTGCCTTAGCCGTGTGAAACGAAACACTGTTAGAGGATTTCATTACTTACTAGTGCATGTCCCCGTTCCCTACAAGATTCTCCGAGGGGTTCGGATAAGATCGGGATTGTGCATGTTATACAGCACTCATGTAAAGCCAGTACAAAATACGACTTCCCTTCTGGTAGGAAATGTAGTTTCTACGAGCAAGACACAAATACAGTCAGTAGACTTTTCAAACCGTGATTCCTTGTAAAATAAAGTCTACCATTGACATGCACTTAAGCCTTTACGACACAGAGACCCGCCGCGGAGGCGTGGTGCATGTGTAGGCTCGGTGGACTGTTTATAACGACTCCGTAGAAATGTGGAGCGAACGCTTTGTTTGGTCGCGAGGCTGCTGGGTAAAGCTTGTTATCTATGCACCGCGCGGTTCGGGGACTCCTGTCCAATCATAAATAAGGATCCTGTGTATTCGCGCTGTCTTGTTAAGCAGGCTTTGAAGTCCGTGCAACCGAGTTCTTATCCTATCCTTATTATATCATAACATTTTCGATTTCAAAAACCGAGAATAACCAATACAGCAATATAAGAGCTTTATTTTTCTAAGACATTCTTATCATTCGGTTTAAACATCTGTGTTAATTGCAGCTAAAGATTCGATTGAACAGTTTAACGTGATGAATGACTGGCGATGTTTCCTTCAGTCCAGACCCGGATCCTGGTGCTGCAGAACCAGTCGGTGCTCACGGCGCGCTGGCGGACCGCCGTAAGGTACTGGCCGCGGCGACGGAACAGGACGCTCACCACAGGTACCTAAGTTAAACCATCACCATCACCAACTTAAATATTTACCCACTGCTGGGGCACGAGTTTTTTCTTTAGTTGGTAACACCATGAAGGAACGGGCTACAGACGATCACGCCGGCTCATGGCGGTGCTGTGGTAGTTAGCGACTATGCAGCAACGGCCTTACCTGCTTTCCGAAGCAAGGAGGAGCTCTTGATGATTAATTTTTGGATACTTATTTGATGAATGTCTTTGCGAAAATTGCTTAGCATTAGCAATCGCATGCCGAGCGCGTTTATCACTGCGCAATAAAGATTCTCTCTTCCCTTTGCTTAAATTGACAAAAAGAAGTATCATAGTAAGTAAACTGACTGTAACTGTCCCACTGCTAGGCAAAGGCCTCCATTAAGTCATCGCTACAATCAATGGGTACAAGCACAAGTATAATAGTGCAGTCATAATAACAAGACAAAACAACGCGACACTACTTAAAGCTCCTCAGAACTGACCAACTCACTTACTCGCGTGCTTACACTATCCATCGGTGGAATTAACGGAGCCATTCCAACTTCAACTTTTTTCGACCAACTCGCTTGATTAAGGACCGGCGAGGAAGTGAAACCTTTGCGAGGGGCAAGAAAAGTTTCACACACGCGGGCGAGGGTAAACCTCAGTGGGAATACAATTAGGACATCAAAGAAACTCCGCGAAGTTGGCGGACCCGTGGACGGATCACATTGTAGCGGGTACAGTTAATTGGGCTGTTCACTGCATTGTGTTAAAGTTTCTTGGAAAAGAGGTTTTAATTGTCTGTGCTCTGTCTGAATGTGACTGGTTGCTTCTGATCGCTCATGGTGCCCCCAGATTTTGAATTTTGAATTTTGAATTTGGATTTTGATACATATTTTCACGTCCCAGACCAGCATGAGTTATATACCTATACTTATACTATACTATACTATACCTAGAGACAAATAAAAAAAATTGTGTGTATGTCTATATTATTGTACATAGGTACTATTACATGTTACAGCAAGGACTAACTTAATGCTTGCTGGCTTGAGACTGCAAGATTCTACACAAATTGAATGTGCAGTTTCTCGTTCTCCCGCTTAACTTAGACGTGAACACGTACCGCTCAATCCAGTCTGAGCACAGATAATAGATTCCCTTACTAAGGCGGGCGCGGCTGGCGCGCATGCTGATGCGCTTTGAATTGTAGGCGGCCGCACGACGGTCAGCCCAAGCTAGTATAGGGAACGGAGTGTCTACGCAAGTAATATTTACTGTTCTTGTTATCACGTAACGACCATCGTACGACCATTGTACACGACTCCTATAAATTTTTTATTTCTTTGTTTAACATGTTTTGTTTTTTATGTGTAAGTGCATAAAGTTTTTTATTCTATTCTATGCACGCTAACGAAAACGGTTGTTGCAAATTGTTGTATATTAGCAATCAAAGTGTAATTAATGCAAAAAAAAAATCACTGCTTTTTTTCCATGTTACTTTTATTTCGAGATCACTGATGAGATTTAAAAATGGCCCCCCTGCTAGCCATACTAACATATTAAAGTCGTCTTTAAACGTATTTTAGATCCTCACGAGTTAAGTTTGTGACCAAGCATGTTACATAGAAAATTATAGGCTTTCTAATAAATATACATTGTTTCCTTTATAATATTTGGTATATTGAACTAGTATTTTTGTATGACATTAATCTTATCGTATACATGACGACTTCTTACAAAAGTTAACAGGGTATAACATCGATAAAACCGTTTTCCACGCACACGGACAGAGTCACTACTAGTGTTGGGCGGACTCAAGTTTTTAGAGTTTTTAGAAGTTTTTAGAAGTTTAAGGTTTTAGAAACTCGACTCTTAAGCCGTTTGTTAGTGTTAAGATTCATACTTACGAGCACAATATGACTTTAGAACTCGTTTTTTTAAAGGCCTAATTAATTTATAATTTTCTATGTAACTGTTTAATCCCAATGAGATAAAAAGTAATACATTTAATGATCGTGTTCGATGGTGCAGTGGTTAACGCGCTCGGTCTACGATTGCTGAAGTTATGCAACTTTCGCAAAGGCCGGTCATTGGATGGGTGACCAATAATGATATCATCGCAAGCTCCTCCGTGCTTCGGAAGGCACGTTAAGCCGTTGGTCCCGGCTGCATTAGCAGTCGTTTATAACTACCGCACCGCACTGGGCCCGCGTGATGGTTCATGGCCCGTTCTCCCTAACCATCCATAGGGAAGGCTTGTGTCCCAGCAGTGGGGACATAAAATGAGCTGATGATGAATGATCGTGTTCGTTCATCAAGAAGACTCAATTTTTTTTACGTACCTTCTACAAAATACTACGTTACATTCTACAAAAACTAAGTTTAGTGAGTCAAGTTATCTTTCATTCTGGCTCGTCAAAAGAACTCAACACTCAAAACTTATTTTAATCAAAGTCCCGCGAGCTCTGCTAAAATAAGTGCAGTCCTTAATATTAGGCCTTATAGGAGTCCTGAACAACACTAGTCACCAGCGAGAGCCGGCGACGCGACGCGACCCCATCATTCCCCGTTTTATCTGCCGCTCGTAAATTCCACCCGCAAGCATCGGCTAAGCTAGCCACCGCTTAATTGGCGGCTGGCCGATCAGCCGGTAGACCCGCGCTCGCATCTGCCGCGTTCACGCGCTCGTAATATCAAGGTGCCGGGCCGCGGACGCGTCGTTAATTAACGGCTCATTTACATAATTGCCATATTTTAATCACGCAATGGAACCTTTTCGACGCGCCGTTGAAAATTTAGCAAACATTAATTGGTAAAGGAGACAGTGTTCTTTGGAGCATCTAATATATTATGTGCTCAATAATTATCCTCGTCCAACGCTTTCGTTTTATAGTGAAAATAATTAGCAAAATGTTGTATGCTCAAAATTTATTCTAGATTTGTCTCGCAATAAATATAAAATAGATATCTCAATAAATATAGATTTATATCGCCCAAAATTATTTAATATTAGCGGGGTTAAACTTTATTTAGAGACTAATGTTAATTACTACATTTCATATTTTTCTTAGTTTCTCACAATTATTGTTTTTTACAGGGGTTATTTTTATTTGAAGAATTATTTCTATTAGCAACTCATTCTTATAAATATTCATGAATTTTAAAAACATAAAAGAGTCTAATGTATTTACTTATTTATACTAATGATCTGACGACGTGTACCTCGTTTGCGCCGGGCGTGGTTATTTTTCCAATACTACAGATAAGAAAGTTTGTCATATTGAAAAAAAAATGCTATAAAGGTACAGAACATCTATTGTCTTTATGTCGCTCGGCAATCTTCGTGTTTCGGCTGTCGTCGGATTTCTATCAGTTCTAGAGTTGCTACTAATCCTTTTCATCATCATCATCACCTCAGCCAAAAGACATTAATCCTTTTACTTATAATTATTTAAATTTATTTTAGAATGAGGGGAAATACTATTGTGTCATCATAAAATATAAATAAATATAAGACAATGTCATACTTAATTGATTTACAATTAATATTTGTAAAGAAAATACAATACATTATCATGTATTTCTTTAATTTTAAATTTTGCTGCGCTGCTTGCTGTCAGTAAGCCATTATCGTAGTGTAGATAAAACAGTGTTAAATTAATGTAAATTTCTTGATTTTGAATGTTACCGCGTAAAGGAATGTTGTAGCATAGATAAAACGGTATTTGATTTTTTTGAGATATTTGATTTGTTTTGTTGTAAAAAGTAAAAAGTGTTATAAAAGAATTTGACATAGTGAAAAGTAAAACTTTAATGTCGTTTCTTTGTTAGCAGAGCAACACATTGTTTTATTTTACTCCAAACTACAAAATAGGACTTATATATTTTTACAGATCTATATAGTTCATACCGAAATCAAAAACAAAACAACAATAAAGTCTGAATTTAAATAATTATCTGGAGGCACGGCGTTCGTTGTGGATAAAACTAGAAGCCTGAATTTTTAGTAACCAAGCAGGCATTGTATAAACACGGTATATTTCAAATTTCATTCAATTTGAACCAGTACTTTAAGAATTATATATGTAACTAGCTGACCCGGCAAACGTCGTTTTGCCATAAAAATAAAAAAAAAATTTAGGGGTGGACTACCCCTAACATTTAGGGGGATGAAAAATAGATGTTGGCCGATTCTCATAGATACCGGATGACCAGGCAAACGTTGTTTTGCCATAAAAAATAAAAAAAAATTTAGGGGTGGACTACCCCTAACATTTAGGGGGATGAAAAATAGATGTTGGCCGATTCTCATAGATACCGGATGACCCGGCAAACGTTGTTTTGCCATAAAAAATAAAAAAAATATTTAGGGGTGGACTACCCCTAACATTTAGGGGATGAAAAATAGATGTTGGCCGATTCTCATAGATACCGGATAAGCACAAAAAATTTCATCAAAATCGGTCAAGCCGTTTCGGAGGAGTATGGCAACGAAAACTGTGACGCGAGAATTTTATATATTAGACTAGCTGACCCGGCAAACGTCGTTTTGCCATAAAAAATAAAAAAAAAATTTAGGGGTGGACTACCCCTAACATTTAGGGGGATGAAAAACAGATGTTGGCCGATTCTCATAGATACCGGATGACCCGGCAAACGTTGTTTTGCCATAAAAAATAAAAAAAAAATTTAGGGGTGGACTACCCCTAACATTTAGGGGGATGAAAAATAGATGTTGGCCGATTCTCATAGATACCGGATGACCCGGCAAACGTTGTTTTGCCATAAAAAATAAAAAAAAAATTTAGGGGTGGACTACCCCTAACATTTAGGGGGATGAAAAATAGATGTTGGCCGATTCTCATAGATACCGGATAAGCACAAAAAATTTCATCAAAATCGGTCAAGCCGTTTCGGAGGAGTATGGCAACGAAAACTGTGACGCGAGAATTTTATAATTAGACTAGTCAAAGTTTCTTAAATTTGTCACTCAGTCACTGACTGACTGATCATCAAAACTCTAAGGCTCTTCTTAGCACACAAAGAAGCTTCAAATTTAAATTACAATAATAGTGTTTAGTATTTTAATCAAGGAAAAATTAAAATATTTTGCAATTTCGGTCCAGTTTTCTGGATACACCAACTGCATAAATAACTTTGTAATCCCATATAAATGTATAGGATTACAAAGTTACATTTGCAGTTAATGAATCAGTGTACCTGTTTATGCATAATATAATGGAATAAGAGGTGTAGATAGGTACCTAGATGGTACCTACCGAAAAGGAAAAAAAGTAAGACTATCTACAAAAAGAAATGAGATACCATCAAAAACAAACTTGTAAAAAAACCAAGTCTCGAAAAAAAAAGATGCTGTTAGGTTAGCTATTTACGTAATAACTTAAGACAGAAGGCCCCTTAAGTAGGGACTGAATAAATTAACCAACAATGGTTTTTTTTAAAAGTTTGTTTTTGATGGCATACATTATGCAACTAATAATTAATGGACGTTGTCATTAATATTCGATTGCATTCTGAACTGATATGATTACCAAAAGACATTAACAAAATAGATGCACTGTAAGCAGATACCAACCAAAATGCCACGCAGCCATCTTCTTGATGTAAGCAATTTCGTTTCTCTCGCGAGAAAGAAAAATGTTGAATATCTACAGCACTTAGAAACTATTATTTTTAAATATTAGTTCGCATACAAAGTAGACCGCAAAAAGGTTTACTTTATGAAGTATGAAAGTAAACAAGTTAACTTATCTCTAAAAAAATATTTGTTCCAGTAGACGTAGGTAGGTAGCTAGCTAAAGAAAACACGCAAAGAAAATAAATTAGAATAATAAATATACAAAACTAACATAAAGCTACATAGAGCGCTTTCCACTCAGCCACCGAGACGTTACCTTGGCTCTTTAATACCCTCAAAATACAAGGTGATTCAAGCTATATATGTTTTGCTAGAGTTCTTATAGTATTATAGATATCTTAATAGGATATATTTTTTTATTATTTTAACTGTTTTTTTGTACTGTTGTCCTATCGCTGTGAAGCTATTGATAGCTTTAACTTCCTAAACAACAACGCTTACGGGCGATTAAGCACACGCCCCGATAACAGCCGGCCTGAGCCTACTTGTAAACTCCACCTTAAGTGTTAAAGCCTCGTTGACTTTTCGAAATTACCCTCGAATAAACTTTATTCGGCCATTATATAAAAACCCTAACCCCTGTACTAATAAACACTGTATAAACTTCGACAAGTTATTCCGTGTTTTGTTCTCTCACTCTTATTTGAAATAAAGATTTAACGACGGGAACAAAACACGGAATGTCTGTTCTACGCTTGTTCTTTATTTATAAGTAAGGTCCTATGTGTTTAAAATATTAGAAATATATTTCATTACCCACGCAACGCAAGCGTTAGAATAATAATAATTTTACAAAAACACAAATGTTGAAAAAATTTCCACGAGCAGGATTTGAACCTGCACCCTTCTGACATTCCGGGTCAGGTGCTCTTCAACATTAGTGTTTTTGTAATTTGTTCGCAACAAAATTTGCGTTAAAAATTATTTTAACATTAATAATAATTTTAATGTTAAGTGACCAATACAGTTTTGAAAAATATACACATAATTGAAATGCAGCTAATTTAAAGAAACTCACGATTTTTTTATTTTTTTTTATATTTACGGGTAAGCACAGTGCCCTTGTTCTCACCCGATGTTAAGTGATGATAAGGCCAATGATGGAAGCACACTTCACCCGGGATCCTCAACTAGTGAAGCACTGGCTGGCTATCTTATCTCTAGCTGCCGGAACACAACAATCTATGTGAACCTATCCATATTTATTTCTATTGGAATTCAGTGTGTTGTCCTTTTAGCCACTCAGAGGAGTAGCCAGCTAAGGACCCTAAAGATCTATCTCGGTGTATCGCCTGACTAGACGGGGTAGTCCACGTTAACAACTTGGCGTTTGTGCTATGGGCCCCACAAACCCAACAGCCAGCTGGTGGTCTACTTAACATTGAGTGTTTGTGTTATTGATAAAAAACTATGTCAAACACAATAGAGGTAGAGTCATAAAGGAGAGGTTGAGTGGGGTGCGCTTCATTTCCAATAATTTCATATGAACCAATTTGAAAAGATATAACGTTTATTTGGTATAATTCTTACTTTGTATAAATACATTTCCTTTATCAAACATTTCGTATAAAGCTCTCATAATATAATTAAAATGAAAGCGGTAGTATCGCATGAAGGTTAGGTTAAGTTAGAACAGTGATCAAACATAGCAATCTTGCTTGCATGCATGCTGCTTACTTGCTTGCATGCTTGATTGCATACTTGCTTACATGCTTAATTGTATACTAGCTTGCATGCTGGCTTGCATACTTGCTTGTATGCTTGCTTGCGTTTTTCGAATCAAGTTGATCAAAATAACGATTTACAGCTTTATGCCATACAATAATTAGATGATGTGTGTATTATATTAAACACTAGCTGACCCGGTAGACTTCGTACCGCATTTCTTTTTTTTTTCTTTTTTTTAAATATAGCCTTTGTTACTCAGCGCTAATATAGCATTCTAATGGTGAAAGAATTTTTTAAATCGGTCCAGTAGTTTTTGAGTTTATTCGTTGCAAACATACATACATACAAAAATACAAAGCCTTCCTCTTTATAATATTAGTATAATTACACATCCGTTGATCCATCGCGGCCTACGCACGCCCAAGGCGGGCTGGTACGTGATTCCGACAGATGCCTCACGACAACAAACTTAATCATATTCTATCCACCTGTCTGATACCAGTAAAGCGCGCAAAGTTCGAAAGCCTTAATTGAACAGGTTAATTATTGTTTTAATTCTTACGCCTCTGTACTTTAGCTTCCGCATCGTTGGATATATTAAAAGTTCGTGAATATCAAACGAGCTCCTGAAATGAGGCCTCGTTATTTGATTATAAATTATTAACAGAATTATCAATATTCAAATTATTTCGAAGAAGTACCTACAATTCCTTTGTTGTATTTGTTGTATCATCATTGATTTTAACATTATCTAAAGCTGCCATCTCTACCCTCGCGCGCCATATTTACGCACGGTCGTAGTAAGGTGGCCCGCTAATTATACCTACAGCGCGGGAAGGGTTAACTGTCAGTCAATCAGTGTGTATTAAATCCCATCAAAAACATAAATGTGATATGAGAGCCAAGTTTAAGAAGTATTTTGATATATGCCTTGGTTGTTGACTTCAACGACAAAAGAATTGAGATATAAATGGGTGCCAAGTTCAATGGTCAGTCCTGAAATTTAATTATAACAACATTAAATATTTTGTAACAACTTAAAATATAATTTCTTCTTATAACTTAGGATAATAAATTGAAGCCTAAGGTCTGACTTGGCTGTTGACGTGCCTCCTCATCAGCTCATTTTTATGTCCCCACTGCAGTGCTGGGGCACGAGCCTTCCCTATGGATGGATAGGGAGAACGGGCCATAAACCACCACGCGGGCCCAGTGCGGATTTGTGGTTGCTAACGACTGCTAATGCAGCCGGGACCAACAGCTTTACGTGCCTACCGAAGCACGGAGGAGCTCGAGATGATAAATGTTTGGTCACCCATCCGATAACCGGCCTTTGCGAAAGTTGCTTAATCTCAGCACTCGCAGACCGAGCGCGTTAACCACTGCGCCATCGAGCTCCTCCTATTCTTTTCGCGCCTATCTTGTATGTAATATTCTTTATTGCCTCATATCTCCAGAACCACTGAACGGATTTACATAATTGAGGTATCGTTAGATTTGTCTTAACTGCCCAAGTGTTCTTAGATAGGTGACATTAAAAAAAACATGGCGGCTGTGCGACGCCATTGGAGTTGGTGAAAAACAACTTTTTTTCGAATACTTTATTACGGATATCAAATTAGAGGGCTCAACACAAGGATTTCAAAAAAGTATATCATAAAATTTGACGTATGATGTTGACATTGATGTATCTCGCAAGTCTCAATATATGAGCCAAATTTGACATGTTTATGTGAAATAGTTTTTGAGTTACGAGGGGGTCAAAAGTGGCTCCAAATGGTTCGTGTAATGTTACACACGGTGCTGCTCGACAGTTCTATTAGTTTAAACTTGGCTTGACACATTACCGCGTGTCTAGATACTAACATGAACAGCGTCTGGTTAGTTATGAGTTGACGCCCTTTGGTGTAAAAAGATTGTTCACCTCCGGAATACTGCTGTGGATCCAACCAAGGTTAGACTTACTATTCAGTGAAGATGCAATGAATGCAATCAGTACGCAGACGGTCGCTGGGGAAATAAGGATGAATGAGTTGGGTGAACGAGAATTACTTACTCACAAGGAATTAAGAGCTTGTCCAGAATGGGTGCGAAGGGTCTCGCAAGAATTCAGACGAACGTTGGCGGGATATGTGGCGTCGTCGTCTGCAAGCGTCGCGTTGAGTTCGCGCACATTATTAACATAGCTACATAAGATATAAATCAAAATGGAATTAAATAAAAATAATAAACAAAAAAAAATATGCCTAAGTTTTTTTTACTAACAAACATATTTATATATGTAAGTTTAGTTGCCTAAAAATAAACGAAAACAAAAACTTATTTAAATTTTTAATAAAAATAAAATGCGATTTGACTCGCGTGTGTACATACTAGGGACTCCTCGTTGAGTTGAGTTTGCGCACTTAGGTACTTTAGAGTAAGTGCACGGAAATAGTACTCCATTAATAAAGTTTCTGAGTTCTTTAGAAAGCGTGTTGCGCGCCCTTTCTAGATACATCTTACGCGTGTAAAGGTATGCGAGATGATTCGCGGTCATTCACACTTTGTGGACAAAGTCCTGAAGTCTAAGATACGCATGTAGTAAGGGGCTCCCATGCTTCTTCTTTCGTACTGCTCGAAACTGATGATTCGGAGGTTATGACAGTGTTGATGAACCTTAAAACAGAGAGCGCCCCTGGATATGACAATATTACTACAAAGTTTCTAAAACAGGCCCATATTCTACTCTTTCCATTAATAACACACCTGGTTAATATGTGCTTTAGGGACGGTGTCTTTCCTGCTGCCCTGAAACTAGCATTAATTACCCCTGTATATAAGAGTGGCGATAGAGACGATCCAACTAATTACAGACCTATCTCAGTCCTTCCTGCAATATCAAAGATTCTATAAAGATTGTTAAACAATCGATTAATCGCTTACCTAGATAAATTTAATATACTTTCACAGTCACAATTCGGTTTTAGACGAGGACTTGGTAAAGAAGACGCAGTCACAGCGCTGACGTCAATCATTATCGATAAAGTAGATAAGGGAAAGAAATGCTTGACAATCTTTCTTGATATGAAAAAAACCTTCGATAGCGTCTCTGTCCCCTCTATTATACAAAAAATTGAAGAGATCGGTATACGAGGTGTTCCTTTGGATTTATTTAGAGACTATCTTACAAACCGCAGGCAAAGAGTTAAAATAGGTGAACATTGTAGTCGTGACTCTTCCATCACCTATGGAGTCCCACAGGGGAGTGTTTTGGGACCTACACTATTTTTGGTGTATGTAAACACCCTTTGTAATATGTCCATACAAAATGGGCATGTGTTTTCATACGCAGATGACACTGCTTTGGTATTTTGTCAAAGTCAAAGTCAAAGTATTTATTGCTGTTCATGAATGTGATATAAAGGTAGAGTCATCAATAAGTATTCCAGTACAACATGTTACCCATTTGGGCTTAGCAATTAATGAATGAATGGACGTGCAACGGAATTAATTATAAATTGTAATGAAAATTAAATTATTTTTTTAATTATTAATACACAAGACATATTTCTATTTTACAGCAACTAATAAATATTTATATTAAATTGATTTTATTGTCATTATAATATTCATTTAAATTATAGTAGCATTTTTTAATTAATATAGATTTTAATTTTCTTAGGAATGTTTTTGGATTAGGATCTGATCTCAGTTCGGTTGGTAGATTATTATGTATTTTGATTGCTGTACAATAGGGACTAGAATTAAACATAGCCATACGACTCATTGGTATTTTAAATTTATTTTTATTATGAGCTCTCGGGGCTCGTAAGCTGTCACATTCAGCATTCTTAAAGATTGACGGGTTGTTTTTTATGAACTTACATATTTCAAAAATATACATGCAAGTAAGGCTCAAAATTTCTAATTTAATAAAGTAGGGCTTGCAAGTGTCCATTATGTTTATATTCATAATTATCCTAATACACTTTTTTTGGAGCACAAAGAGATCATGTACATTTGTGCTGTTTCCCCAAAGGATAATTCCGTAGTTTAGCCACGAGTGGGCATAGGCGTAGTATGCTGTGGTGGCAGTTTTCTGGTCTGTACTTAGTTTTAGTTCGTAGAGCGCATAAGTGAAACGACTTAGTTTTGCTTTAATTTTTTCGATGTGCTTTTTCCAGTTAAGATGGGAGTCAATTTCGAGGCCCAGCAAAGGACAAGTTTTTACTTTTCCTAGACGAGAGTCGTTTATTGCTAAGTCTACGTTCAAGGGGGATTTTTGATAGGGTCTAAATTCAATTATTTTTGTTTTAGAGTAATTGACTAGTAAGTTGTGCTCATTTAACCACTCTGCAATTTTTTTAAAAATTATTTTTAATTCTGTCTGACACGTTAATTCATTTTCAAATCTAACCAAAACTGAGACATCATCCGCAAAGAGAACACATGGAGTATGTATTATTTTGGGCAAGTCATTAATATATATAAGAAAGAGTAAACAACCGACAACGCTTCCTTGCGGGATAGAACAGTTCAGTGTTGCTTGGTCAGATCTAAATAGAGTCAACTTACCAGTTTTTGGGTCCCGATAGTCGATTTGAACATATTGTAATCTATTTTTTAGGTATGACACCAGCCATGCGTACGCGCTACCTCTTATACCACAACAATATAATTTAGAAAGGAAAAAAAAAGGAAAGAAAATTTTTGTGCTCAAAACTGGGAAGATGTTCGACGCAGCGCTGAAGAAGGTCTAGCCAAGGTTGCACAGTGGTTAAAAACACACCTACTAACACTTAATACACCCAAGACAAATTATATATGTTTCAACAATTATAATAGCACCCAGCCTGATCTTAATATTAAAATTCATTCCTGTGTTGATCTTAATAACTCTAACTGCCCATGTCCTAATTTTAAAAAAGTATCCAGTACAAAATATCTTGGAATAGTCTTAGAACAGCGTTTATCCTGGCATCTACACATAGAACTTTTGATGACTAGAGTTAGGAAGTTCATTTGGTTCTTTAAAAATTTAAGACATATTGCAACACCGCACATACTAAAACAAGTGTATATATCTTTAGTTCAGTCTGTCCTCGTGCACTGTATTAGTGTCTGGGGAGGCGCTAACAAAACAAAATTTTTGGAACTGGAGAGAGCACAAAGATCCTTATTAAAGGTTTATTTTAAGCCCTACAGATTTTCAACACAAGAACTCTACTCTCTGTGTGATCTCCTTACAGTCCGCAAGTTGTACATACAAAATATTGTACTAAAACTACACAAGTCCCTCACTTACAACTCTAACTTTGAAAATAAAAGAAGGAAAACAAGTGTAGCTCCAAGTCCTTCTATTAAAACTGCATTCGCTAGACGGCAACAGGCTAAACAGTCCAGTTATTTATATAATTACATAAATAACAGTAACAAGTATTAATTAATACTTAAAAAGGGGACCTCTATGTGCTGGTAATTAGTTGTAAAATTGTTACTGAATAAACATTTTTGATTTTTTTTTTTAAAGATAGACGTAACATATTACAACACTTTTTCAATTATTTGTTTTTCTTACCATATAAAAAATGTATGTCCAAAGTTAAATTATTCAAATGTTGTCTCAGCGATCTAAAACTCTTGCTGTAAATTAGCAGTTGCTTGGTACGCTCGCTAGATAGCGCCATATATCACCGCGAAACGGCATGCGGCAGCCTGGATAAAACTTTATGGCGAGGAAAGTTGTTTTGAGGATTTAATGTCACAACGTGTTTCATTTAGCATTTAATCGAGGTTTCCATTAATATGTAACGACGAGGTTACTATTCATATCCGAGTTAGATAATTTTAGTTAAAATACTTACAAATTATTTAGTTTTTATCAGAAAACTGCCTAGATGTGCAGCCAAATATGGAGAAAGTTTACTAATACACAAGACTATTCTAATCTCTAATCTTAGTACATGAATAAATATCATTATAATAATCTCAGTCAAGACGTCTACTGCTGGATAAAGGCCTTCCCTAAGGCTCTCCACAACGACCGATAATAAAAGAAATTCAGTAAAAAACAATTTTATTTATGTTAAAAGGAGGCAAACGAGCAGACGGGTCACCTGATGAAAAGTAATCACCGCCGCCCATGGACACCCGCAAAACCAAAGTAATCGCAGATGCGTTGCCGGCCTTGAGGAAGGAGTTGGATCTTGAAGAGGGAGTAGGAATTGGGAAGGGGGAGGGGTGAGAGATGGGCCTCCAGTACTTTCACTCACCGGACGAAACACAACAGCAACGAGCAATAAAAAAAAATACTACTTTTGAACCTAATTAAATTTAAGCTATTCTCTCAATTGACACATAGAACATTACATATTCACTTAAGTTTAAGTACAAAGGTCTCCCGTACCGATAGCGTAGTAATTTTTCTTAGTTCTCAAAATGTAGGTACCCTTATAAAGTAAGTACGTAAATAACCTATAACTGTCCCACTGCTGGGCAAAGGCCTCCATCATTGAAATCAAGTCATCACTACAATTGACGGGTGTTGGCTTACGGCCTGTTTCAATAACCTATCCTCAGCAAGAGATAGGCCTACTAGAGCTTTGTTGCTTAGTTATTTCTGTTAATTATCGGAAAATAACAGCGGTTGCTTGGTAACTTGGTAACCTAAGATAGGCCTATCTCTTACCAGAGATAGGTTATTGAAATCGAGCGTTAATCACCACGCTTGCCAACTGCGGATTGGTGATCATAAACCCGGGATATGCACCGAATAAATCCGAAACACACTTGCCCGACCTGGGAATTGACCCCGAGACCTTCGGGCATTGGACCGAGCGCTTTGTTACTGGGCCACCGAGGCGACCGTTATGTGAATAAAAAGTTGCAAATTGAATTTTATACAAGGCAAGAGATAGCTGATGCAGTTTAAACCATGAAAAATGACACGATTTGGGCAATCCTGCAACGTCAGCCAAAGTTGCTCCACCGCAAAGCTTAGTATTCCGCGCAGCGAGGAGTCACAGCGTGGCAGCAGCGCGCTCGACGCGAGCTGGGAATCCTAATCTTTAATACTAACATTTTCAGAAACTGTGATTTCATAAATTTTTATCAAATGTTAATATTCAATTCGTACAAGAAACTAATCAGGGGGATCTTCCGACTATTCATAAGATATAAATTAAAAATAGATTAAAAATAGAATGAGAGTTTGTAAATGTGTCTTTACTGATTTATATGTTACATTCTATGTTCGTTTCTATATGATTTTGTATAATTGTATGTTTTCCAAATAAAAATAAAATAAAATAAATGTATGGCGGTAGTAATCAGGAGTCAAGTAATTTTTTATTAAAATGAAGTGTGTGATTGTATAAAATAAACATATTGTTTCATATTGAAATAAACTTAAAAATAAATGCTTTTTGAATCATCCGAACAGGTTTTTAACTAGCCATTCATGACGTTTTCTGTGATCAATAAATTAATCCTTTTTGTATGTACTTCTTGATTGTTTCGGCCAAGCCATCCAATTAAGTAACTAGATAACTTTGTTGGCTGGTTCGGCAAAACAAAAAGCTTATTTACATAAATAAGTAAATCAGTTACGTACGATACGGTATTTCAAAAAGTTATAATGACTTACCGATATTGTCTGTCTTTCTGGCATATTAGATTGGAACAGGCTGTGTCGATTATACTTTTTTATTTATAGCGAGTTTTATGTAAAGAGATTGATATCTAAAATTACTTTCATTGTTTATTCCTTTAAATTATTATAATTTATTTACGAACGCCTCGGAGGTGTGTTGGCAAAGCGCTGGGCTCGACGGCTGAAGGTCCTGGGGTCTGGCAGGCTTTTGCCGATCTTTAAGTGACAGTCGCACTCGCGACAATTTACAAAACACTTATTCGTATTTACGGAACGTAGAACGCCACGATAGCCCACGAGCGAGCGATTGACGAACTAAAAGTACATGACGACGCTATAGAATAAACCGACCGATTGTAGCAACAGCAATAGCAGTCGTGTTGCCATTGTGCAATTAGCTACTTGTTGTTTTTTTTCGGTAATAAGCCTGCGGGTTTGTAATCACCAACCCAAAGCCAAATGGCAAGCATAGTGATTAAGCAAATACCCATCAATTTGAGACCACCAGCGCGTGGTCTCTCGCAGTTTTAACTACTAACGCGGTGATAGCTGATAGATGACCGAAATGGAGATCTCCTCTAAGTGCGAATGAAAGCGGCCGCAGCGCTAGTTGGCATGCGGCGTTCCATATTGCGGTCTTCTTGTGCGCGAGAAAGGTATTGGAGGGGATGGGTGAAGGAAGCTAGTATAGCGCCAAACTACCTTTTGCGCGGCAAATTTAAGTCACCAACTGGCGCAACCAGTAGTGATGACCTGATTTCAATGTTAGAGGCCTTTACCCAGCAGTGGATGAGTACGAGGTTATGACTTTTACTTACAATTTACAATAAACTTTACTAAAATGAAACTGACTTGTTAAACGAGTGCCTACGAAGCCTCAGCAAAAAAAAGAACTAAAAGGCAAAAAACAAGATGTGTATGTATGTATTTATTTTTTTGTATTTATAAAAGTGTAAGCGCTTCATGTCATCATTTTTGCTGCGCACTGGCAAGGAGTGGAATTCTCTGCCATCGTCTGTGTTCCCAAAAACTTATAACCTGAATTCCTTCAAGGCGAGAGTTAATAGGCATCTTCTGGGGCAGCTCGCTCCATCTTAGGCCTCATCTACGCTCACCATCAGGCGAGATCGAGGTCAAGAGCTGTCTTATAAGGCATAAAAAAAAAAAAAAGAAAAGTGAAACCGCTTATAAAAGGGACCGCTTTGCGGAATAATTTCTTAGTATATGAAAAGTTCCCAGGCTGCCATGAAAATTTCAGTTTTATTATCAAGCAGTTTTGATTTTTTACATAATAATATGGTCAGTGAGTGAATGAGTGACAATCATTTCATTTTTATAAATACAGATAAAAAATACATGACATCTTGTTTTTTGCCTTTTAGTTCTTTTTTTGTCTTTTTTGTCATGGCAGTCGCGCTTTTAAATTTTTTTTTATATATTTTTTTATTTTGTACCCTTTAGTGATAAGTTTAATTTTAATAAAATATGTCATGCTAGGTAATTTAATTTGTAAGCATTTTTATACAAGAAGAAACAAAATTTAACCTCTACAGATATCATGCTAAACATCAAGTTCAAGTCTAATAATGACGAACTTTCGTCATACAAAATTGTATCCCCTATTTTACCCAAATAGGGGTAGAATTTCCAAAATGTTTTTAGCCTACCTTAGTCGGAATGATGCAAGGATTGGAACGATACCTCATATATCTAAATCGGTTTAGGCGTTTAGAAGTTATGGTGGAATAAGGAAATATCACTTACATAGATACATACATGAACCCTGAAAACATGACACTCCTTTTTTTGGCAGTCGTGGCAAAAAGTCGTATTGGGCACGATCAGATCTCGTTTCACTCGATCTCGATCACGAACTTTGTTTGTCGGCGGATATATTTTAATCGAGTCAGTATTAAGTTTAATCAAATGATAGAAAACAAAAAGCACAATAGAGTTATCTCAATTACGTACTACTCACATGTCACGGCGTATCAGATTTGTGTCCATATCCAACCCTTTTTTTAGGGTTTCATAGTTGATTGTTATACTATATCATAGTTGAGTGCCACATTTTTTAACATAGTATGACTTGACTTAGTTTTGAAATTGATTGATTGATTTAGTGATGAAAACCACCTTACACGCCAAATCGATTTGAAAATGCCGCGTTGCGAACCATTCTAATACATAAATTTGTTCATCGATTTTGTTATCAATTTATAACAAAAGCGAAGCAAGTATTAATTATCTTATTAAGAAGTTTTATTTTATTATTTAAATTTTATTAAGAAACTAGCTGACCCGGCGGACTTCGTACCGCATTTCTTTTTTTTCTTTTTTTTTTTATATAACCTATATTACTCAGCACTAATATAGCATTTTAATGGTGAAAGAATTTTTTAAATCGGTCCAGTAGTTTTTGAGTTTATTCGTTGCAAACATACATACAAAAATACAAAGCTTTCCTCTTTATAATATTAGAATAGATAATCAATAGTACAATTTATGTGTGGTGATTGAACGAATTGTTGAATGGGAACACTACCTAGATTCTTGCAGCGCATATGCTGTCAGGTCGTTCAATAAAAAGAAAGACCAGCGGTTGATTTTTGAACCGGTGACCAACTCTCACGCTATGATATCAATTTACGAGTGCCCCTTTTTTTCATAATCAAGGTCACTGGTAACTTATCTTTACACCGAAAATTCTTGAACGGTATGTATGTTAGTAATCAAATTGTTTATAATGGAAAATGTATGATGTGTTTCATTTTATTTATTATTCGAGATCACTAGTGAGATTAAAAATTACCCCCCCAGCAATAACAGGCATTTCGGTGTAAACGACGTGTTCAACGAAAATATATACGACGAAATAATCACACAACCGCCATTAGGCCAACCACCGACAAATTATAATGTCGATGCCAAAATAACTTCCCGATTTTAACTGGATATTTCTTGCGGAAATTAAACCGTTTTGATACGTAACGTGCTTTTAATTTATCTTGTTTTTATTTCGATTTTGTGGAGGTAATAGGTTTAAAAACGCCCTCTCTTAGAGATTTTGATTTACTTTCAAAATATAATTTCTTTCCAATCATCATAATTTCGTAAGCGATTAGAATCGAATCGTTTTATAGAGTAAACGGCACTAATTAGAAAATTTTACATAAAAATGACAAAAGCGACTGTACCTCGAAACTGACGCGAAGTACGTATGAAACGATAGTTTGATATTCATTGCCCGTTTTTACACAATACACTACCCACATGTATAGATCTAAGTAAAGCCGCAATGCGACATACTCTAGATTGTCTCAAAACTGTCATAAAATCAAAATAAATAATTTGAAAATTAATTACGAATATTTGTATCATAAAATTACTTTCCTGCGGAAGGCATCGTGTTCTACTTATTGGCTAGTTACAGATGAAGTGTTTTTACAATTTATAACTGAACAATGAGGCATTTTTCGTGTTTTTGGCAGATGTCTCCTCTCTGGGTAAATGTCGATCGCGGACTGAATATAAGCAGCGGTCAGTTGAGCGCAGATGGGCTCATTCGAAACATTTGAAGTAGGTGTACATATGTACTTGTATGATCTATTTTATAGGTCTGTGACTTTTCTTAAACTCTGCTCACTTTTGACAGTGTTTGTGACACTTAACACTCAAAAACGAGTATTGCCTTCGACCTACCTTATAGCATTTCGAGCACAAGATAAATTTCGCCCTAAATGACGTTCTACGATAAATTAAAGCGCCTCTTAGTGGTCACTCCAGCTTATTTCCGCTTTGCTGAGCGGAATTAGCTGGCATCGTATATCGTCGAGTATCGAGCCGAGTGGCTCGAGGTATCCCGTGGTACCGCCCCGGAGTAACGGGGCACTGCGCGAGCTGATAAGTCGCCGCTTTCAAGTTATTGCGCCGTGAATCGTTCGAGAACATACCGTTTCTATGAACCTTACTGCATTCACTAGATTTGCTTCATCCTTTAAGAGCAATAACCAAAGTAGTATAGTGTGATCTTTAAAAATATATAGGTGATTGTATGACAAATTGATATTTGTTGCTAAAACTATAAGATATCAACTAAACGCCGCCACTCGTTTTCATAATTTTTCCCTAACCTTAAATGATATTGTAGAAAAAACTATAGTGTGTTATGAATTTATGGGTCGAAATAATTGTAAACACGTTCCCTTTGATACTAAATATATATTTTGTTTTTGTAATACGATAGTTTCTTCATCATATATCAACTTAACCGTGACTATACTTTTGACTTTTTTTGGTCGGCGCACCCTTAACAAATAACGAGTTAACTTGTGACTTAATTGATGAATTTGACTTAATCTTAATTAATATATGTGATACAAACTCCGACATCATAATAATTAAGCTCGTGTATACATTTATTATCGGAAAACATGAATTGATTAGTCTTACTCATTCTAATTATTAATTTGTAATTAGATCTCCAACTTCGTAATTATTCAATTATACGCGCACATGTATACATTAAAATTTGTTATCGGGAAACATTAAATTAGAAATATGAATACACTAACACATCACCCGCGACTTCGTGCGGAATATTTTTTGGAACAAACAAAGTTACAAACTTTACCTCTTTATTAACAAATATAGATAAACTCGTAGATTGATCGTTCACGATACATACTTTGAAATGTAAAATATAATTATCATCTTCAAATTGAATAAAATAAAATAAATTGTCTTCTGTTGCGGTTACTTGTTATTAAGATCTTTGAATATCAACGTTTCAGCGCATAATGTTCTGCAAAGGCTTACGCTGCGCTATTACATTTTGCTGAGCAGAGGCCTCCCGGCATAGCAAAGACATACATCTTTCTTTTACTTTACTTTTTAGTAAATGTAAGTATCTTAATTGTTACTTAGTTTGGACTTCACAATATATCCAAAATCGTTTTTACAAGTTTTTAAAATGTACGCGAACATTACACATTCAAGCGGAACACTTTTTAGATTATTTTAGCCTCACATTTCGAACGCTTTAAACATCATCCTCGGACACAGGGACTGACAGACTGTTTTTTAAACTATCTACGTGTTTATGTCTTTACTGTGCGTCGTGCTGTCAATTAATGTTATTTCTTTATTTGTTTCTTTCCCAGACGCGTGGTCCGTCGATATCCGAGACCCTGGCGTGGCCTTGGAGGTGACTCCAGCCAGCGGCTTGCTGGGGCCGCGCGCGCGCATCGAGGTGACTGTCAGCGTGTACGCCGACTGTTGGGGATTCTACCGGGACCAGATCATGATCATGGTGAGGCGGAGGTGACGCTCCTTGGAAGTGACTCCACTGAAGGCTCCGAGCGATCATCTAAATGCCATTACACATTCACAGAATACACTAAACATGCACACTAGTTAAGGCCTAAGACACCGTACTCGTAGAACAAGGGTACGACAAGCCGGTTCCATGTTCCTGGGCGGTTCTCCCCACCCCCCCGACCCGGTCAACATGAGCCGAGGTCCCAGCCTTTAGAGGCGCCTACGGGTTGTTCCGCTCCCCGATCCGATCAGAACCCCTCGGAAAATGTAGTAAGACACGGTGCGTTTCACACGGCTTAAAGAACCCTTTAAGTTTCTCGCCGCCCCCAAAAAAGCCCGATGAAGCTGAAAATTCCGTCCGAGGCAATCAGCAAATTTTCTAAATAAAAGTACCGCCGAAGGGCATGCTGCGGCCGCGCGCGCATCGAGGTGACGGTCGGCGCGTACGCCGGCTGCTACAATGAAAGCATTTTTTGGATATTTTCTTATAGAAAGTTAATCAAATTACTCTATTCTTCTATTCTATATTTCTATTCTATATTCTGATGGCGGGACGACCTTGATGCGTTCATGAAGGAATGGCGTGATGTTGCGGGGGACCGGAAGGTGTGGAAAAAGTGTGGGGAGGCCTTTGCCCAGGAGTGGGACAGCTATGGCTGATATAATATAATAATACTTTTATATAAAAAAATTAAAATTGTAAAAAATAAAATAAAAGTTTTTTACAAAATGTAATGTTAAATGAAAGTTTCATCAACCAATTTAATGCTAACTGTGCCTAGTCTGATGAGAAAATCCTAAGTCCGTATTGAACGGACTTCCAAATAAATTCTTAACACGCTTTTACTCCATAAAATCGGATATTGAGGACAAAAATCTGTGTCCAAGCCAAATTGCCGCGGCTGGCAACTCCAAAAGTAATTTCCTTTTGTACCTAAACGGCCATCAAAGGAGGAATGTGGAAAATTCCGTCAATGAGGGTAAAAATAGCGGAGCCTATTACAGCGGAATATTCACCCACGGCCGGGAGCTGGCCGGCCGCGGCTGCTCTTTACAACATCGTCAGGCCGGCCGCATTTGGAATGGTTTTTCATACGAATTTGACTCGTACGTATTGTGCGTATCGTGAGGAGCTCAATGGCGCAGTGGTTATCGCGCCCGATCTGCGATTGCTAATGTTAAGCAACTTTCGCAAAAGCCGATCATCGGATGAGTGACCAAAAATAAATCATCTCGAGCTCCTCCGTGCTTCGGAAGGCACGTAAAACCATTGGTTCCTGCCGAATTAACAGTCGTTAACAACCACCAATCCGCACTGGGCCCGCGTGGTGGTTTATGGTTTGTTCTCCCTATCCATTTATAGGGAAGGCTTATGCCCCAGCAGTGGGGACATAGAAATGAGCTGGTGATTATTATGATGATGATGATGATGATGATGATGATGATGTTGATGATGATGTTGGTGATGATGATGATGGTGATGTTGTAGATGATGATGATTATGATGTTGATGATGACGATGACGATGATGATGATAATGACGATGATGATAATAATGATGATGTATCGTACAAATAAGCATAGACGGACGGTATGTACATCCCAATTCGACTTCTATGGTACCTACCTCGCTTACTAGGTATACGTGCGTTTAAAAAAGTAAAAGTAAATAGTTTGTAAAGATTTTAAAAACGATATTGTTATTCCTTCATTGCTTTGCCAATTTAATCTGAGAGTGCTTCGCGGACGTGTACGACGACGTCTTCTTAAAAAATTATTAACATACTAGCTGTGACCCGCGGTTTTTCATGGCTACTCCACTCCTATTAGTCATAGCCTATAAGCCTTGCTCAATGGACTATGCAACACGAAAATAATTTTTCAATTCGAACCAGTAGTTCCTGAGATTAGCGCGTTCAACCAAACAAATAAAGAAACAAACTTCAGCTTTTTAATATTAGTATAGATAATACAGGAACACTTCATCACATGTTTGCCGGCTCATAGACCGAAACGGTGACACAAGGTAACTTTGTTCTCATTCACAAAATCTCTTTAAGGGGGTGCAGCGCGGAATATGAAAATTTACGTGTTTTTAAGTCACTGGTGTTAGGCGCTGAATAGGTCTTATACATTAAAAGGACTAGTATAGGTTAGCTTGATCCTTTCACAAGGTCATGGTTATCTTGGAATTTGAAACAAATACCCAGAAACTGCATAAACAATACGTAAAATAATTATATCTAAAAACTTATTTCTTCAGAAACTTTGTAAATATAGCACAAATGAAACAATGATCCGACATCAAAAAGTTGGTATTGATATTCCGCAGGTCACTGTTGTCTTATTTTTCAATAAAAAAACATGAATATGAAAATATTAAGACTTTTATTATTTTTTACCCAAACGCCTATGATTTTACGAAAGTAAACATTGCTCTTATTAAATCACCAGCCTACTCTGTACAGATATTAGTGTGCGTGCGTATTCGTAGTCGTGCGCCGTTGTCACACCACTGCCACGCGCCGTTCGCTCGCTATCATAAAGAAACTTGAAACTCGCAGTTTTGCGTCCGCGCTGCACCCCCTTAATAATAAAGTGGTTTTCAATAAATAAATTAAAAAAAAAACAAAATTCAATAAATATTTATTCCGTTTCAAATTGAAGAAATAAACAAAAATGAAATATCAAATAAATGTTGCAGCATGAACATCACCTGCAACACTGATGTTCTGCGGAGCCCTATTGTTTTTGTGTGGCTGAACCACTTCTGAACCAGCAGAAGCAGAATCAGAAGCAGCAAGAAGAGCCTTGCTTTAACCCTTTTATCTAATTAGTTGCATTATTTATAAAATATACTATATTATTTTTTAATTTAAACAAATAAAATTAGTTAACATATTTTTTATCTTAAACTAGAACAGACGTCTTTTACAAATTATTTTCATGATTGAGAAAATACTTTTTAAAATTACGTTTAAATTAACAAACTGTCTGAACCGAGACAGTAACGTTGTCATTTATTCTGATTATAACTAGATGTACTCATAAAATAACCAAGGATCTCGTATTATGACGGCTTTTGTATTTTAAAGCTATCTAGACTGTTATACTAATCAGATTCCTGATACGTGCTATAAACAAAGTGCGCTTGTAAACTTCTCAAAATTTCATTTCGCGCTTGAATCTTGATACCTATTTCCTGGCTTATAGGTTAGAAAATATTTATTTTTTCATCTCGAGTTTAATATCCTCGCCCGGTGTATTATACTTTACGGTTTGAATTACAGGGATTCCCTGGGGTAGCAAGGTAAGCGCTTTTTACGATACAACGTTTAAAGGTGCTTTGAAGAAACTGTTTAGAGCGAAGTAGGTGCTGCACAGAGGCTTTAATCATGTTGAAGTTGCGAGGGGCTGGAAGTTTCGCCTTGTCAGAGCGAAAGTTTGATTAGTTTGTGATCGATATGAAAATGGACGGGTACTTGTATCTGCTATAAGTTTTGAGATGCGGCAAGTTACATTAAATGATAAAGCAAAAAAATTCGTGCGGTAGACATTTGTTTGGGAAAATTTACCCAACCAACCGACCCGCATTTGATCAGCGTGAAGATTGAGCCAATACACATCAATAGCAGGACTTGATCTCAATAATAGTGGCATATGCTTAGCAATGAAATATCTTGTGGGTAAGCACAGTGCCTTCATTTCACCTGACGTTAAGAGATGGTATGAAGTGGTGGAAGCGCATTTCACTCGGTATCCACTACTACTGAAGCTATCTCAAGCTGCTGGGACACAAGAATGCTACAAACATTGATGTTATGGCGATATATCTAGATAAAATAAGATGGTGGTAGCTAGCCAGACGGACAAACAACCACTGCCACCAATCAAACCGAGTACACAAACATGTGCTGAAAAAAACATTTTCTTATTACTTATTGTAACTCTTTACTGAACTATTTGTGGATATATACCTTAAGCTTAAATCTTAGTAAATTTTAAAGTTATCGCATGTATGTTTTTTGTAATAATTGGAATGATGAATATATATATAAAAAAAAATAAAAATTAAAAAATGAAACCGAGCCCTCTGGGTCTGAGTCCAGTTGTTTTAACCACTAGACCTCAGAGGAAGTTAAACTTAAGGCTAACTTAACTACTACTACTAATCGTTGAATAGAAATAATGGAAAGGATAAAATTTTCTACTGCAATTCCTCACCTAGAAAGAATCAAGCCATTTCACAGTTGGTGCGCGTCAAATATAAATCTTTCACGAACCGTATATATATCTTTCACGTTGCTTTAACAATTGTGGCGATTTAAAACTCTCAGCTGAGGGTAGGAAAAGAAATTCTCAGCCAAGCAACCTAATCTTCCCGAAATAGTAGGTCGGTTCAAGATTTTGGGTATAATAGATATTAATGTACAATACTGAGTAATTAACAATAACAATATTTACAATAATTTAATCGTATACAACGTGTATCAGAAAGGCGTGGTCAAAATGAAAAGATCCAAAGTGTATCCGATCTAGATCTTATATGCAGAGTTACTAAGACTAATTATTAACTTTAATTTGTCATGCAATTACAAAAATTGTTGACATTGAACGAGCGCCTTTGGCTTTCAAAGTAAAAAAAGTGTTGAATAATTTCGGCGAGCTGGTTAGTACCACGATAGCTCAATTGGAAGAGCGCCTGACTTGGAATGTCAGAAGAGTGCAGGTTCAAATCCTGCTCGTGGAAATTTTTTCAACATTTGTTTTTGTAATTTGTTCGCAACAAAATTTGCGTTAAAAATTATTTTAACATTTTGTCAAGCAATTGTAAATTAAATATTTATATTAGTGAAGTCATGCGCGTCAGGCGCGCAAGCAAGCAGCAGTGATCATAAATGTAAATACACAGAGGTTACTAAACGACTTGGGTTGTGACTTGTTTATTTTGATGTGACGTCACAATAGAAATATTTAATTAAAAATTGCATAACAAATTAAAGTTAATAATTATTAGTCTTAGTAACTGTGCATACAAGATCTAGATCGGATACACTTCGGATCTTTTCATTTTTCTGTTACACGTTGTATATATAATATCTTGAACTTATGTAAATAATAAGATATAAAGTTCTCAGGAGAAATGATTTTAATAAAAAACGCTTGTTTTTAATTAAAATAGAAAAAATATAATTCTTAAGATTTATTTAACAGCATAGAATAAATGGCATCTATGGTTTTGCTGGCACATACGAATATTTTATCTATCTAAGAAGTTAAATAATAATCATTGTGTACGAAAACTACGACATATTTTTTTCCAAATAATACGAAATGTAACTCAAATGTGGCAAAATGTAGCCAAACCGTTATTGTTCTTAAAATATTACTCAATAATGAAAACGCGGTATTCTTTCGTGTAGCACTCCATTTTAATAACTCTGAAATGTCTTTTACGCTGTCTTTTTGCTGGTGGCAACACTTGCCGCAGTAATGGCTGAAAACTGTAATCTTGCGTAAATTTCGGGACAGCCTTTATAACATTTTATTTCACGGCGAAAAGTGTTTTGCTTCCATCTAACTTAAGGTAAGTGGCGTTAAAGGCGAAAGTGGAAACACACTTCACCGAAATACCTCAATTGCTAAGGAACTGGCAATATTATTTAATTATAATGAGGGTGGGAACGGATTTCTTTTTATTATTTTTTTCTATTCTATTAGTTTCAACTTAAAATATGGCATTCATATTTTCTGTAGTACTAGTAAAATTTTTGAAAAAATATTGTGAAGCAATTAATTACTTCACAATATTTTTTCAAAATTTTTAAAAATCACCCCTTTTTTTTGTTTTTTCGTAAAGATCACAATGCGGCATCGAATACGATGACGTCACGTCATCCGATATAAGACGACTGCCAGCAAACTAAGGATGTTTTAAGCAAATTAATTATGTACAATAACTTTGTAAATACTTATCGTACCGAAGCGAAACAAAATCTATACGTTTTGGAATAACGTGTTCTATAATGGTATAGGGTAAAATAAACTTTTTTTTTTATCTTTCCTAAGTCCATTGTAGTGATGGTGAACGAAATATTGGTAGGTAGTTAGCCAGACGGATTTAAAACTAGACCTTAGACTAAACAAACCTAGTACAATATTATAAGTGTTCCCTCACTAGAACGAAGCCAGAACCTCTGGGTCTAAGATCGGTGATCTTGCCGCTAGACAAAGTGCAGTGAAATATAATCATACACCGGTATAAATGTTTATAATCATCACACAAACTCTTGCCTCAAATGAACTACACCCGTAATCGTTGGATACGCAGACGCAGTCACAAACCACTAACAGCTACACAATCATCAATACTTGCTTGTTTAACTCGTTGACTGCCTCAAAAGCAGACACAATAGAAAATTTATTGTTTGTCGGTCACCGGTGACCACCACGGCGATGAAAGACTTAACATTGTAGATTTTTAAAATCTGAAGGGTTTATTGCAATGAAACGTTTTCATCCTAATTATGTTCTGGTATTCTATTATTATATGACCTTGATATTATTCTAGTATGTTAAAATGGTTTGCCCATCCGATTTAAAAGTATTAGTTCTCTCCATCCGACTGGTTGTCTGAAAGAGATTGCTTTGAAGCGATAATACCGCCAAATTGTAACTGTTTTACATATTATATGTTCAACGTTTGTTTGTTTTGCAGATTTGTTGATCGCCGACTATGTAAATATGTTTATTTTTATTCCCACAGGTGCCCTCTATCGAACGATTAGATGGACTAAAATCCGCGACTTGATTTGGTAAGATGATACTGTCAGGTTCGATTGCAGAGTTCTTGTCATGTTTTATTAATGGCGTTGCGCATAATTTCGCTTCTTGTTCGTCGTGTTCAAAATCCAAAATATCTTGTTTAGGTTCTTTCTGCTTCTTCTAAGGGTTACAGTTTTCTTTTGGCTTGAGTTACAAATTTCGGTCAAGTATTTGGTTTTTTTTTCTTTATTTTGTATTTTTTTCTTTAAATTAGTATTTTCTAATAACATATTTTCAATTTCATTTTCTGCAATTTGCAGTTTCTCCTTAAGGTCTTTATTTTGTTTTATTAAGTATTCTAGTCTTTCCTCGATATTTATTCTTCTTAAATCTGGGCAGCTACTGTTTAGTCGGCTACTTTGTGACGTTGACATAATATCTTTGTATTCATCATCTGATAGTGATTCAAAAGAGTTTGTCGTAGATATATTTATTCTGAAGTTGTCTTTTTTATTTTTATCTATACATTTGTCACATTTCCAGTTAAGTTTATTTTTTTTAGTCATTAGGTAGAATCTTTTGGTCGAGACATTTCCACAATCAATGTGATAATTATACTTACAATTTGTGCATATTATGTATTCACGATTTGTGATTTTACTATTACAGTTATCGCATTTTAGCGCCATCTTACGGACTAATTTGGTATTTAATGTAGAATTTAATTTATAATACTTAGTAAGTATAGCGTGCTTTTTATGTCAATTTGGTTTCACAGGAGTATATTCGTGTCTGTAATTGTCGTCAGATGTCGCTAGAAGTAATTTCTAAGTGCATGAAAATCTGACAGCTGAGTCAGCTGTCGTGAGATGAGTCAGCTGTCGTCTGTTTACTTATTTGAAATTTGTAAACGATCATTTAGCACTTTGTTTCACAATTTTCTTCTGTTTACACTGTTAATTATTGTTTTTTTTTATGATGAATATGATTAAATGTTTACTTATCGTCTGATTTTATTAAGATCACTTCACTGTGATTGTTTATTCTACACTTTAGTTGTAATTGTGCTTGGCGGACAGCAATGATAATTACGAAGAAGTTTAGATAATGTTGCACTAAAAAGTTTTTGTTGATAACACTGGTACCACTGTATTTTTGTATGTTAGCTGTAATAATACACTTTTTTAACAGATTTAGGCTTGTTTTGATTTTTAATGAATTTTTATACACAGACTCGATCTTACTCGTGGCAAGTAGCGACATCTACGTACAAACAACTAATTCGTTGTTTTTCATAAAAGGAGGCTTTACAAACGTGTGTCAGGTACCTATTTGCTCACTCAGTCCTTTTTAGACGTTAATTTTTATTTGTGCTAAAAGCGAGCATTATTCCGAAACGACTCTAATCGCCACGAAATAGAGGGCATTTTCATTCGTAATGGAGCGTTAAGGGTGCACGTGACTGTTGATTTGAATAATATTTGGAGACAGCTTACTCGGCTGGGGCTCGAGCGTGAGGGGGCTTATTTTCATAATGCGAAGAGAGGTTATTGTAAATATCATAGGCACTAAAAGCTTTCGCGATACTTAAGGGATTGTCTTGCAATTGTTCCTAATAAAAGGATACATTCGATAGATATTTATACTATTTTATAGTATAGTAGTAGTTCACTCTATCCATCCATAGGGAAGGCTCGTGTACCAGCAGTGAGGACATAAAAATGAGCTGACTGTGTTAAAATCAAGCAAAGTATAAATATATTGATCGTAAAAGATACGAGACTTTTACGTTGTCACGTCTTCTAATGGGTGATCGAATTAAAGAACATCGTGTGTGTTATGTGTATTGAGCGTGACCTAGATTTATTGATGCAGCGTTGACTAGCTAACCCTTTAGTTCCTAATCTGTCTTGTTCATCCAAAGATTGCTTGGAAGATAAAGTTCTGATTTGTATACAGTTCATTATTGTTTTCTTTATAATGTTAAAATATTAAAAAATATTATTAAATAAATCAATATAATATTTAACATTTTTTTTTTTATAAATAGCACTCCTCAAATACCTCCAGAAGGCACTGTGAGACGTTAATCTGATTATTGTAGTGAGCTGGCAGTCGGTAAAACCAGACCCGTTTGTTAAGGCCATATCTACTAAAGGACTTATAATAGAATAGGCTTAATATAATGTTAATGAAGAATTAACCGTCTTTTTTCGACCATGGAAAATTTGTGAACCAAATCCCCGCGGAACTAAAGCGACCCCCTTTTTTCGAGAGAGTTTACAGATTGCACTGGGCATTTTCAGCTTCACCTGGTTTTTTTGGGGGGGCGGCGAGAAACTTAAAGGGTTCCTCAAGTCGTGTGAACCGAATCACAGTCAGAGGTTTTCTAGAGGGAACGGTATCACGCACTAGTGCGTGTCCCCGCGCCCTGCTAGATTCTCCGAGGGGTTCGGATTAGATCGGGAAAAGCGACCCGCGTCAAGTGGGGTTGGTTAAGATGTTGATGGCCGACCCACCAAAACCTAGAGTAGTTCCATCTGCCGTCATCGGGGGGTAAGCTATGGGTAGTCGTGTTGGCGACTACCACACCCCGGCGAGCGGCTGAACGCCACCTTGCCTAGTTCGAGCAAATTTAAGAATTGACCAACAAGTTTCATCACAGATCGACAAGCTGGAGCCGCTGGTGGTGGACGTGTGGATCGAGGTCATCGGCAACCCCCTGATCTTCAGCATGCAACCACGAAGCGACCCCGGCAGCAACATCACACTCTGGTATTGCCATCTCTATAGCATCACTTTTAATCTACCAATACAGTTAGCATCCAGGGGCCTGGATAAGTTGGAGCCTATATCAGAAACAACAGATATTATAGATTTATCTAATTTAAACTAATAGATTGGATGGGGGTAACTTGAGCATTCACTTCTTTGCACGTTCTTGCATTTACCCATGCACCACACACATTGAACATTATGAAATAAACGACTATGATTATGACCATGGTTATGATTGCCGATCGACCTATCAGTCGCTATCAGTGGCTGTTCATAGGATCAGCCACTGATAGCAGTTGAGTGGCTAAAGGTTTCTTGATCTCCTGCGTTCACTCTCTCGATCGCTATCGTAATAATAACGCCCCATTCAGTCACTTGTAGAGAACCAAGTCATCAAAGTTAACTCGTTTGTATGACAACGATACGGGTGGGTCAATTTTCTTTGCACGCAAATGTACTTATAGCTATATACATTCTACTGGCCCTGGTAGAGAATTGAGTATGCTCAGTCAACCACGACACTCATTTCAACATATTGAAAAAATGAAAAAAAAATGAAAATGTTTATTTACCAAAAATAATAGTAAGCGGTGTTACAGGAGTGTACAATGACTCCCACACTAGGCTAGGCCTGGCTCGTGGGAGTCAATTCTCTAGGGTTAGCAAGGGTAACAATGTGGCTATTCATTACAAACAATTATGATTAACAGCATGATTCTGACAATAACAAATCATAGATTTATTAATTATTGGACGGTGCAATGCGCAGATGTGGAGTGCATGTATGTAGGAATGAGTTAAGTGCGTGTGTGGCTCAAGGTAGCTCAAGGTAGCCCTGCGATTTAATCTTGGGATCGGACAGCAGTGATAAGTACCAATGCCGTCCACTACCTGATGGAAGGCCAAATTAGGCCGAAACTTTTAAAATTTCTTCGGATTGAGCGTAATCCCAAGTCAATAGCAGGGATAGAATTCTTGATTTGACTAGTTGAGGTTGACAATGCTTTATATCACACACTTTGACCAGATTATTATAAATGTGAGGGAAAAGAAATGCTCTAAAACGTTGTGCAAAGGTGGTCTTTACTCTAATAGTGGGGACCTTGAAAGTTCTCCTATTTAGTAGCTCACTATACTTCGGTAACCTTAAAACTTCTTTGTGCATAACCATTGAAGCTCTCAACAAAAACAATCTACGGACACTCAAGACTTGGGCTTCTCGATAAACATCCGATGTGGGGTATCGCCTTGGTCTACGCAGGGCCACCTTCAGAACCGCTCTTTGTGCTCTTTCTAGTACTATCAAAATGGAAGGGGCAATGCCACCCCATGCAAGTATACAATAATTAATCACGGACTGGCACAACGCTAGATACACTGACTTTAGAACATTTCCATCGGAGACCTCCCTTAACTGTTTCATAATGTGGATTAGTTTGCGGACCCTGGCTGAAGTAGCTGAAATATGCTTTTTAAAGTTAAGGTTCTCATCAAGTATTACACCAAGATATTTCAAGAAAGGGGCTCTCTCTATCTGACTGCAATTACAATTGGGGTTTACGGAATCAGTTTCCATAGCTGTACAGTTGAGCTTATGCACTTGGATACTTTTAGAGAGGAATAGAGGAGGCTGAGATGCTGCCGTTTTATGAAAGCACAGAAATTGAGTTTTGCTTGCATTTAGAGTTAGAATGTTATAATTTAACCATTTCTGTATTTTCTGCATACCTAATACGGCAAAGCGATGAGCCTCACGCCAAGTCTGACCGTGAAATATAATGGCCGTATCATCAGCGTAACAAATTACGTCACTGTTCTGGAGTTGAATTGACATTATGTCATTTATGTAAGAGATAAATAAGGTGGGTCCCAAGATACTACCCTGAGGGACGCCGAATGATACAGACTGAACTCCGCTTATAAGGTCGCCAATCTTGACACATTGCCCTCTCTCTGACAAGTAGCTGGAAAACCAATTTAGCGTGCAACCTCGAATCCCGTACGAACTGAGTTTTTTAATTAAAATGGGAGTCGATACCGTGTCGAACGCCTTTGTCAGATCAAGAAAAATACCGACACAGCATCGACCTTGGTCAAGGTGAGACACAACTTTATCAGTAAGAAGAGTTACTGCTTCCTCCGTTGATTTCCCTTGGCGGAAACCAAATTGGCGATCAGAAATTTTACCACTGCTTTCCAAAAATTTAACCAGTCGCCTATTGACTACACGTTCCAGTAGTTTAGAGTAACCACTAAGTAAAGATATGGGGCGGTAATTACAAGGGTCAACCTTGATTCCAGTCTTGTGAATGGGAATGACTGCAGCTGTTTTCCAGGCGCTAGGGAAGACACCTGAGAATATGCTCAAGTTGAAAATTGCTGACAAGGGCTCGGAAATGACATGAGCAATGGATTTTAATACTTTATTAGTAACCCCATCAATTCCCGGAGCACTACTTGAATCAAGACAGCGAATGAAATTCATAACTTCATGCGGGTCAGTGGGTTCCATGAAAAAAGAGTTCTGAGGGGGGGGAACGGGAATGTATACTTTGCCAGCAAGAGATTCCTGAGTCTCCTTCAATTCTGACAAGATTGAACTCGCCAACCTGTTACCAATCGTTGCGAAGTAAGAATTGCAGCAATCAAGAGATGCTTTAGCGGACGTCTTAATGTTAGTCAGTTCTTGATTCGAGGACATGCCCCGATCAGTATTTGTAAGGCGTTTAATAGTATTCCAGAGTTTTTTAGGAGTGGATTTGTGATCGTTTATTTCTTTTCTATAATATTCAAGTTTAAGTTTTCTAATTAGACTAATGTAAAAGTTTCTGTATCGAGTGAACACAAGCTTTTTAACTGGATTATGGGGGTCTTTACGAAGTTCAGTATGTAGTTTGTCCCGGTGCTTAGAGCATCTGATGAGACCAGCAGTCATCCAGGGTTGTAAGATAGTTTGAGAGCAACTAATGGTTACGATTTTGGAATGTTTCGATATTGAGTCCGCGACGGAGTTAGAAAGAAACGTAACCGAATCATTCAAAGAGTCACTGTTCAGAACAGGGGACCAGTTTACCTGTTCCAGCTCAGAAATAACCGAGTCAATGTCTACCTTTGTTATTGAGCGCAGAGGTTTCGATCTCTGTGAATTCTGCGTCTTGAGCATGATTCCGACCGCCGTTATGTCATGATCGGTTAGATCATTTGAACAGACGAAAGATTCCGCATTGCTTTTCAAAGGCACAAAGATATGGTCTATGCAAGTCTTGTCATGGGTGGCGCGGTCTATGCTAGAAACAAGTCCATGCTCTGCCAGTACACCCAGATATTCTGATGATGAGTTACTATCAGCTGCAGAGCCAATGATATTTATATTCAGATCCCCTGCAAGAATAAGATAAGGCGAAGAAATCATAGATTTTAAGCTAGAATCAAGAGAGTGGATGAAAGTTTCTGGGTTAGTGAAGCTAGGTGACCTGTATATGGCAATCACAGCAAACTGATTCGGAACCTCTGCCAGCACACAGTTTGCCTCTACAACATTGGGTTCTGAAAAATGGGGAGTTCATTTGTCTTTTACGTAGATTGTCACTCCGCCTGACCTATTAATATATTTACTGGAGAAGAAAGACGCATACCCCTGCATTTGCCTAATGGTAGTATACTCGTTCAACCAGCACTCGCTAAGGACTATCACATCAAAGTCAAGATTAAGTCTCTCAAGTATAATAAGAAAACCATCAAAGTTCTTTTGCATGCTCCTAATGTTAATGTTTAATATTTTTAGAGAGAATTTCGACAGTTTCTTCCCACCATCCTCGGGAGAAGTAATAGTATGGCACTTAATCTGGAATGAGCTATCTATGTCATCTAATAAACTTAAGGGAGCCATGGGTACATGATAAAAATAAATTTGGATTTTTTCGGAATGGTGAGTTTAAGTGCCAGACTAAGCAGATTTATAATAGAATTGAAATGTGACTTTCCCAGCGAAGCTCGAAATGTTGTGATTATTAATTTCATAAGTGTGACACAGTGAGAGATATTATTGTGAAGCTTCACAATCGATGCTCAATTCTGTTTGCCTTCTCAACAGGAAGCAATCAAAAATAATAATAAACGAACTTTTTCATGATTAAAATACACAGCGCAAAATATTTTAATAAATTTTATTATAAAAACCGAGAACGTAAGGCAATCGGAAACATCCAACAGACTGTTATTGCGCCCGAATCCTGCGGCGCTGATCAGAATCCGAAACGTTTTGATTGCGAATCGGTGCCAGTCACCGGAATGCATCGACGCTCTACAGAACTACACACTCTCTCTACGGAGACACAATATAAGAAGACTGCAGAAGGTAAGCTTCTTACATGACGCTCTTGAGCAACGCACACAACATAACCTCTAACGGATACGGAATTTTGCAACAACTGCGATCGGACTGTTGCGACCTGAGTGCCTAGTGCGAGTTTATTTCACCATACGATCACGTTAACGAAAATGAAAATTAGTTGAGTCTCAGTGGTAGAACCACGCTGCGTTGCAGCACGAAATGGACCGGCTCGCCCGGCGTAATACCACCCTCTCACAGAATATCGGCATGAAACAATGGCACTCGTTGCTGTTGTGTTTCGTCCGGTGAGTAAAAGTATCGGAGGCCCATCTCTCACCCCTCCCCCCTCCCAATTCCTACTCCCTCCTCAAGATCCAACTCCTTCCTCAAGGCCGGCAACACATCTGCGATTACTTTGGTTTTGCGGGTGTCCATGGGCGGCGGTGATTACTTTCCATCAGGTGACCCGCCTGCTCGTTTGCCTCCTTTTAACATTAAAAAAAAATATGGAAATAATGGCATTTGGAGCCTCTGCATCGGCATCTGTCGAAATAGGTACGAGAAGAGTAAAAATTTTGCCATAAAAATTTTTGTTTGCGTTAACTTTATCGAATGAATACGGATAGTAAACAAAACTCACACTAGGCACTCTGTTACGAGCTTTTGCAAGATTTCATGTTTTTAAGAGGGTCTAATGTGTGCGTTGCTCGAGCTTGTCATGTATGAAAGCTTATCTTCTGCAGTCTCCTTATTTTGTGACGGGAATGCGATGCGACGATGCGACGGTACACGGGAACGTGGACTAATTTCGGCAATCGGTCACCCAGCGTGCTTGCATGCTCCGGGGCTTTCGACATCGGGATTCCAAATGTATTTGTCGTCGACCAGCAAATATGCCGTGTTATTTGAAATTACATTACAAATTAGTAATTGGGTACTAATTAATATAATTTTATTATTCAGTCACTTATTATTATCGACATGAATTTATGTCAGTCAGTTTGTTGTCAGTGGATCGAATTTGGCAGCAATCTCAATTGATGGTAATCTCATATTGTGTTTGTATAAATAAAATGTGAACGTGAATACCGGTGTGGTGCCGGGGTTAAAGAATTGCACCACCCTATCTCTCCCCGCGGGTGTCTTAAAAGCCGATTAAGGGTTCATTCCAGAGGATGGGCAGCAGCGTCTCTCTGAGATTACTCTTACCTTACTGCGATCGCCAGCCCGCCTGTCAAGCGTGGCAATTATGGCAAATTCCCCTCAAGATGGATCATTGGGGGAGGCCTTTGTCCAATAGTGGACGTCTTTTGGCTGAGATGCACATGATAATCGAGAATACTTTATTGTTACTGGCAATCGCAAACACAAAAGGTAAGTTTCGTATGTTTTTTGTAGCGTTGGCAACTTGAGATAACAAACACGTCTCTCGTCCAAATTCAACTTTTGTGGTTTTACGTTCATACTCTTTGTTGAAAAATTACTTATTTATTCATTGATAACAATATATACCACCAAGTTTATACAAAAACAAACAGACTCGTGGCATGGTTGCACACGTTCAGTAGTTTCAATCGTGATAATAAGGTTCCGGGCGACAAAGGCCCTTCGTTAATTATCAAACTTCCATTGTAAACAAAGCTTAGCGTTCCTCATGAATGGAGGATATTGATGGATTTGGAGAATATTTTGACTTGAATCATGATTTCGACACGCCATTATGCAAAGGTGCTGCGTAGTACGTTTTAATCAAAGACTCGGTAATACAATATTACCCCCATTCATTAAACCCGGTGCTGAATTTCATAAGCCTTGGAACACAGCCCATTCCTTGTCTAACACGGCATTCGTATTACACTTGGCAGAATAGTTTTCGCATAATGGTTCCAACACATGTTGTAATAATAGGCTTAAATTACCAGGAAGCTGCATTGTTAGTGTTAGCTTAAATTGCCTAAGATAGTATAACTTAATACGAGACAGCATTGAGGTGCATTGTTTTGAAACTAAACAATGGTTAGAGGTATAACGAATGTGTGGACGCTATCATTGTATTGTTCAACAAAATAGGAAACACGCTGAAGCCTTTTCTAACCTTTTTATGGATGTTAAGTTAAAATTAATGACGCTTTAGAAGACACATCTTAATAAGTCAATTCTATGATGTAAAATACATCTTTAATAATAATACTGTTCCATAATATGTACACAACAATGGATTTAGTTTAAACCATTTTGGCATTTCATTAAATTTCAGAGAAGTATCCATAAAAAAAATTGAATTTACCTATATATTTATTATGTATTATTTGTTTTTGTTAATACTTTGTAGTAGTTGTTTTATAAGCTTTGTATATAACTTAGAGCACTATCTAACCTCCATACCGGATCCTCCTGAAAACCAGCGCCATGGCTCCGGCTGTGACATTAAGCTGAGGAGAAGCCGTTTTGGCGTTTCATTTTTTTAACGATTTTATTATTTTTTTATATATTTATTGGAATGTAAAATAAAGGTTTATTTAGTTTATACAATACACACTAACATAATAATGAAGGTTTTATTATTACATTTTTAATAAACTTTTGGTTATCCGTTTTAGGTATCCTATCAAATATCTAGAGAGGATAGTGGAAGAAACGGTCATTTTGCGCCGACCCCAAGTAACATGGCAGGAAGGAGAAGTAGAAGGTTCTACAATATATGTGCATCCTAGCCAACTTCAATCATCTTTGCGGTTTTATTTAATAATTTTGACATTTTTCCTAAATAAATACGCAAATAAAATGTGTTCGCAAAAAGTTGCTAACATTTAAATTTATTCATCAACTTGTTAATGGAATATATCAAGACGAAAAGTTATCGCAATTCCAATGTGTCGACAAAGTAATAAACGTTAACATCTATAGCTTTACTGCTTACAACACAAGATTCAAGACGAGACGGGCAAACTCAAAATTATTTTATCGTGGTCACAAACTTTAACAATCAGTCAGTATACATAACAAGAACACCCAAAGTTGTGAATTCTCGGGAATACATTGAAATGGTCAATCCTGAAAGCCATCAAAAAGATTTACGAGCTTACAAACTGGCAGCAATGGCGGTCAAAGCTAACATTTACATGCCGCATAGTTACGGAGCTGCGCGTCAATTTGCTGTTCGTCTAAAACAAATTTGTTTCTCGAATCACTTTATTTGACCGTGAACAGTTTGAAGACTAAATTTGTGTTTAAATGTAAAATGCTATGAAACTCGTTAATGTTTTATCAGAGAAATTTGTAGCTCTCTATGTGAAGTTTTCAGACCTAAATGGCCTTTAAAATCCAATCAAGCGTAATTATTTTTTGTAGTTAACGCGAAGCTTTTAGTTTTAATTAGGGATCTGAATTGAAAATAACGCTACGCTGTAATTGCTTGCTCTCAAGCAGCAGTATCTCTATAATAGCCAAGAGAAACGACCTCAAACCTAATAACAGTTTCAGAAGTCTGTTTAAAAAAAACGTTTGATCCCTAAGTTAAGCTTAACCCGCTTATCTTACAACTTTAAAGATAGATCTAAATGAATCGTAGAAAATGGTCTTAAGGGGGTGCAGCGCAGATGCAAAACTGCGAGTTTCAAGTTTCTTTATGATAGAGAGCGAGCGGCGCGTGGCAGTGGTGTGACAACGGCGCACGACTACGAACGCACACGCACACTAATATCTGTACAGAGTAGGCTGGTGATTTAATTAGAGCAATGTTTACTTTCGTAAAATCATAGGCGTTTGGGTAAAAAATAAGAAAAGTCTTAATATTTTCATATTCATATTTTTTTATTGAAAAATAAGACAACAGTGGCCTGCGGAAAATCAATACAAACATTTTGATGTAGGATCATTGTTTCATTTGTGCTATATTTACAAAGTTTCTGAAGAAATAAGTTTTTAGTTACGTATTGTTTATGCAGTTTCTGGGTATTTGTTTCAAATTCCAAGACAACCATGGCCTTGTGAAAGGATCAAGCTAACCAACACTAGTCCTTTTAATGTATACCTATGACCTATTCAGCGCCTAGCACCAGTGACTTAAAAACACGTAAATTTTCGAAATTCCTTACGAGTTCAAATAATAATAAAAGAGAAAATTCAAATAATTAAAAAAATATACATTCAGATGTTTGGCCGAGTGGCAAAGCGGTCGGTCGGGTACCTACACAAAGTCCCGGGTTCAATTCTCAGGTCGGGCAAAGTGTATTTCGGATTTTTCGATGCATAGCCAGGGTTAATGATTATCAACCCGAATTTGGCAGCCTGGTGAATAAGCCAATACCCATCAACTGTAGTGATGACTTGATTTCAATGTTGAATTCCTTTGCCCAGCAGTGGGACAGCCATAAGCTATTTACTTTTCACTTTAACAGATGTTTGAATATTATTATCAAAATAACATTCTTCCTTGAAACAAAAGAAAGACATATTCGTGAAAATAATCATGACGTTATTATGCGAACTTTCCGCTCCGCTACAAACTTTACACCGATACAACTTTAAATTTATGACGATCCTCATTGAATTTTAAATTTTGCCAATTTGTTGATACTTTGTATATCTGAATGCAATATTCGGTATTTTTACCTTAATGGAAATCTGATATTCTAAAGTATGTAACTTTGGAAATAAATAAAAAAATGGAGAGATTATTCAAACTTAAAATTTCGTTAGACCACCACTAACTACTACTAGTTGTGAGACTTTCTATTTTCACTGTGGGTAATCACAAAAGTGTTCTTTCGACTATGTGGGTAGTAACTTCACAGTGACGTACCCACTCACACACAATACTGATTGCAGCGTAAATCACAAAGTACTAGAAAAAAATCAACGAGTCTTCTACGGTCTTGGTAGCTCAGCGGTCAGAGTATTGGACCGGTTATCCAAAAGTCGTGGGTTCGATTCCCACTTGAGTTTCCTTAGAGTAGTTTGTTTTTTGTAGTAATATTTTATCTTGTAATCCTATCAGGATTATCCAAAACGAATTGCATGCTCTGAAGCATCTTTGCAGTAACGACCAAAGGCGACGACCAATTAACAAAACCTTGCATGTCTTACAAATTGCATGCATACATGTAAAGTTCCAACGACAAGAAATAAAAATACAGGAAAACTCTTATTGCTGGTCTCGCAAATAGTTACGTAAATCTTTCTCAATTTTTCTACCCAGAAAGCAGTGAGATATTTTCAACTACACCAGTACTTTCAGTCGAATTAAAGAACCACAAGACTGTAAAGCGGGCGATTTAAAATAACGAGGAGTCGTTTATATTGCAGTAGTTCCGTTCCTGGATTGGGGGTGGGGGGAACACGGGATGTTGCTGCAAATAGTGGCTCGCTTTGATACTGCAAATGTACTTGGTTATGTAATATTCGTAGAACTAATTAAAAAGTTAAATAACATCTAATTTCTTACAATTACATTTTAATCGGTACTTTATTCAGAAGTGCACACTTTGGTCTTAAATACTATGATTATATTTTTAAATTATTGTGATCGTAGCTTATGATTACGTCAATATTGTTTTAACACGAAAAAAGGTGCACTGAAGGCAAGCTTGATACATACATTTTTTATGAATTTTCTGTATTTATATACCTATTGAGAACCTAGTATCTAGTTAAACCTAATTTAGGCTTTAGGAATTAACCAATTTCGTACCTATAAATGTATTGTTAATAAATGAAAAAAAAAACGGCGCTCTAGGTAAGTACCCCCCCTTCACTAATTTTGTAATTATACATATATGTAAGCTACTTACATTCGTGAAATGCATCGAAACGTGATAGGCAACCTGTTACGGACACGGAATCTCGCCTCGCACTGTAGCGTGATGTTATAGTTCGCAAGAGGTTGTCAAAGGCGTGCATCGCTCGAGCTCGTCATGTATGAAGCTCAACTTCTGCAATCTCTTTATTTTGTCTTATTAAATAGAGCACGTACTCCCAGCACATTGTCTCTTCTTTCTACAATATGGGGTTCTTTTAACGAGGTGTGAAGAAGCAAGTTGCGGGTCGGCGTGGCGAGGAGTGCAATCCTGCTCCTCTAGCTGTAGAGCATATTTTTATTATTTCTTACAGGTAGGCACAGTGCCTTTATAAGGCCAATGGTGTAATCGCAATTCATCTGGAATCCTCAACTACTAACGTACTGGCTATCTTATCTCTAGCTGCCGAAACACAGCAATGCTAAAAACACTGATGTTGATTGACTGATGGCAACATATTTAGATAAGATGGTGATAGCGAGCCAGACGGACAAACAAGCTCTACCACCTACCAAACCAATACAAAAATGTACCCCCCGCTGGAACTGGACCTCTGGGTCTGAGACCGCTGGTCTTATAACCATTAAACCACAGAGGCGGTCCATCAGGTCGATCCTAGTAATTTGCCTACTCAATTATTTATTTAAAAAAAATTGTTCTAACATTAGGTCTGATTTATCTTCATCAGGATGTCGTCCTCGGATCCGCATCGTACCCTGCGCATTAAGAACACGTCTCGGTCGGAGCTCGTCTTGTATTCGTATGTGCTCTTAGAAAATGGTAAGATTGCATTGTTACGTATGGATATTAGAAATAGCCGTTATCTTTTTGAAATATAGATTATTTATTTTAAAGTAGTTTTTTTTGTTTTATTTTTAAATTTTATTATTAGATTTTGGATTGTTAAATTAAGATGCAAAGGAAAAATCGTGATAATAAGGATGTATTTTCGTCTATATTTGTTATAAGCTTGTGGATGCTAGTTAGTTATACAATTACCAATGTGGGCTGTAAACCTTCCCACGAATAAAATAAAATAAATTATCTTGATGATCCTAAGCTACCTCTTTTACTTTACTTTTTTTTACTATATAAAGCAATAATTATAACGATTTTATAAAGTAAAATTAACTACAGTTGACAGAGCTTAAAGTTTTCTTGTATTTCCAATTCTTTTATATATAATAATTTAGATAGAGACTGCAATAAATAAATCTGATGATACTATTGTGTAATAAGTGTCGGGTTTTCAAAATCTGATGAAACCAATGAACGCTCATTATTTGATATCTTCAAACGAACAATTGAGCTTGATAATTTATATTTTATTAAATTTAATTTAAGAAGACCAACAGCTATTACTTAAACATAAATAAACATTTTAATAGCTACGGACAGCAATTAACAGGTCCTCACAAATGAAAACAATATAAATTAAAGTGATACACAAACAAAATACACATAAAGCTACTTAGATAAAATGAAATGCTTAGAAAGTTGTACAACAATATATCTAATATAATGACTAACCAATATAATGCTTTATCAAGTTTAAAATAACATAATTAATTACATTATTATTATTAATATAATAGTATCATTACCTGGTTACATAAATTAACCACTATGTTGACTGTTAATTGCTATTTGTACAATTTATTGAATATATTAATTTTTATTTATTAGTGCCGTTTTATAATTACTTACAAATATTTTTTTTACGCAAATATTGTTGCAAACAAAATCCAAGACAAATAGTGTTGAAAAAAAAAACCACGCGCGAGATTCGGACTCGCACCCCATGACATACCGATCCGTGAAGGGTGATACGGAGGGGGATACCCACTCAATATCTACGGGGATAGGTTAGTACTTATGGGGGACCACACTCCGATACAGCGAAGGCCGCTGGGCCCATCTCTGTCTAGGGAATTAAACCGCGACGCGAGAGGTAGTTGGTAGCCTAGCCTAGCCTGCGCATGCGCTGTTCGTGATAACAACCAACGTTATTTAGTATGTTTGCAGCAGCTCCGCAAGACGTCCTCCCGTTTCGGCTGTACCTGCGCTTCTTCGACGTGCTCCCGCGCATCTGCCCGTGCGTCAACGCATACGATTGTAAGTTCAGACCGACACTTTATTTACTTACTTACTTACTCCGCTGACTCAGCAACCCATTGTGGATCTACTCGCGTTTATTTTACACATTAATTGGATTTAAAGTTATCCTGATGTTTCGAACCATTTGCAGGGTACGTGTTCTCAGGGTGTATAATAAACGCGAGTAGACTAGTAAAAGTAGTTTCATTTCAATGTGTAGTGCTTGCGTAAACTTTAGAAAACAATACTTTTAGTGCTTTGAAACGTAATTTATTTCGTGGCACCTCCAGTCTACAGAAAATGTGGAAAGGAAAGAGAGTAACGTTCTTGGAATGTGAACTACAGAAGTGGTTATTATAGATTTATCTTGCCTGGCGTCTCCCCGAGCGCCGTGGTATACCTAATGCATTTTCTCCTTTATAAAAAGAAATAGTTAATCACTGAAGGAAATATACTGATTTAAGACTTAATGGGAATAGAGCACGCACTTGCTGATTCCACCAGATGCACATATTTTAGCACTAGAAGAATATTAATAAAGAACTTCTTTAATAATATCAACTTAAGTACTAAAAACAATATTACTGTTTTTTTTTCAGTTTATGATTCCGACTTTTCAATTAAGAGTAAAATGACGACAATATAAATTAGTTAACGATTTCTCCATACGAATGGAGCTCTACCAACCCCATAAACGCTGAAGGTTGCTGTTAGGTATATTAATCAAATGATTGTTTAAAATTACAAACACATTTAAATGCATTCGCAAACTCCTCACAACCATATATCAGAAACTCCATTCAGCAACTTGCTCCCATATCTAAACACTTCATACCGTTACGTATTCTCAAATCATTAATAATATAGGTACAGAGCACTATCTGCGTAGCAATTAATATTCGTAAAACGTGTAGGAACGCCGCTGAAACCAACCCTTAATGGTATCATGAATAAAATGGTGGATTTAATCGTGTGTGAGTTGAAGAATGTATCTTTAGTTACGCAGCATTCTCAGGCTGTGAGCTTGGTGGCAGCGGCAGCGGGGGCTGACGCGGTGACTTTGGCTTCCTCGCTTAAGGCTGTTTTCAGCTACTTCTGCTTTCCATGGTACACCATAAAAAAATGAAGTAATCATTTTGGTGAGTTTTTTGCTCGCTCAGCACTGGTGGACAATTTGGTGCAAAATTCAAAATCCGAATTTTTTATTTGAAATGAACTACAAGTGTTTCTGGAACGTCAATTCAAAGCCATGACTACGTAAACCCTGCGGCAGAGAGCTTGCATGCAGGTGGTGCATATTCTTTTTTAAAACTAGATGCATTAACGAGTATTTAATGGTTGATAGAAAAATTCGAGATAGTGTTTTTTTTTAAATATTTTCGAGTAAAACTTTTATAGTAAAACGCGCAACAAACTAGGAATGCGCTTGCCGCTTCGCAAGAAGCGCGTGTCTTATACCATATAGTTGACGGTTGAATGTTCACTGTTGAGGATTGTAACTTGTTACAAAGAGATAATATCTTTGAGCACCTGTGTGTGAAATTCGCTCGGCTGGATAAATAGGTCGGTTCAGTGATACGCTCCGAACGAAATACATGGGGAGAATAAATCATTTAATGTACTGTGATTTGTGCGACCGCAAGCTACTTGGAAGGAGATTACAAAGTTTTTCTGATATCAAGATAAAACAAAAAGTAAAGCATTTATGAAAGGTCAGCTTAAGGTTCTTGAAGTTTTATCTTATGGCACATATCTTTGAAAGCTGATACGAATAAGTTTGATGTGTTTGACGTGATAAATTGCTACGACCCTAATATTAAAGGTCCCTCAGATTTTTTATTTACTGTCCAGTGGAACTTAGATTAACTAATTAAAAACTTCTTGATTCTTTTAATTGTTAATTTGGTAATATTGTAAATTTACTTACCAAATTAACTTACTTAATTTATAGATAACCCTTACTTAAACATTAACTTCGGTAGAGTGAAGTCAACTTTCATAAGTAGACAGATACGAAGAATTTGGGCATAGTGACATTAATTGAACCACCCCTACGACTTGGTCAACCCGAGCCGAAATCCTAGCCTTTAGAGGCGCTCCCGGTTTGATCCGCTCCCGATCTAATTCGTACACCTGGGAGAATCCAGCTTGCGTGATGCCATTCCCTCTAGACATCATCTGACGGTGCTCAAACACATAGCTTGAGGAATCCTTTAAATTTCTCGCTACTCTCCAAAAGTCCTGTGACGCACACAAGGCCGCATCAATAATTATCTCCAAAGAAACAGACATTAATTGGTCACCCATTCGAATGTCAACTGCTGCGAAAGTGACTTTATACGCAACTAAAGCCTTTACGACACAGATGATAAGCACACTATTGGAACAGCAAACTTTATTGTTATTATTTAACTTGGAAGCATCAGGAGACTTCGCGGAGGAGGACTCTGTGCAAGAGTCGTTGCCCGAGGACATGGACACCGGCGTTGAGGTGTTCTTGACTGCTGACTACGGCGAGCAAGTAGTTACGCATTTTACGGTACGATTATATCTTTTTTATCTTGTTCATTAGAACTGTTCACGCCTAAATACGCACGGGGCGAGGGGCGCGCGGGAGCAGCATCGCGACGAGAGCGCCGAGGACGCACGACCGGGCTGCTCGGCGGTCGTCGGCCGTCATGTCAATCACTTGCACACACGCCTCCGGCAAGGACGGCATTGTTTTTATTTATTCTAATTGTACGTTGACCAGATGTTGTAAAGAGCTGCAGTAAACTATAAATCGTATCATCCATCAAAGGTTGCATTTATTTCTTGTCCTGCCTATACAAGAAAGGTGGTGCCGTGACCAGGATTGGAAAACTGAGTTGGGTGGAGGAGAAAGCCACGCCACGAAGGCAATTGGTGAGCTCGTTCCTTTTTTCTTCCCTTTCAGCACATCCTACTTATCCCAAATCTATTGGGACAAATAACGTTGCTTGTTAGTTTCTGAGTTAGAAGATTTTCACGTGTCATTTAAATTAGCATAGTCATAGATCTATCTTATCTTAAGTAAAACAAGATGGCGTCCTAGCTAGGGGTCCCGAATAATTTTGACGTCACATTTTAGCATATTTCCCTCCTTGTATTTAGTAAATTTCATAATCCGAAACTAATTATTTCAATATTTACAGGTTTAATTAAATTTCATGGTAAATAAATACGTATAGAATAGACGACTGCCTGCCTCTCATAGTCGTACCAAACATAAAGTGCAAGCACGCTATCGTATTGGAAGGTAAAAAGGTAAACCTGGTGAGAAGTGAAAGGATCCTTTTTGGAAACAACCTGAGGTATTTATTTAACTTTCTATTTTTTTTGTTTTGGCTGAATTTCGTTCTTGATTCCCACATCACTATGGCCGTTGCCGCAGAGAAAGATAAACTCATTAAAAGACGTAGTTGTGTTAAAGGTCAATTAACCATGTATAAAAATTATTTAGAAAATATTCAGAAAATTGAAGTAAATAAGTTGTCATCTCAGCAACTGTCTGAATTAAGGTTAAGACTAACAAAATTAGAGAGGAACTTAGCAACCTTTGACAATCTACAAACTGAGATAGAAATTGTCCGATAATTCCAGTGATCAAGTAGCAGAAAGGGAGACTATAGAAAGTACATTTTTTAATTTAATGTCTAGCACTCAGTCTATCATTGAAGAAGCTAGTATTATTGTGAATCGTCGACAGAGTTTAGCAAATACTGCTGCAAATCAGTCTTGTAGTTTTGATCATTCTTTAATTAATAATAACATATCATTACCCACTATTAAGTTACCCATGTTTGATGGATATTACAGTAAGTGGTTAGAGTATAGGGATACATACCTTTCATTAATTCACAATAATAACAGTATAAACTCAATTAATAAGTTTCATTACTTACGGTCTTCGCTGGAGGGTGGAGCTGCATTAGTCATTAAATCTATTGAGTTTTCCGCAGATAACTATACAGCTGCATGGAACCTTTTATGCGATAGGTATAATAACAAAAGATTATTGATCAACAACCACATAAAGGCATTATTTAGTATCGATGTTATGGTAAAGGAGTCGGACACTTCTCTTCGTTTCATCATAGACCATGTAACAAAAAATTTAAGTGCTTTAAATAATTTAGGTCAACCCGTTGATCACTGGGACTCATTAATTATTTATTTAGTCGCTACAAAATTAGATAATTTCACAAATAGAAAATGGGAAGAATTTAGAGGATCACTAGATGATATTCCCACTTTGCAGGAATTCATTAGTTTTTTACGAAACAGAGCAGATTTTTTAGAAACAGTAAAAAATAACAAAAATCCAAAAAATGATAGGGTATCTAATTTTGTATCGTCTGGTCAAACGTCAAGTAACTATAGTAACAGATTACAATGTATAGGGTGTAAGCAATCTCACCGTTTGCATGAATGTCCTAGATTTATGTCTATGACCTTGGAGGATCGCAATAATTTTGTATCTAAAAATAAATTATGTGTAAATTGTTTAAATACAGGACATTATGCAAGCACCTGTAAATATAGTCCGTGTAAAACATGTAGATATAAGCATAACACACTATTGCATAGGCCGAAGTTGCAAAATAACAACAACGGCGTGAATAATAATAATTCGCAATCACTCGTGTCACGAGTGCAGAGCGACGATCAGCTGTGCGCCGGCGCCAGCGCTCCCGAGCCGGTTTCCTTATCTACTATTGAGGCGACGGTAGCGATCCCCGCGCAGCTGATTCTTTTGTCTACGGCGCTTGTTCAAGTTGTAAACAACTCGGGCAAACTGTTTGTAGTGCGCGCTTTGCTTGATAGCGGAAGTCAAATAAGTTTGATAACTGACTGTCTACGCGCCAAGTTAGGGTTATGTAGTGTAAAGAACGAGCGGCCTTTGAATGTTTCAGGTATAGGAAATACTAAGTTATGTATATCAGATAGGTGTAATTTTGTAATAAGGTCGATGAAAGGTAGTTTCTCGTCCGAAGTAAATAGCATGGTAGTGCAGCGTATAACTAGTGTGTTACCAAATGTAAATGTAAACGCACAAACTTTGAATATTCCTAAAAATATTTTGGATAATTTAGCAGATCCACAGTTTTATAAACCCGCTGAGGTAGATATATTAATTGGAGCGGATTTATATTGGGAAATAATCTGTGGTAATCAAGTAAGACTAGGGAAGGGTAAACCCACCTTGCAGAGTTCAAGGTTAGGTTGGTTGATTTCTGGTCCATTGAGTGAACAAGGATCCGGTAATAATGCGGTAAGCTGTCAACTAAACTTAGATTTGAATAATATAGTGAAAAAATTTTGGACAATAGAAGAATTACCCTCCTCGAAATTAGTAAAAAATAGTGAAGAGGAATTTTGTGAAAATCATTTTATGGAAAATACGTATAGATTGCAAGACGGTAGGTTTTGTGTAAAAATTCCGTTTCACACTTCACCTGACACATTGGGTGACTCACTGCAAATGGCGAAACGGCGTTTTTATAATTTAGAAAAAAGATTTGAAAGACAGCCGCATTTGAAAGAATCGTATGTAAGGTTCATTAACGAATATAAGGAACTAGGTCATTTGTCACCTTCACGTAAAATCGACACCGCGTACTATTTACCGCACCACCCGGTTTTAAGAGAAAAAAGTGAAACAACGAAACTCCGTGTCGTGTTCGACGCGTCCGCGAAAACCGCTACCGGGCGGTCGTTAAATGATATACAGGGTGTCGGTGCGGTTGTACAAGATGATTTGTTTAGTATATTATTAAGATTTAGGCAGCATAGTTTTGTAATCACAGCAGACATAGAGAAAATGTACCGACAAATAATTGTCAATGAAGATCAACGGCAATGGCAGATGATTGTATGGAGAGAAAATTCCAACGAGTCTTTACAATATTTTAAGCTGAACACAGTGACATACGGCACTGCGTCAGCGCCCTTTTTAAGTACTCGCTGTTTATTTCAGTTAGCCCAGGAGTGTAGTGATGAAAATGCAAAAACTGTCTTGGAACGTAGCTTTTATGTTGATGACGTATTATTCGGGTTTGATAATGAGATAGAATTGGAAAAAACAATAAAAACAGTAGTAAAAATTCTAGATTCAGCTGGATTTAAGTTGAGAAAATTTCGAACAAATTCTAATGTAAAAATTCAAGAAAGCAATTCAAATGAAGATCAAACATTTTCCGATTTAAAGGCAATAACGAGTACACTGGGGTTGATTTGGTCTCCGTTGTCAGATAATTTCATGTTTCCGGTAAATATAAACTTAGATAAAGGTATTACAAAAAGAACATTGTTATCTATTATCGCGAAAATATTTGATCCTTTAGGCTTGTTGAGTATTTTTATTATTAAAGCTAAATTAATAATGCAAAGTTTATGGAAATGTAACTTAGATTGGGACGATAAGGTTCCTGATGATATCATGGTAATGTGGTTAACTTTTGTAAAAACTATTAATTCACTGTCGTGTGTAACTGTTTCAAGACATGTTTTGTGTAAGGGTCCCGTAAACATTGAAATACATGTGTTTTCAGACGCCTCTCAGGCGGCCTATGGCGCTTGCGCTTATGTTCGCTCAGTGGATAAAAAAGGAAAGGTATTTGTGAAACTGCTATGTGCTAAGTCGAGAGTGGCTCCGATCAAGCCTGTAACGATCCCTCGACTCGAGCTGTGTGGGGCGCTGCTAGCCGCTGAGGTGAGCGCGAAGGTCAGGCGGGCCTTGCGTTGTGAAGTAGCGAAATGTGTACATTGGACGGATTCCATGGTTGTAATTGGGTGGATACATACCACATCAAGCAAAAAATTAGACGTATTTGTAGCAAATCGAGTAAACGAAATTAAAAAACTTACTAAAAATTATGAATGGAGATATGTGCCAAGTGGTGACAACCCTGCTGACCTTGTATCACGTGGTGTAGAAAATTTCGATGTTAGAGTGTCTAATTTTTGGTGGGGAGGTCCCGAGTTTTTAACTCACGATGAGTCGCAATGGCCTACTAAAAAGTACAATTCACATAGATTGAACAACGAGAATGAAGTAAATGTATTGCACAATGTGATAGATAAATATGGTAAAAATGAGGTCATAGACTTTTCTCGTTATTCAAGACTTACTATATTAAAACGTATAATAGGATATGTTCTTAGATTTATAAATAACTGTAAACATTCAAAAAATAAAAATGTATCTTTAACATTAACTGTAGAAGAATTAAACAATAGTATAGTCGCATTAGCAAAGTTATCTCAATATGAGTCATTTAATACTGAACTACAGTCTCTTAAGAATAATCAGTTAATATCGAAAAAATCTAGAATCTTATCACTCAACCCATTTTTAGATAAATTAGGTGTAATTAGGGTTGGCGGCAGAATTGAAAATTCAAATTTTACTTATGATAAAAAACATCCCATACTTCTTGACTCAAAACATCGTTTATCTATTCTTATTTTTGAAAATGAACATAAACTTCTTATGCATGCGGGTCCGCAGTTGTTGTTAGCATCTGTGAGGGAGCAGTTTTGGATAGTTAATGCTAGAATTCTGGCTAGAAGCATACCGAATAAATGTGAGGTCTGTAAACGTTTTAGAGGTAAAACTTTGCAGCCAATGATGGGCAACCTGCCAAATCAACGTCTCACTCCGGGCATTCCGTTTGAGGCGACAGGCGTTGATTTCGCAGGTCCTTTTTTTATAACAGATAGAAAGGGTCGTGGTTGTAAAATTAGTAAATGTTATTTGTGCATATTCGTCTGTTTTACAACCAAGGCTCTTCATTTAGAAGCAGTAAGCGATTTAAGTAAAGAGGCATTTATTTTGAGCCTAAAAAGATTTATTTCACGGCGTGGCAAGCCAAAGTTTATATTTTGCGATAATGGTACTAATTTTGTGGGAACTAAGAACGAATTAGATAAGTTAATTTTGCATAATAAGGAGCATTTAGCTCAGGTTGGTTCTGATGAGGGAATCACATTCCAGTTTTCACCAGCGTACGCACCTAATTTCGGCGGGCTATGGGAGGCAGGAGTAAAGTCTGCAAAGTTCCACTTAAAGAGAATTTTAGGAGATAAGCATTTAACATTTGAGGAACTTGCAACGTTATTTTCCCAAGTAGAAGCCATCCTTAACTCCCGTCCCATATGTCCCATGTCTTCCAATCCAAATGACCTATGTCCATTAACTCCCGGGCATTTCCTTATTGGAAAACCAATGACGTCACTCCCAACGCATCAGTTAACTGATATTAACATGAACAGATTGGACAGATATAATCAGTTAGAACAAATGCGACAGCATTTTTGGTCACGTTGGCATCATGAATATATCGCAGAGTTACAACATCGTACGAAATGGCAGCAGCAACATTCTAACCTCAAAATAGGAGATTTGGTTATAATTAAAGAAGACAACTTGCCACCTTTAAAATGGCGTATGGGAAGAGTTCATGCACTGTTCCCTGGTACCGATGGTATATCTCGAGTTGCAGATATCGACACTGGAAGTGGTATGCTACGTAGAGCTCTCAGCAGATTGTGCCCACTTCACCTCGAGGACTTCAGCGCTCAGGAGTTGAAGACGTCTCCTTCTTCAACGGGGGAGGATGTTCACGCCTAAATACGCACGGGGCGAGGGGCGCGCGGGAGCAGCATCGCGACGAGAGCGCCGAGGACGCACGACCGGGCTGCTCGGCGGTCGTCGGCCGTCATGTCAATCACTTGCACACACGCCTCCGGCAAGGACGGCATTGTTTTTATTTATTCTAATTGTACGTTGACCAGATGTTGTAAAGAGCTGCAGTAAACTATAAATCGTATCATCCATCAAAGGTTGCATTTATTTCTTGTCCTGCCTATACAAGAACCACAGGTAAGTAAGTAAAAGCACAAGAAGCACACTGGACTCCTCCACTAATCATCTCAGTTGACTTCGACTTGAACTTAACCCCCAGGTCTAGAGCAATGGTTTAGCGGTATGCGCACAGACACACACACATACTATTCCAGCAACATATTATTATGCTAGCGACTATATCCTAAAGGAGCTGAAGGGAAAGTCAGAGACCAGCCAGTTTGTATTAAATTAAATCATTTAATTCTTAATTTTTAATTAACCCTGTCAATTTATCTCATCATCATTTAGTGCCATCTTCATAATGAAGTTTGGATTGGATAAAAGAAAGAGAGAATTTAAAATCAATACTACGCACCTAAAAAACCGTATTTCTTGATGAACTACCATACTCTTCCATAATATTCTTAAAGTTATAATAATTCTTGTAAACTCTTTAACATTTGATAAGCCTTATTATCAACCTACTTTTTTGACAGGTGGAGCCAGAGGTAACCACAATAGCTGCGGGGGCTTATGGCGAGTTGCAAGTGTCCTTAACACCCCCCGAGCACGCGGAGCTGGCGCCCGATGCGGTGCTCTTGATACGTAACATGCCGACGCAGCCTGCTGGGTCAGTATACAGGTGGAGGTGGGGGTGGCTACACTGATAGCAACACTAGCTACACTAGTTAATAAGGCTAGCTACACGTGTCATTCACTCCCCCCAACGCGGTGGTCATGATACGCAACATGCCATCGCAGCGTGCTGGGTTAGTCCACAGGTGGAGTCAAGGATAGCTACACTAGTAGCTACACTAGCTACACTAGTTGATAAGGCTAGCTACACGTGTAATTCACTACCCCTAACGCAGTGCTCATGATACACTAATGTCGTCGCAGCCTGCTTGACACAGGAGGAGCTGATCGGGGCACTCTAGCTGTGGGGACATACAGCGAGCACCCTGCTGGTTTACTCAGACCAAGCCCATATCGATAGAACATCTACTGCCTAAGATCATCCACTATCTAGTCTTTATGTAAAATAGTTATAAACAGAAAAAAACTTTAGAGTTAGGTATTTCACCTCGTTGATTTCGTAGAGTTTGATTTTGTAATGCTTATAGTAAAAATGATTTAATTAATCTGTTTCCAGTAGAGTAAAAACCTATATTGTCCAAAAACTGGTGTTCAAAGACTCGAGGAATTTGGGAATTAAACCCGGGAGCCCCGGATATAGGCCAAGCGCTTTCTAAGACGTTCTACTACTTTCAAGAGGGATGCTGATTGTATCAGTCAAAGCGCAAACGTGACCACTGAAGCTTTGCTATCTCATTATCCATTATAATTTTAATAACGTCATTCCACTTTGGAATGTGTAGAGCATCATCGCATAAGCCCTCAGACGTTTCATTAGATTAGACGCTGGAGATCCCCGGAGTCGCCTGCACCGCCGCGCCCCGGCGCCACCGCACCTGCGCCCGACGACGCCGCCATTACTCATATGCCAACAGTGTCACGAACCACCTGGACGCTACCAGAATAGATTAGTGCTATTGTAACAGCAACAGAATTTGACCCAGAAGTTTGCAAGCGATGTATATTCGGACATAATGAGCTTTGAAATATTAACGCCTACATCAGTGGGACCCACCTAATTATGAATAATACAAGTAATATAAAACAATAATGTTAGTATAATTGTTGTGTTTGTTGTGTTCTGACAGTTATAGTTAAGTTAGCCAATTTTTAGCCCTGCGGCTTTATGATTACGGATGCTGCAAAGGGTTCGAAGAATCAGTAATAAATCATATGTAAGATAGACGCGAGAAGATCCACAATAAAATCATTCAATTTAAAAGGTAATCGAAAGTTGTGTGAAAATATCTACATAATTTATTCACTGATCACAAAATGTTTTGTTTGCCGCTTTCATAAATTTTGCCATTGTAAATACAAACTTACATATAAGTTAGTAAATACCGCCACCGTCTAGACTCTGATAAACAAAACAGTAACAGTTTCGTATTGCCTACATAATTATGTGCTTGGTGAGACTTGAATTAATTAGCCTCATCCAGCACCTCAAACACCTTTGTAAGTGCGAGCGATCAAATAAAATAAGTCTAGAACTAATAATAAGGCTAGTTCAAATTTAAATTACAATATTATAGTAATTCAAAGTAATACGAATTTAAGCAAAATTATTTTTAAACAAGATTGATTCTTAGAGAAGTGTAGCGTTATACAACGTGTAACAGAAAGATGTGGTAAGAATAAAAAGATCCAAAGTGTATCCGATAGATCTTGTATGCAGAGTTTCTATGTCATAATTATTTACTTTAATTTATCATGCAATGTTTTATTAAATATTTCTATTGAGACGTCACATTATAATAAACAAGCCACAGCCTTACCTTGCTAGTGGACCTTTGTGTACTTACATTTGTGATCACTGCTGCTCGCTTATACGCGCCTGATGCGCATGACTTCACTAATATAAATAAATTTAATTTATTAAATACCAGAAATTAAAAATAATTGCATGACAAATAAAAGTAAATTATTATGTCTTAGTAGCAACACATACAGGATCTAGATCAGATACACTTTGGATCTTTTCATTTTTACTCACCATTAAAATATGGAGGCATCTAATCGCCGTTACACGTTGTGTTTGCGCCAGAAACGCGACGGTCTCATTCGATCGTTAATTTAATCACTCAATCACTCATCAACTCAAAGATACGCCGCACAAGCCGACGGCGGAGGCAGTGTCACGGCCGTCCTCCCCAAAATAACGCTGCCCAAGTTCAGTTCTAAGGTAGAGGATTGGCCTAAATTCATTACATTGTTTAGGAGTTTGACTGAGGACATGGCAAACCTGTCAAATGCAGTTAAGCTACACTGCCTCTTCTCCAGCCTCAGTGTTGCTGCCACTGAGGCTGGAGAAGAGGTGCATGGTGTCCCATCTCAAGGTCACCAACGAAAATTTCAACGTGGCCATGAACATCCTCACCAAGCGTTACGAGAACCGCCGGGTGCTCATCGACAGCTTTGTCGATATAATACTAGCGCTCCCAACACACGCTCAAACATTCGCACGCTCTTCCTCACACCGCTCATTTCCGCTCAGTGTGCCCTCAAGAACCTGGATTTGCCCATAGGGGACAAAGACTACGTATGTGTCTCGATAGTGGTGCGAAAGTACAAGGGCAAGCTCCGCACGGTATTTGAGCGCAGACACCCTAGACTATATCCCGAAAGATGGCCAGCAGTGGGGGCATAAACTGAGCTTATGATGTAATCGTTTGTTTGTAAAAAAGTTTGAAGCTTATCCCTGTCACTGGCAGCCCCTCCTGGTACCGCTGCGAGCCCGAGCCCCAGCTGGTGCAGCTGCGGCAGGTGCAGCGCGAGGGCCGCCTGCGCGTGGCGGTCAACCAGCTGCGCGTCCGGTACTGCGCGCTAGGCCTGCCCGCCGGTGACGTCATGAGGTCCGCTACATACCTAGTAATCAAATCGAGAGCTCTTGAGTACATTTTTAATAGGTTTTCAGTGGAAGACAATATTAATCAGTAAAAATTTTACTGTTTTCCAAGTTGCTACTACTTGATTGAGTTGAAGCGATTAGCCATGGTCAGTCACAATTACTGGACACTGCTACCGCGGATCCTTTAACGTTGTCCCATGTCAGGACAAAAAATGTCCATTTTAGTGCCTTAAAAAAGGCAAAGACTGTACCGGAATGTACCTAACATTCCGGTACAGTTCCAAGTCTTCCACAGGATTCGCAAGACTTTCCGCGTGCTGAACGTTGGCAACGGCCACTTGCACCTGCGAGCGGCAACCGATGGTCTGTGGAGCATCATCCAGGACGGCGGGCACGCGCTCACGTGCGGCGTCGGCTGCGGCTGCGTGCAGCGCAGCGGCGAGCGCGCGGGGAACGTGGCGCTGCATCTGCCGCCGAGGAGCTCTATAGAGGTTTGGAACTCTTTGAGATGTTCTACGACGATGTTGACACTGGCTCCTTACAGCGCGGCGGCGAGAGCGCAGGCTACTTGGAGCTGCATCTGCCTCCATGAAGGTCTAGAAACTCTTCGCGATTGTGCACCTGTGGCCGTGGCTCATTAACGTGGGGGAACGTGGTGCTGCACCTGCCGCTAAGGAGCTCTATGGAGGATTGAAACTCTTTGCGATTGTGCATCTGGGGGTTGGGTAGTGGACGTGAAAACGTGGCACTGCACCAGCCGCCAAGGAGATTTACAATAAATGATAAATAAATAATAAATGTTTCCCACACTCACACCAATTATCTAGCCCCAATAAAAGCTTCCTTAAGAAACTTGTTATATGGTTAACTAGACAACGGATAAACATAATTAATATACTTAAATACATACTCTTATTATACATGGGAAACACCCAGACCCGAAACAATATAGAAAAACAGGTATTTCTAAAGTGATCCAACCGGGGATCGAACCCGGGACCTCAGAGATAGCGACACCATGAAAACCGGTGTGCAAGCCACTCGACCAAGGAGGTCGTCAACATTCATTATTTAAACCACTCTGCAGTCGTTCACTTGCCTTGGATGCCGATGCTTAGTTAAAGCAGCTCTTTATTTTTTTTATTATTATTATTTAGGAACAAACAGTTAAACATGATTTATAAATATATACTAAAATTGATTATGAAATAAATCTATACTTCCCTAAATTATCATATAACATTCAACAGTACTTAAACAAGATCCATACAAACAAAAAAAAATAGCAGCTCTTGGTACGCCAGTAACTGTATTCTTCTGGTGTACCAGATGTCAGTAGAAGTGTGCATCCACACTGCGGATGCGTGGCCGGCCGTCACTGCAGAGCCACCGTCCGCACCGCCCGCGCCGGCCGCGCCGCCCGCGTCCCCGGTACTGCCTTCACCCCCCGCGCCGACCGCGTTGTGCAAACCTATCCCGCCGTTCGCGCCGCACGCTTACAGCCCGCGTAAGAAGATCGTCACGCCGCTGCTTTTCTATGACGAGGACAATGTGTTGATGGTAAACGAAGCTAAATCATTATTAAGAAGATTTATTTTTATTACTGAGCCAGCAAACAGTTTGCCTGATAGAATACGACGATAGAAACCCATGATCATAAATGCTGCATGCTGGTTGAATTCAGAAATGGATTATAAGTGGTCTCCATACAAGTAGTATACCTGGGTAGAATCCTACTACCAGCAATTTTTATATAATCTGGTGTTTTTAGCGAAATTGAGTCCAGACATGATATAAACCTTCAAACCAGCATTAGGTCAACGTGGTGGGCTTGTGCCATTTAGAGAAGACCTGAGACCCGCAGTGGGACATCTATAAACCTAGGTTGAAGATGATGATAGTATAAATCAGTTTATATTCAGCATTTTGTCAAGATTTCTTTTAGGAAGTGTAATTGGAACGCTTAGAATACGCTTTTTTCTATTTCATAATAATAACCTGCCTTCAGCTAACGAGTTTCGTTTTATAGACAATACCCCTAATCCTGGAGTTGGAGTTTCCGGTTATCCGCATAGAGCCTACCGACATCGACTTCGGCTTCGTGATGGACGGCGACACCAGAAAGGCTTACTTCACAGTCACTCACTCCAGCCGTGAGTTAGAAAAGAAAACTGATTAGTTTTACAAGTATAGATAGTAATTAATTTAGAGGTATGTATCAGAAGATGGTGTTCATAGCAAAAAATAAGCTGTATCTATGAAATGGTTACTTAAATAACATGGGGCCTTTGTATGTATACTGATCTAGCAGTGTTGTTGCAGTTGTGAAAACGAGACCCTGGTAGCGGCGTATAGTTTTATTCAACGACAATGTTGATGGTATCATTGTTGTCCTGCCGGTGAGAGAAGTAGGTGTTAAGTCGTTTTAGAAGTTAATTTCGTTACAACAATGATGATGGTAGCGTTGTTGTTCTCACAGAAGTAGTAGGTGTTAAGTCTGTTTAGATACTCATCTCGTTTTCACAACTGCAATAACGTTGTAGTAATATTGCATTAAGGTCTCATGGTAAGCCACCTTGTATTGGATTGTGACCAAGAGTGTTAGTTGCCTAAACTATGCCTCAACCACAGCGACGGCGACGCTAGACCTGGTGGTGGAGTGGATCGGCTGCAGCGACTTCAGCCTTTGGCCGAAGAGCTTCTTCCTGCCGCCGGGCGCCTCCGAGAGAGTATATCTGCAATACACAGCCAAGTGAATATTCTATCAGATTTTCTCCTTTTTTTGTTCAGGATAAAATGCATACCACTACGTCTGGTGAGACGCAGATGGTTATATGGAACCCTCTCCCAACCACTTCAAGGGTAAGGAAGGTATACCCACTTAAAACCCCCTTTTATATACAGAAGAAAATCTTTTCACATACCACTGCGCCCGGGGAGATGTAAATGATTATGTGGGACTCTCCCCCGACCCCTGCAAGGGGGCAGAAAGGTATACCCAAAACTCCCTCACTACCTCTTATGTACCGCCAGGATGATTCAAGAGCGTTATAAAAAATCACCAGAGTTCCATCAAACATTTCCTGCTATTTTCTGTAATTCGTATAGTGGTTTTTTGTGTACTAATCTGGCGTTATGACCCTACAGAGATGGTAGGTGAGAACCCCTTGTGAGAACTAGTTTGTTTGCGCAGGCCCTTGCGCATCCAGAATATCAATTAAAAGTGAAATGAGGAGGAATTGTTATTTTTCCTCTAGGGTTACTTTGAGAACTGTTTCCGCTCGCCTTTGCTGGTCTTTTCTGATATAGCACTAAAATATCTCGCGAAAAACGTCCATAGTGAAACATACGAATCTACAAAAGGTTTTTACGAACTACATGATTTTCGTGAATTTATCTAGCTGGAGTAATTTATCTTTAATTTATATAACTACGTTATTTAAGTAGAAGTGAAGTACTCTTTTTAATACGTCATGATGCTGCTCGTTACAGAATTTCAGACTTTTACTATTTCAATACCGATAACATTTTTGTATAGTCGACCATGAAATTCTTGAAAGTGAATATTGTTTGCATCACAAAGCAACAAGGTCTTCTTTTGATTACAAAACCAATAGACAGATACTTGTCATTAACGACAATGAGCCCTAGCAAAATTTTATTGTAATTGAGGTTTTTGTCGGAATTAGTAAAGCAATTTTGCGGTCGACTGTACATTCACATACGTACATAATCGAGTAAGCATTTTATCTGTATTCCATTTGAATGAAACACGATTCCCTTTAACCGGCTGCTCGCGCCTGTGTGACCTCGGCATGTATCTGTGTAATCCCATTGACGTGTTAGCAAACCACTTACTCGCTCAAAGCGATTCGGTCGCTCCTTTATTACGTTGAAAGAAATACCTTTCCTTGTGGTACAGAGGGAGGCACGTTCTATCGGAAACGTTGGATATAACATTTTGAGCTCTGTTGAACATTTCAGCAATGATATTTTTATATTACTTAGGTTTGACATATTTTCATCATTTGGATGATTCCAATTTTGGTACCTCCATATAATTTTCACTTACACGAGACAATTGTAAGACAGTTATATTTGAAGTTTTATACTTAAAAAACAACTACGTCGTACCAGCAGATCCCTAATAAAAATACCATTTATAAAATACAGTGAAAAAATTAAATGCCTACCCGACCCAGCCATGAATCGAACTTGGGTCTTCCGCAATCCGGGCGGCTGCACTGACCATTATACTATCGGAAAGGCTGACGCAAGCACTGAATTTTTTCATAGCTTTTTGATTTTTGACTGCTTTTCAGTGAAGCAATTAGCACTTAAAAATAAAAAGTAAAAAAATATAATACTAACATTAATGTAGGTAGTACACACGCCTGCACGTACCACAAACTGTCAAATTTTCTAAATAGACTTTGAACTTAATATGTATGGCATTATGGTTGAACACTTATTGTAAAAGTTTGTCAGTACAAATAGCTCGTTCGTTCGTTGCAAACTCGAAACCGGAAGCCGAAATTAAGGTAAAATTACTTTACCTAACATATTGACTGTGTTCGGTAGAGTTTAGTATGAGTATCATTGTAATATTACACTACACATGTGATGATTTTTATGCTCAAACTGCAACCTGATTTAAACCCATATTTTATGAAAAATATTTATTTGTGTCATAAAAAGACAAAGTGTTAAAAACTTCCACGTGCGCGATTCGAACCCGCACCTCATGACATGCCGGGTCAGGTGCACTACCAACTATGCTATCGTGGCTCAATCCAACTCGCCGAAATTAATCAACACTATCTACATTTACTTTGTAAGCTAAAGGAGCCCTATTCAATGTCGACAACTACGTCATCAACATCCGATCTTAATATTTTTACAAATATTGAAGATTAGTTAAGAATTAGGCAAGCTATATTTATGATTATTTACATATAATTTTACGCAAATATTGTTGCGAACAAATTTTAATTACAATTTGAAAAAATACAAGTGTTGAAAAAAATCCACGAGCGGTATTCGCTCTATGTACACTACCACGATAGCATAGTTGGTAGTGCTCCTGACCCGGCATGTCATGTGGTGTGGGTTCGAATCCCACTCGTGGAATTTTTTTAACACTTTGTCTTTAATTGTTTCTATGTGGCACAAAAGGGCTTCATCATCATCAGCTTATTTTATATCCCCACTGCTGGGGCACGAGCTTTCCCTACGGATAGGAGAACGGGCCATAAACCACCACGCAGTGCGGATTGGTGGTTGTTAACGACTGCTAATGCAGCCGGGACCAACGGCTTTACGTACCTTCCAAAGCACGGAGGAGCTCGAGATGATAAACTTTTGGTCACCCATCCGATGACCGGCCTTTGCGAAAGTTGCTTAACCTCAGCACCGTTAACCATTGCGGGTGCGGCATCGAGCTCCTCGTTGCCGATTGCCTTGAGCACCTCAAAAGGGTTCCACTCAGCATAATGACAAGGCATCCAGACGCTGGTGTTTCATGGACGCCTCATGGGTGCAATAATTGTTCTCCTGTAACTTATCCTTACTGGTCACCCTGATGTCACTGATGTGGTATTGAAAGTAAATATATCGAAAGTAATCGTATCGTATCTCTACAACAGTTAGGCATAAGATCTTGTTCCTTAAACATGCCAATCCTTCTTTCTGTTTGTGGTGCAGCTGGCGCGGCAAGCCAGTGGAGGGTTGCGCGTGGGTGTCGCAGTGCGGGGGCAGCTTTGGTGTGGGTGCGGTGACGGAGGGGCCCGGGCGCTGGTGCCGCGCCGCACTGCCGGCAAGGGCGAGGCCGGCGCGCGACCGCAAGTGTCACGCGCCGCAGCACGACCACACCGACGACAAGCACCTGCTGCCGCCTGGCCTGGCGCTGTGACCGTAAGAGAGGGATGGGATGTGGTGGGGGGGACTGCAAGTGCCACGCGCCGCGCCACGACCACACCGACGACAAACACCTGCTGCCGCCCGGCCTAGCACTGTGACCGTAAGGGGAGAAGGCTGGTATGTGGTGGCGGAGACTGTAAGTGCCATTCGCCACACCACGACCACACCGACGACAAGCACCTGTTGCCGCCTGGCGTAGCGCTGTGACCGTAAGTGTGAGTAGGGGGAGAGAGCTGGGATGTGGTGGGGGAGACTGCAAGTGCCACGCACCGCACCACGACCGCACCGACGACAAGCACCTGTTGCCGCCCGGCCTGGCGCTGTGACGGTAAGTGTGAGTACCATGCATCATCATCATAACCATACCAGCTGCTGCTGATTTTTATGTCCCTACTGCCATAAACAACTCTGTCCCTATCTACTGACCCTGATAGGTAGGGTTTGGCAGCTGGAACTACGGGTCCGGCTGTCTTTACAAGGGTACCACGGGAGTTTCGGATCCTAGGCCCCCTGTCGGTTATGCCTTCGCGGGCGTCTCCGACAGGTTCCGGACATGGGTTGGACTCGTGGTGGCATGTGGTTAGCTGTAGAAGTGGGAATGTTCGTCTGCCTGGTTGATGTGGCCAGGCTTCCATTTCGTGCACAGCGAGCGGGTCCAAGTAGCGGTCTCGAGGGGCCCGATGCGAAAGGACTTGCGGGGCACGTGAGTTGCCCATAGTTGGTTGTCATGCTCGGTGGTTTTCACTGAGCAGAACTCCAACATCTCCGGCACTAGTCTGGATAACTAGTAGGGGTGCCCGCTAGATGCAATACCTCCGGTTGAGCCAACCGCGTAGGATGTTGAAATTGGCAAGGTGCCTGGATGGGTACTGAGAAGTGAGTGGGCTTACAACTCCGCCACCAAAGAGGATATTTGGTAGTCAACTTAGAGTTGACGACCCGAGCAGTGGAATCTGCGAGTTGTGCTCTTAGTGCAACGAGAAGTGAGCGAGCTTACAGCTCCGGTAACCTATCTGGATAATAGGTAGTGGACTATACGTGTCCACGGGGCAACTAGCTTGAGACACTAGTCTTAAAAGTACCGGATGAAGAATGCGCTTCGGTGCGTCCTGATCTGGCGTTATGACCTGACGTAGATGGTCCCTTGTGCTTGCACAAGGATGTCTGACACCTACTTTGTAACCTAACGGTTGGTAGGGGGTGTCAGTATAAACTTTAAAGTAGTGTTAAGCGGGTTTGCCATAAACAACTACCCGGGTTCGGTACCGATTGGGGTTGTTAACGACTGTTAATGCAGCCGTGAACAATGGATTCACGTGCTTTCTGAAGCATGGAGGAGCTCGAGATGACACATATTTGGTCACCCATCCGTTGACTGGCCTTTGCAAAAGTTCCAACTTCAGCAGTCGCAGACCAAGTGCGTTTACCATTGCGCCATCCGGACCATGTACTATGCATGCTTCTTTGGATCCGTGGAACCTTTGGAACAAACTATACTGTCGGAAATCCGTCACTCCAAGTCACTTGCCGTTTTAAATGTACAGTGCATTGAGACAACAGATATCTTCTAAGTCAATCATCTGCTAGTGACATGTAGGTTGCCTAATGTATGTTTTATATGTATTTAAGGTTTAATTGGGAGCGTACTTCACCCGGAATCATTAGATACTGAGAAACTGGTTATCGTATCTCTTATCTTCGTAACAGAACAAGACAATCACAGCAAGTGTCCCATCAGCAGCTTCAGAACAGTGGCAGTGAGAGGAGCACTCCCGCTATATCGATCACGCCGGTCAAAGCCCACGGGCCTGGTCTTTTTTAGTTTTGGGAACACTCGCACCAAACTATCACCACTAAATACACTAGGTGTACCTAGTGTACAGGGACCCTACTTAGGCCACCAAAGCCACCTGATTTTTTAACTATATCCAAAAATATACGAGACGACCTCTCACTAAATTCTTGCTAAACAAATTTTAATGTCTATGCTCTACTCTATGGGCAAGCGGCCATCTTATTGTTATTGTGACTTTTTCGTTCACGTCGTAATAGTTCATTTTGTAATGTACCTAAGTAAAGTTCAATAGTAATAAACAGTAAGTTAAATACAGTCCGGTTTATTTTCTCAGTTAAAGCCACTAATCTTAAAACCTAAACATTTTGTACCAACCAACATAGAAGTAGAACCAATAAAAACCAGCAAAAGGCAGCCGTCAGTTCTGAGTACTCTCGTCTCAAGACGGACTCCCGTCTGTCATCGACCAATCATCCCGCTCGCTCAAGACGGACTCCCTTTGCGTCCGCGCGCCTATGGTTTATAACACTACTAACATTATTGCTATGATGTTGGACTTAGGTAAGCTGGTGGTAGGTAACTTTGGTCGATTCAACATCAAAATGAAAAATCAAAATCATTACTTTATTACTTTAAGAGCTTATACAATGGTTCTTAACAACAACCTGTAGATTAAACAGATTACTTACATGAATTTTGAAGCTCACTACATTTATACTACTATACACATATACATATTAACAATGTCCGTCAAGCCACAAACAGATTGTAAGAAGAACCACTGAGTACGAAATATGTACCCTCCGTAATAGTAATATTTTACTGGGCAACGGTAGGATATTCATTCCTCGCTCTCAGATAGTTTTACAAGATGTAACTAAGTATTAGCATAAAAATCCGATGTAACTTATTCTCAAGCAATAGCAGTCAAAATCGAATGAATTACAAGTATCAAAAAACATAGTTAAACTGGCTTTGTCAGTAAACTTTACAAAGATAACCGATAATGACTCTGTGTGTAGTATCTTTAGTACTTTTATAATATCGGTCATTTTGCTTTGAGCCAGATTAAGAGTAATATTGCACGGAGGCATTGATCGTTTTGTGTAGTATAATTAAGGCGACGAGATAAGTTGTTCAATTATCATTAATATAAAGCTAAATCATCACATCACTTTTAATTCAATTAGACAACGTTAATAAACATAAATTAACATGAGCAGCGCAACCGTACAAATGCAACCTTCATGCCATGTTTTAATATCAGTAAGAGTTACGTAACAAGCCCACATTCTATTTGCAGAAATCTTGCCCTGTGAAACTGTACATAAAACGTGGACGTACCAACTTCAGTCCAAATGATGTTAGAGCAAACTGGCCCGATGCAGTCAAGTGGAATGAAATAAAACACAAGCGGTTCAACTTGTGCTTTAGGTTTGTATTTCCGGAAGTTTCTGATTGCAAACAGCACTTCTTTTAGGAAGTTGTTTAGAATATTGATTGGTATGTTTTATTGTGATATTAGAGGGCCGTGATGGCGCAGTGGTAAATACGCTTGGTCCGGGATGGCTGAACTTAAGCAACTTTCCCAAAGACCAGTCATTGGATGGGTGACCAAAAATGTATAGTCTTGAGCTCCTCCTTGCTTTAGAATGCACCTATAGCCGTTGGTCTCGGCTGCATTAGCAGTTGTTAACAACCACCACTCTGCACTGGGCTCGCGAGATAGTTTATGGTGGATGGACCCGTTCTACCTTTGGTGATCCAGAGGGAAGGCTCGTGCCCAGCAGTGGAGACAATGATGAGCTGGTGATGATTATTGTATATTAGTTGTTTCTCTTTTAGGTTCAAAACCGAAAAATCCGAGGCAAAGTTTGTTTCGGATTTTTCGATGCGATCAAGGCTCAACGAACTTCCGAATGTGATACTCTAAGATAGTGCTGAGGTGGGGTCTTGAGGAGACCTAACAGTTTTTGTTGTTGTATGCGAAAATCGTAAATAAAATATTATATTATAATAAATACGTTTATCACACTTTTATTTTTGTCTGTAGCACACATGTTCCTAATAATATACAGCATTATCCTGCTTGTAAAACTTTGACACTCTTTTCTATCTCTTCCTTGCATATGGTTTCCTAATCTTCTTAGTCACACACACTTAGGCATGTACTGTGTTTACAATTTTTTTTTGTTTGTATTTTTTTATATTTGTAAAGGGATCTCAATGATTCGATGCTCAACGCTTTGATAGCAGTTTCCTCAGCTGGGCGACCAAATTGTATGGGTGACTAAATTGTATTATCTTGTGGTCGTCCATGCTTCGGAAGGTACTGTTAAGCTATTCAATACAGAGAGCCCCAACTAGCACACAAGCAGCATAAACAGGTTTTGTACAGCTTCAATGCTTGTGTGCTAGTTGAGTGGTCATATAGCTATATCATCATATAGCGTTAAGGGTGCTGATGGGGCTGCCGCGGCGCTGGCGCTGCAACGCATCGGGCATGTTTGCCGACGCGAAGACGGACGGCTTCCACGCCATAGTACGCAAGCGATGTGCCTCACTACTGAACCGCTTGCGCGCCAGTCATGCAGTTGCTAATTAAATAATTAATTAATTAATTTAATTTTTATTAGTGACATCATGCGCGTCAGGCGCGCTTAAGCAAACAGCAGTGGTCATAAATGTAAGTACACAGAGGTTACTAAACCACTGGAGGTGTGACTTGTTTATTTTGATGTGACGTCACAATAGAAATATTTAATTAAAAATAGCATAACAAATTACAAATAAACAAAGAATAAGGTCCGAATAGTTATTCCGTGTTTTGTCTATTTTCCTCTAATTTGAAATGACGTTTACATGACAGGAACAAAACACCGAATAACTATTCGGACCTTATTCTTTATTGAAGTGAAAACTTCTTTAGCGGCGTTGTGCACTTTTTTTGGAATGGGTAAAAAATGTTAAACTCGCGTCAGGACACGTGACCTGATCGAAAATTCGTAAGACGGATGGAGAGTAGACAGCTGGCGCGGCGTAATATAAATTTTTAATATAACTTAATATAACTTTTTAATGTAATATAAATTGTCATGTTTGTGTACGATAGCCCAATAAATAAATATTGTATTCTACCACATAAATGAGAGTACTTTTATACTGATAATTAAAGCAATTCGTGCAAAATTATTCCCTAACCATTCCAAAATATCAAAAATGCACAATGTTAATATTCAAGTTTTCACTTCTGTCGGCACTCCCAGAGTGCAACCCGTCGTTTTTTATTTGTAAGGGGCAATAATTATGTCTTAGTAACTCTGCATACAAGACTAGATCGGATACGCTTTGGATCTTTTAATTTTGACCACACCTTTCTGTTACACGTTGTTTATGATTTGGCTGACTAAATCTTTTCTTTTGCTGTATGGACTGGAATAAATGTTTTGTTTGATTTGAGGAAGATAGCTGCCGTGACAACCACCATAACCGTGGTCAATGTTGTGCTTTGTTGGGCAATGTTGTGCCTGTTGGCCTAATTTTTAAGTACATATGGTTTGTTAGTGCGTATGGTTCGCGTTTGATGGTTTGATGTCTCAGCATTTGGACGTTTGTGAGATAACGACGAACCTTTTATTTCTAAATTTTTTTGTAATTATAAACACCTTTTTTTTACTTCTGCTCTGATAACGTGACGTGGCGGTAACAACATTACTATTTCTGTCATTGACTTTTGTCGTATATAAAGGCAATAAATGTCTGCGCTAACGGCTTGACACTGTATAACCTAACTATCAACTCTGAATAGGTATTGCGATTTGAATGCCAGCCTGCGAGAATAATAAGTGTGGACGACAGCATGTGAGCAATAAGACGCTTCGCCTTTACACGTTTTCCCAGGAACGCTTAACGACTTAGAATAAATAACAAGAAGGCACTAAAATGTGTTTAAAGTCGTTAAACGCGAGTGATGTTCTTAAAGCGATGTTCCAAAGTTTGCCTGTCCATCAGTGTCTCGAGTCTACTAAAGTTGAAAGTTCAACAAAACTCCTCCACTGGCACTTATTGACGTCAAAAATCCAAATAATAATAAAAACAAATTAGTTTAGACTAGACTACTAAGTCTACCACCAGTTCGGATTTTGGGAGAGCCTTCGACTGAGAAGAGCTGGCAAGAAACTCAATCTAATTCAATTTTAATATATTATTATGTATATAATTCTTCCGTACGTATGTACGTACCTAATTGTGTATGTCACTGAACTCTTAAACGGCTGAAACGATTTTAATTAAACTTTTTGTATTATGTGTTTGAGTATCCCTGTCCATAGATTCTGCAATGAGTTACTAGGATTTTTTTATCATGGGATATGGTGTTATTTCAAGCGGACTAAATCGCGAACGGGTTTTAGTAAAATATTAAATATTTTCAATAGTGTGTCTTGCCTTGAAACGCAGACTCGTCAACATGTGCATGCCTTTCCCAACCTACGGCACTCAGACCTGGTCTTTGACCGAACATCAAAAGTTCAAACTCAAGGTTTGCCAACGAGCGACGCAGCATATTAGGTGTAAAGAGGTGAAAATCACAGATGTTGGAGTTGCGACCGCTATACTTAAGTGGAACTGGGCTGGGCACGATAGCCGCATGGGCCCAGAGAGGTGGTCGAAGATCGTCACTTACTGGGTCCCATGTGATGGACACCGGAGACGTGGCAGGCCAAAGCCTCCGCTTTGGCCTGCCACGAGATGGGAGGACGACTTGAACATTTTTTTGCTGAATTAGTATGAGGTATGTGGCCGAGCCTTTGCGTAGTATTGGGACACAACATAGACTAATATATAAAAAAGTGTGTCGGAGTGCTACCGACACACGATTGTGGTTTAAAATAATAAATTAGTGTAGCGATGCCTCGTGCCATACATTAACGAAAATGTGTACCTTGAATCTTAAGGGATCCGATGAGTCATAATTAAGTATGTATGATAAATGATAAATTACTACTTACTTATGATACTTTTTATAATCGTAAAATATAACAATAGTCGAGGAGTATCGCTCCATTGCAATTTCTCTATTATCTTCGCCAGCTAAGATATTCAATAAATAAATAAATAAATCAGATTCTTTCGGGAGTCCATGACAGGCTAGTAATATAATTAAAAGGAAAATTGGTTAAGATTATTTACATTTATACAATCTATATATATTAATACGTGAAGCAAAAACTTTGTACCCCTTTTAACGAAAATTGCGCGGACGGAGGAGTATGAAATTTCGCACAATTATAGCTTATATAGAGAAGGATTGCAGAATGTTAATTATTTTTTTAAATTATGCATAAAAAATACATTAAATCAATAAAACAAACATTACACACACTACCATGTATTTGACACACACGCATATATACTCTTTTCAAAAAAAATTAAAATGGAAGAGGAGCGGCCGTAATCTGTCAATGCCAATACAAACTCACATTCTATATTTTTTAATTTTTCATTGCTAAGGATACAATCCGTGCAGCCTTAATAAAATTACGGTCGAATTTCGACCACTGGGCGACCACTAGTCTTGATAATATTAAGAGCAGATAATATCCAACAATCAGTATCCGATTTTCTTTCTCTAAGTAATTGTACCTACTCAGACCACTCGTATCTCACGAATATCATATTATCTCGTTTATTCGTCGCTTACGTCGAGGGCCCACGGTTGAGCAATAAAAAGCTACGTCTCGCGTAATAAAGTTGGGACGTACACGTGACCGTAAATAAACCGTTTACGGGCCGTGGGCTTACGCGCGGGGCCGGGCGCAGTCAGATCTTACGTAAATAAATTATATGAAGCGACTTTACACATTGTAGGAAGGACTTGGCGAAAGGACTCGTTGAGTAAGTTATTGCAGTTTCAAGACTTAAAAGATAAAAGACTTTTAGGGATTAGTAGACAAATAAAAATAATATAGTTTTTATAGATTGTAGTAAGACAACTCCGGTGAGTAATCCAAACAATTGTGATGGGGTGCATCGCTCATAATCTAGTGCTAGTTACAATATTAAATCAGCTTTAATTTTTTTTTATTTTATATTTATTTTTTATATGAATGACTTTAAAGATTATAGCCCCTTACAAATAAACAAAGAATAAGGTCCGAATAGTTATTCCATGTTTTGTTCCTATTATGTAAACGTTATTTCAGATTAGAGTAAAAGAGAATATACACGGAATAACTATTCGGACCTTATCCAGTCTTATATACTCGATTATACATATATTCGATCGAGAATAAGCTCAATTAGTTATTCCGTAACAGTAAAAGAAATATTTTATTGCTAAAAATTAAAAATATCTGGTTAGATATAAGTAAGGAGTTACTGACTGAGCCTTATGGGAATCCGAAAACAAATGACGCTCTCATCGAAAAATATTTTTGCAAAAATAAGTCAGTCTCTATTGTGTACGTTAATCCTGAATTCTGTTGTCTGATCTTTTCAAATTGTATATCCCTAATTGTATAATAAAGCAAAGTATCAGTACTGCAAAAAAATAAGTTAAAAATAACTGCTTAATAACCGAAACTGTCATTGTTAAAGTCGCAAAGTTCTGTAAAGATCTTATGACAGCCGCTCTATATTTCGGGTTCTGTGAATGCCAGCGGCGCTCCTTCAAATAGCAACCGTCCCCTTTGTCGCAGACGACGAAGCGGAAATCGTTCTCAACTTGTCCATTCGTCTGTTAGAGGCGGAAGGATGGCACTTACAGTCGCCTCTTGTGTATCATTTGAAGCTGCGCTCGGCGTCTCGGCAGGGTAAGTGCTTGAAAACCAGTTGAAATTGTTGTGAAGTACGTTTTAAAGTCGCGTTAGACAGAATTAGAAGGGTGGTGAAAAATGTACGTTTTTATATGAAGCGACATTCTTTTATCTGGTCTTTTTAAGAACCATTTATCAAAGGTACAAACTTTACAAGTAGAAATTCTTACAAATCAATAAGCCAATTTTAATGAAGCTTTTTGTGCTTAAGGGCAATACAGAGATGTAAACAGTAAAGAAAACATTTAAAAAATAACAATGAAGATATAAAAACGACGAAGGAGCTTGATGGTGCAGTGGTTAACGCGCCCGGTTTGTTATTGCAAAGGTTAAGCAACTTTCGCAAAGGTCGGTCATCCGATGGGTGACCTAACACATATTATCTCGAACTCCTCCGTGCTTCGGAAGGTACGTAAAGCCGTTGGTTCCGGCTGCATTAGCAGTAGGTAATTAACAAACACCAATCCGCACTGAGCCCGCGTGGTGGTTTATGACCCGTTTTATCCTAGGCCCTATCCATCCATAGGGAAGGCTCGTGTCCCAGAAGTGGGGACATAAAAAGCTGGTGATGGATGATAATTATTGATAAACACGGATGCCAAACTTTTATTTATCATTTTTAAATTTACTCTTTAAAAAAATTTGGGATTTGAATCTTTAAAAAGTATTAATACAACCCAATTCGATATATTCAACAACAAAATCAGGAAACAATAAGTGCTAAGGAAATTGCAAAGTTTTATTGAATGACGCCGGCCGCCAGACAGCGCTGTAATTGTCCATTACATAAAACTGAAGCACTGGATGGCACTGCAGAGGATACGGGCTGTTCCGTGTGTCTGCCAAACGCCAACTGAATGGCTTTTATGGAGCAAATCGCTGTACAGTGCTTCGGCGGAATTGTTTCCAGGCCTGGTAATACAATCAGGCATATTGGGCATTGAATTAAATACTAGTATCCTAATATTAGGTTGTTGTGTCACAAAATCACTAAAACAATAAGCACCTCGGTTGCGGTGACCGCATTCCGTTAGCCGTATGCAATTGTCCAGAAGTATGTAGGTCGATGATGATGATGATGATAATACTGAATGACTGATGATTTAAAAACGTCTTAATAGTGTGTTGGTAGCCCGTTTTTGACATTAGAATTATAGAAAATTTTACAAAATTAGGCAACTATGATTATCCTATGGGATCATAAAGTTTTAGCTTTCTTCATATTCAAATGGGTAATAACTTTTGACATTCGTTTGAACTAAAGCAGTTTTTCAATAACATTCTTCATCTGCATAATCTGTTTTTATGCTTGTTTTATATGTTTTTCGTCGCTCACTATGGGCCTTATCAGAAGTCTCAAGGTCACTCAAAGAGCAATGGGGAGGGCTATGCTCTGGGTTTCTCTGTGTGATCGAATCAGAAATGAGGAGATCCGCAGAAAAACAAAGGTAATCGACATAGTCCGAAGAGTTACTTAGCTCAAGTGGCAGTGGGCAGGGCACATTGCTCGCAGGACTGATGGCCGCTGGGGCAGAATAGTCCTTGAGTGGCGACCGCGTACCTAAAAGCGCAGTGTGGGCAGGCCTCCAACCAGGTGGACCGACGATATGGTGAAGGTCGCGGGAAGCCGCTGGATGCGAGCACCACAAAACCGGTCGATGTGGAGGTCCTTGGGGGAGGCCTTTGTCTAGCAGTGGACGTCTTTTGGCTGAGATGATGATGATGATGATGATGAAAAGGTTTTATTTCACAAAGTTTATTTTTTTTGTTCTTAGGTTTACCAACAGTAATTAATACATTTTCTATATAAACAACCAGTTAAAGGCAAACACTGCATACACCACGAAAAGGGTAATTTATACAAAAAAAAAATAACTTAAGACTAATCAACAACAGAGATCGATCTATATACTTACTAAGTTAAGTTTATAAGTTAGGAAACATGCATAGATATAGGCCTCTCAGAGGGCACGCCACTGAGCGCGATTCGCGACTACGTAGATGCAGCTCTAAGCTGTCTGTTGTATAAACAAACAGACATAAAACGCTCTGGCCATAAGCAGCCAGCAAAAAAGATTTGTCTCAAAAGTAAAGAGACAACATTAGTCATGTAAACTTAATCTTTTAAACAGGGTGCCTAGAATGAGTTTTATTTACTATCCGTATTCATTCGATTACGTTTATGAAAACGAAAATTAGTATGGCATTGAAGCAGCGCCTCCTGGCGATATACGAGAAGAGTTAAAATTTAACCATACAAAGTCTCGTTTTCGTTAACGTGATCGAATGGCGAATGAAACTCGCACTTGGCACCCAGATCGATCTGAAATTGACTCTTGAAACACAAACACGATGTTTGAATATAAATTCAATAATCGTTGTTAAATTGGCTGTTCGCTAACAGCGCTGGCAGCAGGCCCGCTTGTTTGGACATTAACTCCTACGTTCGATACAAGTAACGCTTCGGTTGTTGATACAATCCCTAATTGGTTCGCTGCCCGATTTGATAATGTTGAACCGATAAGTTTAAGTTTAAGTGTTTGTCCTTTGTTCTACAATAAATTTAAGCCGAAGTTGAATTTATCTTTAATTATTTGACTTTTTTTAGTTTAAAGGATCTTCAGACAGTTTCTATATTTAATAAAATATTTAAATAATTACATGCCTAAAAGACTAGCAAACTCTGATTAATGTAACCTATATCTAAGTAGCGACTTAAAGAAGACGCAAAAAGCGCCATCTAACGATCAACTGAATAATAACCAAGTTTGTTTGCAAGGAGATGAAAGAAGCGACCTGTCGAGAGTTAGTAAGTCAAGGTTTGGCGGAAAAGCCTGCGCCGTGGTTTACCCTTTAGCCACTAGATGGTGCGCTATAGGATATTTCATTTGCACCTACCATGTTACCTACTGATTTTTTATGAGCCTTTCAATCGCGCCTATTCAAGTTAAGATAAGATAAGATAAATTTTTATTGCCATAAAATTGTGTAAAAATACATAGCAGGTGTTGAGCATAATAATGGGAACAAACAATTTACCCTAGTCGGGCATGCAATTTTTAGTAGGTAGGTACACGATACATAGAAACAATAAAATACAATAAAGTATGTTATTAATATAATTTATAAGTTGTTCGTTCATATAAAACTTTTAGTGCACCTGCCTACGGCAACGGCTACGATCAACGAAATTGCTACGACGTAGCATATAAATAATTATTGTTATATTTTGTTGTATTAATTATGTGATAGACCGAAATATGTTTAGTGTCTGTAAAGTTATTGTAACTTTAATATATTTCTTACTTTGGCACTGTAAATGATTAGTGTTACCTATAATAAAGAATTAATTTTCTAAGCATAACTTTGTCCTAAGGCTACGATAAACACTAGGTAAAAGCACAATAATAAAAAAAGTACTTGTAATTTATAAAATACAGCACAATTACATTATTATCAAGTCTAACTTTAAAAGTTAAGCCCTTTAAACATAACTAGTAAAACTTACACGCTCTAATGAGATTTTATACAAGAAGTGGTTCAAAAGAAACATTTCCATAAAGCGTTCACTGCCTCGACTTACCAGATATACTTCAGCGCTGTATAATTTTAACTTTATTATTTGGAACTAACGCTGAGTTAGTGCCACGTTATGACGTAAATCTGGATAAAGTCGAGTGACCGTACCTCCTTAATAAAGACCAGAACTTCTGAACTGCTTACATCAGAATAATGTTTTATATGACAAGTAAGTTCAAAGAGCAATTTGCGATTTACATTTAAATGTCAATTCACTACAGACGCATGGACATCAACTTATCCGAAACTTTCAAATTCCTTCAATACATTTTCAACCTTATCGTTGAGGCATAAAGTTCAAAGTCTGCTGAGGAAATTTGACAGTTTGTGGTCGGTTGACGTGCCGGCGTGTGTACCTTCTCGTTATCTTACATCTTTCTGTAGCCGTCTAGAATGTTTTGTTCGTATAAATCTACAACGGTTTATTGTTTGGAACTATGCGTTAAAATTTTATTACCTATAGTAGTGGTAAATTACTAGTATTGTAAAAAAAATTAACTAACTATTACGGACAGAAGTCTCGATTGTTTATTTGCATAAGTTTAGTTAGCAAGTAAAACGGCATAGATATAATATGGTTAATAGGTGTATTTGCGTAAATTAAGTTTTAAATGTTATTGAAATTATTATTCCTCTGTGCCTTTTATTGGTAAAAAGATAAAGGTTTATGGGTTTTCTAAAGTTAATTCCTAACTAATCTAATCAAGTTAATGCCTCACTAAGTAAAGTTAATTAAAATAGTTAATTAAGTTTTTAACGTAAGTAGAAACTATAAATATTTAGGGTATCTAGATTACGAAAGATACCGTAGGGTACATGTATGTTAATTCATATAGAAAAGAGAGGTCCGAGCGAAAGGGACAGCTGCATAGATAACGACGATTCATGTGGGTAGTTGATTAAGGGTAAAATGTAAAACTACCCACATGGGCCGGCAGCTGTACTACAACGTCGCTAATTCCCGACCTAATATGTGTATAAGTCACGGCCGGTCAGAGCAGAATTTTGTAACCTCTCTGGACCCCATCTAGAAGAATAAAGAAGCAATAATCAAGAACAGTCCACTTCGAAGCACAATCTGTAGTAGCTATAGCCAATCACGAACACTAACTGTCAAAAGAATATTATTCATAGAACTTGTATGAGAATAGCGCAGTGTGATGTCACAAATTACATACGGTACCATAAATTAAATGTTTATTAACCACCTTTAGGGATACTTAAATAAAATAGTTGTTTTTTCATTATTAATTAAAGTTATTTTTTTACTTTTATTGATTTGGATTTATTTGTTTTTGTTGACAACATCACTTTTGCATGAAATTTCAAAAAACTACACGTCTTATATTTCTTTACCATTTCGAAATATACTGAAAAGTAAAAAAATAAGTCCCTTAAAAGTCATGTACCATGACAATTCTGTTTCATCACTTTCGTAGAGCTTGTATACAGAGTGCTCCTTTTTGGTGCAGCATTCCGGAGCCTTTGAGCGCACATCCGATAACGGACGGCTGCAGCCTTCAAAGGTCCCATTGTTTTGTGGAGCCGGGCGCTTAAAGGATTTGGTAAGGGCTGCCTTTGGAAGGTCTAGCGGATTAACAATCCACTATTGTCATTAGCTCGTGGAACTGTTAACAATCGAGTTAGTAACCCATTTGTGTGATTTCGATATGAGAGTCAAACGTTATGTCAAATTAAAGAGGTCAATTAGGTTTAACTAAATCGTGGCTGACTGGTGTGGTCAGTTTTTTGTATTTTAGTGCCTGTAAAAGTCTTAATACGAGCATAAGCTATAATAATACTAATATTTTTTTTATTTTTTATATTAACGGGTAAGCACAGTGCCTTGATCTCACCTGATGTTAGTGATGATAAGGCCAATGATGGAAGCACACTTCACCCGGGATCTTCAACTAGTGAGGCACTAGCTATCTTATCTCTAGCTGCCGGAACACAACAATGATGCTACAAACATTGATGTTATGGCGACATATTTAGATAAGATAGTAGTAGCTAGCCAGGCGGACAAACAAGCCCTTCCACCAACTAAACCGAGTACACAAACATGTACCCCCCGCTGGGAATCGAACCCGGGACCTCTGGATCTAAACCGGTGGTCTTAGCCACTAGACCACAGAGGCGGTTTAAATAACTTATAAGTAACTAGTTGCATTTAAAATTGACTTAATTTTGATAGTAAAACTGCTATTGCTTTTTGTTTTTTTTAGATGGAACTCCTTCTTTCATTAGCATTGTTATTTAATGATTAATTAATGTGATAGTGAGTTTACTTTATAATAATAATATATAGGTGTATCTTAGAGCATTTTGGTTAAATTTTGGTTAAATGCTCTTAGAGGTATATAGATGTAGATCAACTGTCGGAGTATTTGATTGCCTTGGCTTTGCTGTAAGCGCAGCAGGTCATTAAATTTTATACATATAAAGAAATATAATATATCGGGAGGGTAAAAAGCGGTCATTACGTTTTAAAATAGGTTAAATGTAGAAACGATGTTACAACATAAATCGATTTATAAATAATCATAAATACCTGAGGTTCTCGTGGAATAATACTGACATAGGAAAAATCAAAACAAAAACTAAAGAACTAATTTGACACCTGCAAAGTGCACATTGTTAGATGTAGTAGTATTAAAGGTATTCTATTCTATTCATTATCCTCAGTAGTTGAGGATCTGGGTGAAGTGCTCTTTTACTTTCGGCATTATCATCACTTAACATCAGGTGACATAAAGGCCAAGTGCTTACCCATAATATATAAAAAAGAATTAAACCTCATCTAACTCGAGCCTTAGCGTCTTTGTAGCTATCGCCCAATGAGATTAGGCTGTCGTCGCCGCCGCGCCGGCCTAACTTCCAGTTTTTTTTTAAACATAACTGAACAAAGCATTCTGGCTGGACCGCGCGCCCCGCGAGACCCGCCTTTGCTGGGTCACTTTTGTTACGGAATACAATAAAAAATCATTTCCGATGAGAAAGCATATTGCTACCTCAATGTTCAGAGAGGATAAGGCATGTGTGTAATGCAGGTCGAGCTACAAAGGGTGACGTTAATGCGTGGGGTAATCCTAACTAATATTATAAATGCGAAAGTGAATTTGTTGGTTTGTTGTTTGTTACGCTTTCACGCGTAAACTATTCTACCAATCATTATGAAATTTTTACACATATTCTTAAAGGTGCGCGAAATTTGAAAATTTACGTGTTTTTAAGTCACTGGTGCTAGGCGCTGAATAGGTCTTATACATTAAAAGGACTAGTATAGGTTAGCTTGATCCTTTCACAAGGTCATGGTTGTCTTGGAATTTGAAACAAATACCCAGAAACTGCATAAACAATACGTAAAATAATGATATCTAAAAACTTATTTCTTCAGAAACTTTGTAAATATAGCACAAATGAAACAATGATCCGACATCAAAATGTTTGTATTGATATTCCGTAGGTCACTGTTGTCTTATTTTTCAATTAAAAAACATGAATATGAAAAAATATTAAGACTTTTATAATTTTTTACCCAAACGCCTATGATTTTACGAAAGTAAACATTGCTCTAATTAAATCACCAGCCTACTCTGTACAGATATTAGTGTGCGTGCGTGTTCGTAGTCGTGCGCCGTTGTCACACCACTGCCACGCGCCGCTCGCGAGTTATCATAAAGAAACTTGAAACTCGTAATTTTGCGTCCGCGCTGCACCCCCTTAAGAGCATAATCAAACACATAGGATACTTTTTATAAAAAAGTGAGTTTATTTGTTTATTTCTTTGATACCTTTTACGCGTAAACTATTTAACGATTTTTTTTGTTTTGTTGTCATAGAAACTGTCAAAGCGGTACGAGTCCGCCAGGTCAGCTAGTCTTTATTAATAAAAATCAATTGCCACATGTAGGTATCAGACCATCATTTGAGAACGGCCCGATCGGTTTGACTGATTTATTTTCACGAGCCTTCCTTGTGGATGGAGAGGGAGAACGGGCCATAAACTACCACGTGGCCCGGTGCGGATTGGTGGTTGTTAACAATTGCCAAAGCAGCCGGGACCAACGGCTTTACGTGCCTTCCAAAGCCCGGAAGAGCTGGAGATGATAAATTTTTGGTTACTCATGAAGATGACCGGCCTTTGCGTAAGTTGATTAACCTCAGCACTTGCAGACCTGCGCGTTAACCACTGCCCCATCGAGCTCAATATACTTATACCAGTTGGCAGCCGATTCCACGCAGCAGCAGCAGACGACGTGTCGTCGCGACACTACTGGTTTCTACAATTTAATTGCAATACTCGTATCAATGTAACAATTACCCATGTTACTTAATTCTAAATTAAATTAAAACGTATACCTAAGTAGTTCGTAAAAGCTTACTGGGCGCAACAATAGCAATTAGCCACATCCCGGACATACAAACTTACACGGTAAGGTTGTTACATTCCAGACTTTATTATTTCACATTAATATTTTCGCGTAAAAGACTCCTCTCTAATGTTGTTCAAAGTTCCATAAAGGTCGCAAACCACAAAAACTCTTTTCAGGAAGTGAAGTGGTGCGCGACCGCGGCAGGCTGTTTATTAAATGTTCGCATCATTACGCGGCGCCAGCTCAGCGATGACCCTCGGCCCTCTACCCTCGGCCGCAGCCAGCATTCGTCACAGACATCGCATCAGGCAGCTTATTTGACGGCCCATTAGAGCTTGTGGTCAAATGGAGGTCTGGTTTGGTCTAATTTATGTTTGACAACATTGCTGTTTTGTTTTTGATTCTTTATTACAGAGATTTACGCTTGGACTTTGCTCATATTGGGTTTCATAACGCAAAGGAGCTCAATGGCGCAGTAGTTAACGCGCCATCTGCGATTGCTGAGGTTAAGCAACTTTCGCAAAGGCCGGTCATCGGATGGGTGACCAAAAATTGTTCGTCTCGAGCTCCTCCGTGCTTCGGAAAGCACGTACATCCGTTGGTCTCGATTACATTAGCAATCGTTAACAACCACCAATCCGCACTGGGCTCGCGTGGTGGTTAATGGCCTGTTCTCCCTATCCGTCTATAACAAGCAAGTCTCATGCCCAGCAGTGGGATAATAAAGTAAGCTGGTGATGGTGTGTTTCATAACGAAAACAAGAAGTTGGTCGCCATATCGGTCGGAACAATCATCATCAATGTCTAGTCTTCTTTTCTATGTTAGTATATTCGTTGTTATGTGTTACTAAAGTAAAGATCTGTGGTAACCTAATGTAATAATTTATTGTAATTCTTAAAAATAGTTTTTATGAAATTTTATTTACATAATCTAAATAGAAATAAGTATATTTTTTTTGTCTGAATCTCTAAAGTTCACAGTTATGTCTGCTCCTCGTCGAAATCTGAAACAAAAACAAAAAAAGAACTTGCACAAAGTTTACAAAACACTTTGAGAGCTTTCAGTAGGAATTGCGTTTTTGTATGACAAAGCCACACCTGTTGTTCGTTGGAACGACTAAATAAAAGTAAAAATTAATTGTTATCATTATGTTAGTAATTGTACCTTCACTTTTGTGATCGTTCCAAGGCTGCTTCTCGCTGGTCCCAAACACGAAGTATATGACATTGCTGGCGATGTAGAACGAAGCGCTTAATTTGAACACTCGTTGCCATTCGTATTGGTCGTGCTTAGTAGAACAGAAAAATTTAATAATATTAGAATTGGATTTTTGAAGGGTTTAATTTTACTTTAAAATGTAATTGAAAATGAGTTTGTTAAATAATTCAAATATTCCGACTGAATGGTTCTACGAATGCTTCGAGTTAGCATGATTAAATTATTTTCTTTTTGTATCTAATTTTAAAGAAGTTTTGTAAAGATTATTATAAATAGAATTTTAACACATTAATAACAATTCTGTTACCCCCAATATGCTTGTGTGTATATTCACGTAAAGACACTGTTTAGAGGCGACTTTGATTATTTTTCTAGTGAGGAAATTAAAATAAATGAGCGCATTTCGCAGTCGTCAGCGCCTTAATGAGATTGAGATTACTTCATTGAGCATCATGGCGCCGGCCGTGAGGGGCGCAAGCACGCTCAGCACGCTGCCGAAGTTGCTGGTGACGCGGCGCAGGGGCTCCGCGAAGTTCGGGGCGATGTCGGCGTGCCCCAGCTGACAGGGAAAAATATAAAAGCCATATATACAACGTGCAACAAAAAGGTGTGGTAAAATTGAAAAGATCCGAAGTTTATCCGATCTAGATCTTGTATATTTTGTTACTAAGACATAATTATTAACTTTTATTTGTCATGCAATTGTAAAACACATTACAAAACATATTAACTTTAAGGTACCAACTCGTTCAGTACGTAATTCTCAATTGTTTAGTTTGCCAGGTGTGAACAATAATGTGTCAAAAAATGCACCGCTTTTACGCATGTGTTATGCATATAATAACTTATGTTCTCAAAAGGACATTTTTAATTGTAGTTTAAGTTCATTTAAAGTATCACTAATACGTGATATTTGAATTGTTCTCCTTTTTTCTGTTCGAATTTGTTCATAACACTCACTTATTGTTTTGCTTCAATTGTTCTTTTAATTTTCCAAATTGTTAACTTTTTATTTTAGATTAGTTCAAATTATGTAGTTAATTGAATATTTTGTTTACTGTTGTTTTGGGTCAATGCTGTGTACAATTTTTATTGGGATTCAAATTTAAAAAGTGTTGGTTTGATGTAAATTGCAATGTTACAATTTGTATTCTGTTATTGTACCTTTAACAATAAATAAAATAAATTAAATATTTATATTAGAGAAGTCATGCACGTCAGGTGGACATAATCAAGCAGGAGTGATCATAAATGTAAGCCCACAGTGGTTACTAAACCAATAGGGCTGTGACGTGTTTATTTTGATGTGACGTCACAATTGAAATATTTTAAAATGTTCAAATAATTTTCAACGCAAATTTTGTTGCGAACAAATTACAAAAACACAAATGTTGAAAATATTTCCACGAGCAGGATTTGAACCTGCACCCTTCTGACATACCGGGTCAGGTGCTCTTCCAATTGAGCTATCGTGGTTGGGCTGGTTAGAACCATCACCACCAGGTTAGAACCAACCAACCAAAATTGCTTAACAAATTAAATAGGTAGGTATATTAATCATTTCTTAGTAACTCTGCATACGAGATCTAGAAAGGATACACTTTGGATGTTTAATTTCTACCACACCTTTCTGTTACACTACTAGTAGTCAAAAAACGGTAAACGGAGCATAGGAACCACCAGTTTTGAGTAAACTCGCCGTTAGTGACCTCGGCACAACATTTATCATAATCAAAATAGGGTTCCGAGATGGACTAAATAACATCAGTGACTAGCCGATCGCCTGATCTGCGAGTATCCCTGAACTCTGGTCCCTTAGTCAGATCTCACGACATGCACGGAAAGTTAGGCACCTGATACATTGTTAAGACGTCCCTGATCAGTATACAAGCTACTAACTAATTTATAAAGACGACCAACACCTCAGTCTCCATGTGACCACGGACCCTGCAAAGGGTTCGAAACGTCAGGAAAAACATTAAAAAGCAATGTGTAAAATATACGCGAGTAGATCCGTAAAAGTTTTTTCATTTGAATGTTTAGTGTTCACGTAAACTTTAGAAAACAGTATTTTATATTTTATTTTATGAGGACACATTACAGGAAACAGTTAAGGTCACAGAACTGATGAAGGTCGCTACCTTAAGTAGTAATTAGGTTAGTGCTTAATGTAGAAGTTAGGTAGTCGCGCTAAACCGAGCCGAACCGAATGCGAGCAGCACAAAACCGGCCGTTGTTGGAGATGGGGGTTGGTTGTTATAGTCTACGTGGACGTCTATCGGCTGAGATGATGATGATAAAGATGAAATAAAAGCCTATTCATTACGAAAACGTCTAATAGAATAGAATAAAATAGATATATTGATTTGCATAAAATGTAGATATGTGTACAAATAATAAGTTGTTACATTTTGTTAGCGAAACCTCTGTACACTCTGCTTTTTATAGCATGCACATTTTTCTAATGATGACTTTGCATAGGTAGGTTATTGTTTAATATAATATCGAATAATACAACGAATTAATTCTCTTGATTTATAGAGAATCCGAAAAAAAAGACATTGATAAAAATAATTAAAACAATAAAACAGTATTTTAGTAGTCCATCACCAATAGTCACGGGACACAGCGATTCCCCATAGCTCCCCTGGGGGTACCATCAAAGAGACGTCAAGGGTGTCACGGGTAATTTACGATGTATTATATGTTCATAAATTATCATACTTTTGCGTCTATATCGGGAAATTAGGTCGTTTAAGTTAAAGGTATTATTATCTTTGACCTACCATAAAGCCACAAGATTGTGCTTCTTTCAATGCGAACATCACAGTCAGGGCCACAGCAGTCGTGGTGAGGTCCATAGTGACGAACGATAGCCAGAGCAGGACGCTGCCGGGGCCATAGGCTCCTACAATAAATATTTTAATTATAAATTAGTTGATGCCCTCGACTTCGCTTGCGAGGACTATGCTATTCCACAGGGTCCTGTTACCGGGATAAAAAGTATCTTATGTCCTAGTTCGAGACATGGGTCAGTCTATGTGCAAAATTTCATCGAAACCCGAGCAGCCGTTCTCTAGTGAAGCGCTTACCAGGGCTTTGAATACCGTTAAAATTTGGTAACAATACTTTTGTCAAACGAAGATACCGGTAAAAAAAGTAGCAGTAAGCTAGGTATCGTTTTCTGGGTGACATTTTTACTGGTAAATTAACTAACCGCTCTACGCCGATTGGCTAAAGCGCAGAAATTGACGAAAAAAGTAGCGATACTTTTCTAGATAACGTTACCTGCAATACCGGTGCCAAATTACCTTTATAGAAATAACGTTATTTACCGGTACTTTTAGTGAAGATTTAGGAACGGTATCAAGCCCTATGACCACCGAACAGTATTACATTTTTAATTATATATAAGATTTTATCAACGACTTATTAACAGCTTTTATAATATTTGGTGTAATTTTTTTTCAAACCAATAAATCTATTTTAACAAAACTGGTTGAGGAAAATACACATATTTGAACTGTTCGTTAGTAATTTTCTACACCTCTGTATAAACTTAAGTATAAAAAGTTTAATATTGACTTAAGAGTATAGATCTGTTTAAACTTAGTTGTTTGTGTCATCATCAGCTCATTTTATGTCCTCACTGGTGGGGCACGAGCCTTCCTTATCGATAAACTACCACGAGGGCCCAGTGCGGATTGGTGGTTTTTAACCACTGCTAATACAGCCTGGATCAACGGCTTTACGTGCTTTCCGAAGCACGGAGAAGCTCGAGATGATACATTTTTAATCACCCATCCGATGACCGGCCTTTGCGAAAGTTGCTTAACCTCAGCACTCGCAGACAGGGCACGTTCATGCGCTATCGAGCTCCTCCTCGAGATGTTTATATGGGATACCGTAATGAATAAAGGCTTCCAACGGCTCCGTAGGGCCACAGAATTACACGCCTGAAGCAATGGCTACTTCATCTATTGCAATGTATGAGAAGTTTCATTATTAACAAGGGATGTTGGGACTTTTGTTTTTTAGTATGTTTCAATCTTGTTGAAACAGTTGATAGAGTGTAGTTAAGAGGCCGATGATGGTGAGCCTTATTAATTACTAGCGGCCCGCCCCGGCTTCGTACGGGTGTACTTTTATATATAAACATTTTTTTTAAATATAGCCTATATAGCCTTCCACAATAAATGAACTATTCAACACAAAAATATTTTTTCAATTCGAACCAGTAGTTCCTGAGATTAGCGCGTTCAACCAAACATACGAACAAACAAACTCTTCAGGTCTATACAAGTAATATTAGTATGATTCCAATCACATTCTAAAAGGTTAACAAGTTTAATTAGACTTTGTACAGTTAAAGTTACAAAGAGCGATTCTAGTTACAGAAATAAAAAGTGTGTACTTATAGGTTTTCAATACGTGCGCCGGCAAAAACTGTGCTGTTTTTCAAACAACCTCGTGTGCGCTCGGAAATTGGAATCTGGTAGTTTCAACTCGCTCCTCTACTTTTGCCAAAGCAAGCGGCCCCTTAAATTAACCTACGCAATGATTAAATTTTTTTCGAGCACTGTGTTTGCTTTTGATTTATTTTTCAACGACGTTTCTGTATTTAGGAGCTTTTGTACCACCCAATGCGACATGAGAGATACCAACTTATCCAGCTAGTAATGATGAGCCAAGTTGAATGCAAGCGAACGGGCTAAAAGAGGAAACAATCGTGACAACTAAACATCCGAGAATGGGCAAGTATTGCCAGGGTTGAAGAACTATTTCGCTTGGCGCAACACAGAGAGAAGTTCAATGGAGAGGCATTAGAAGGAGAAGAAGGTAGCACCCAAAATGATTTTGTCTTTTTTGTACCATTCCGCTATGGGAGTAGAAAAAAAGGATAAAATTATCTTAATTTTCAGCTTTACCTTAAATATATTTCTGTCTGTGTTATCAAAATGTTTCTTTCGAAAACTTTTGTGGACCTAGAATGAAGGAAAAAAATAACATGTACAGAAGTAGATGCCTTGGCTGCCGAGTGGAAAAGCGCTCGGCCCGATATCCGGAGCTCACGGGTTCGATACCCAGGTCAGGCAAATTGTGTTACGGACTTTCCGATGCATTTATTTATTCATTTATTTTATTGTGATAAAAACGACATACATCTATTACATTCAACACACAATTGAAAAGAAAATTAAATTAAATTAAACATTAAAAATTTAAAATGCAAACTCATAATTATACAATGCAAGTCAGAAAAAAATAAATAAAATTTAAAAAAAATAACTACTAAATTGGAAAATACAGGATATTAAAAATCAAAAATAATCATTCGGCATCCTCGCTAACCGGGATGCCAGTAAAGCTCCATTGGTCACTTAATGCTTCATAATATACTTACTGCACTTAATGCATAGCTCGGGCTTGTCATCATCAACCGGCATTTCGCAAGCGTGGTGATTAAATCAATAGCTTAGCTGGGGCTTGGTATATTATATGAGATTTTAGTATAAATTTACCTATTGTATTGAATATCTTTCTTGATACTGTGACGCTGATGCAGGTTTTGTTGATGATGCAGTTTGAAAGACATTGATATGGGAACTTCATTATCAACATGGCTACGAATGGCAATGCACTGACAACTCCGATCTGAAATAAATGATATATGTATTGATTGTTTTTATTTAAAGGTCGACGTTTTAAACATCCTACAGCTGTTCTCAAGTCTTTAACGAGTAAATAGTATATAACTTATGTAAGTAAATAGTATTAATCAAATATAATTAATGTATAATTTAAGTTAATAATATTATGCCAGTAAACAACTAAATTAAATAAAAATTAATCTGTAATAAGTGGGGCGCAGACGTGGTGAGTAGTGGTGACCGTGTGGTAGATAATATTTTTTTTTATATTATCTTAATTAAATTATTGTAATTTTTTTATTTTATATTTATTTTCTACACGAAATGTATTAAAACTCGCCTCGACTGTACTGACAATTGTGCAATTATAAATAAATTATAATTGCACAATTGTCAGTACAGTAGGCATAAATGTTACAATAAATAACTACAGTAGATTTACTGTCTTGAGAATACGAGTATACATTAGCATATTTATTTTTGAACTTGCCTGGTCAAAGTCAGCGTTATGGACGTCGATCAAGTACAAAGGCATGAGAGTCATGATCATCCACAGGCCCCAGCAGTGGGCACAGCTGGCCAGGACCAGCGCCAGCACCGGCGTGGACCGCCACAGAGCGTGCCACGGGGCCAAGGGTGGCTGCAAACAAGTCTATTCAAAAAGCTAACTAGATTAACGCAGCGACCCAAAGTGAATCTAGGCCTTCGATAATTGTTTTTTTATTATTGTTATGTTCACAAACTGGAACAGACGCCTGCACGTCAACTTATTCAAAACTGTCAAATTTATTCAATCAATATTCAACCATATGTCAAACCCATATAAAGTTCAAATTCTATAAAGGAAATTTGACAGTTTGTGGTAGTCTGATATTTTTTATAATTTATATATATAGCTCGGCAAATGACTCCATCCCACCTGATTTTAAGTGGAAATGGAGTCCAGACGCGAAGATAACTGGTGCAGCGTGAAAACAAATGTAGCATCAGTCAACCTCACTCTGCCGGCCCACAAGGTGCTTCTTCACGCCTCTTTTGAAGGTCCCCATATCATAGGAAGGAGGGAAAACGTGTGCTGGTCGACTATTCCATTTTTTGGAGGTGCGACAAAGAAACGAGTTACCAAATTTCAGTGCATAGTCATTAAAATATAAAAAAAGAATAAAATTACTGATAGTGAGCGGCTTTTTCTTCTTCTTTTAACAACAGGGAAATTAATACATGACATCTTGTTTTTTATATTGTTTTCTAAAGTTTACGCGAACACTACACATTTAAATGAAACAACTTTTACGGATCTACTCGCGTTTATTTTATAACACATTATTTAATGTGGAGACTCCCTCTCCCTGTGACCACGGACCCTGCAAAGGATTCGAAACGTCAGGATAAACATTAAATAATGTACGCTAATAATAATGTACGCTACGCTAACGCTCGCGGAATTTTTCCTACACTTTGTCTTTTTCAAATTATTTATACAGCTTTAGTAAAAACACTAATATTTTAACGTCGGTAGCCTCACCATGTTTTCATTAGGTTTTAGTGTCACTGACTTTATTGCAACGACCTAAAATTGGTCGCGCAATTTATGCAATAGTGTGCACAAGGCGTTATTGGATTAGATATGAGACAACTTTATGGAACAGAGGACCAATATGCATGACAAAGGTTTGCAAATTCACACTAGTTTTTTGGTTTTTCGATGTGAATTTATTTACGTATTTATTAGAAAGGCACAGCTAACAGAACACATCAAATAAAAAAAAACTAACAAATTTTCTCGATAGACTTTGATATACATAAGGCGTAGAGCGAAAAGTCACTAAATAGGTCTAAAGCGTGTTTTAGTTATGACGGTTTAAAAATTTATAAAACAAAAAATCATAACTTAGTTTTGGTATGAGATAATTCTAATTGTATGGTGTCATAATTATCTTAAAAAACAATTATTACTTTCAATTTATTACGTTGAATTACTGAGATAATAGTGTTGGGTTTATTGTATGTCTCTATTAGTCTCTCAAGTGTATCAGAAGGTTGCTTTTAGGGTTGGTGAATAAAACGATGTAATTACGTAATAATTGTCTATTGCGTGTCACTACAATATATACGTACAAAACAAGTACACGTAACAAGACCGGTGGGTACGCGTGTAGGGATACGACTGGCGTCTGCGGCTACGGTGATAGCTACGCCGCTACGACTACGGGCTAAACTGCTGACCCAACGCTATGTCGCTACAATAGCAAAAAATAAAGTTAGTTATTTTTTACCCTCAAATCGTATATAGAAGAGAGTTAGTGAATTTTCACTCAATTTTGGTATGGATCGAGTCCTAATCATGATTTATTGTGTAATAGGGAGAAATAACCAACACGACTTAGAAAAAGAATTCAACGAAATTGATTAGTTTTCGATTGTCAATGAGTAGTACAAATGTAAAGTTAATGTGTATTTGTACTGTGTAAAATAAAAACTATGACACTTATTATAAATGTCGACAAGATTGAAATTGTGCAGAAAAATTTGGAAAATTTGTTGGCCAAATGTCGACTTAGTGACTTTTCAACATTTATTGAAGAAAATTGTCAGTTTAATATAAGTTGATGTGCAGGCGCCTGTACCCGGACTGCTCGAGCTGTTAAGCTTGACATTCACGGTCAGTTAAACTGATCAGTTGAATTCAGCTATTATCAGTTAAAACGGATGTAAGCTAAAAAAGCTCGACACTCATGGTCAGTTAAATTGATCAATTAAAACGCTTCAAACCGGCCTTCATTTTTAATTTTAATTTTATTTTCTATTGATATATAGATAGCATTGATCCCATCAACAAATACCATTATTTGCGTGCTTCACTACATGGCTCTGCAGCATTAGTCATTAAGAGTCTGGATTTTAAATCTGATAATTATCAATCGGCTTGGGAGCTACTGTGCGAAAGGTTTGACAACAAACGGCTACTTGTCAACAACCATGTACAAGCTTTATTTAACGTCACTCCTATTCATAAGGAATCTAGCAAAGCTTTACGCTACATAGTGGACGTCACTAATAAAAATCTCCGAGCACTTGCCACCTTAGGTCAACCTACCGACCACTGGGACACTTTGGTGATTTACATGATGTCTACTAAATTGGATAGCGTCACTAGTCGTGAATGGGAAGAGCGTAGAAACACGTTAGATAGTCCCCCTACCCTAGATATATTTATTAAATTCTTAACGAACAGGGCCGATCTATTGGAGACTATCGAGGAATCGAAGCATGGCATCGGACCTAAATCAGAACCGGTTCATCCAAAGCAAAAAAGCTTTATAGTATCTTCTAGCAAGACCTCAACAAATAATAATATTCGCTGTCCCTTATGTAACAAAGACCACCAGTTATTTAATTGTGAGGCGTTCCGTCGGTTATCTGTAGAAGTTCGTAATCATAAGGCCAAGGAGCTTAAAGTTTGGACACTGCAAATACTGCAAAGTGAAGCACAATACATTGCTTCATTTGGAACAGCCAATACAACCATCATTAATTCATGACACTGTTGCTTTGTCCGCAAACAACAATAACAATATCGCTTTGACGCAGCATGTACTACTTTCCACAGCTTTGGTCAAAGTGTTTGACAGCTGGGGTACGCCGCATGTGGCCAGACTTCTACTGGACAATGGGAGTACTGCCAATTTTGTCACACACAATCTCTGTGGTAAGCTTGGTCTAACGACCTCACCTACAACTTCTAAGGTAACAGGCATCAATAGTCAGACATCCCGTAGCTCACGACGTTGCTCTCTTCGTATGGAGTCTTTTACTGGTGACTATAGGGCGAACATTGACTGTTACGTGTTACCAAACATCACATCACTACTACCGAACATTCGTATCGACATAAGTGACTTGTCCATACCCACTGGCATTTGCTTAGCTGACCCCACCTTCCATATTCCGTCAACCATAGACATATTAGTTGGCTTATTCTGGAACGTGATAGGCACAAATCGTATCCAGTTAGGGAAACACAAACCAATATTTTTTGAAACCAAACTAGGCTGGCTCGTTTCAGGCGGTTTACATAATACCAACACTGACATGTCCGTGTGCATGTTCACTCGGGAGGCAACACCACTGCTAGATCTCTCTCGTTTCTGGGAGCTAGATACTATCTCACCGAAGTATGATATGACCCCTGATGAACATGCATGCGAGCAAACCTTTTTAAATACTACAATTAGAAATTCAGACGGTCGATTTGTGGTAACATTGCCTCTGAAAGATTCACCAAAGACACTAGGCGATTCCTATCAAATGGCTAGGCGTAGATTTTTATCTCTAGAACGGCGTTTAGATAGAGAACCTGCTTTTAAAAATAAATATGTAGAATTTATCAAGGAGTATATTAGTTTGGGACACATGAGCATTAGCAAAATTAAAAATTCTAACTTAAACTTAAACAATGGAATAAACCAAAACACACATAATATTACAATTAACAAAAATACAACACAAAACATAAGCACTGATAGTAATAATCAAGTCTCTTATTATTTACCACATCATGGCGTATTAAAGGAGTCCAGCTCAACAACAAAGCTACGCGTTGTCTTTGACGCATCAGCCGTCACAACGTCAGGCAAATCGTTGAACGATCTACAGCGGGTTGGACCCAGAGTTCAAGATGACTTACTATCCATACTTTTAAGGTTCCGCCAGCATAGATTTGTTGTTGCAGCGGACATCCAAAAAATGTACAGACAAGCGGAAGTAACTGAAGCTCAGAGACCACTACAACAAATTCTGTGGAGGTTCGATCCCTCAGAAACATTACAAACATATACATTAAATACACTGACATACGGTACCTCATCCGCTCCTTACCTCGCAACCAGATGCCTTAAGCAGTTAGGAGTGGAATCTAAGGACGATAATGTTAAACGCGTCATTTGTCATGACTTTTATGTTGATGATTTATTGACAGGCCATGATAAAATTGACGACATTATCCACTTATGTCACTCTGTAACAGATACGTTGCGGTCTGCTAAAATGGAGTTACATAAGTGGCACGCTAACGACATTAAAATCTTGCGAGCTGTATGCGCTGACGATGCCAGTTCAGATTCTGTAAATCTTAGTGAAAACGAACTTTCGAAAACTCTAGGTTTGAATTGGTGTTGTTCAACGGATGTGTTAACGTTTGCCATTAATGTCACCATACAAGGTAAAGTCAACAAGCGTAGCATATTATCCACAATTGCTCAAGTCTTCGATCCACTAGGTCTCGTTTCACCTTGCATTGTCGAAGCAAAAATTCTAATGCAGCAATTGTGGAAACTTAAATGTTCATGGGACGAGGAGGTTCTCCATAGCATTAAAAAGGCATGGATTCATTTCGCGGAATCTTTACCTCTATTAAATATTCTGAACATACCTAGGCATGTCACCTGTGTTACACCTACAGACATTCAAATACACACATTCACAGATGCTTCGGAGAGCGCATACGGTGCATGCGTATACGTGAGAAGCGTAGCCATTGATGGAGCAGTCACTGTCCGGCTTTTAGTCTCCAAGAGCAAGGTAGCTCCAATAAAAGCAACCACCATTCCGCGCCTAGAGTTATGCGGTGCGCTATTGGGCATAAGACTATACAAAAAGGTTAAGGAATCTATCGCGATCAACATTAATGATAGCGTATTCTGGTCAGACTCCACTATCGTTTTAGGGTGGTTATCATCGTCACCTCACCAGCTCAAGCCCTTCGTTCGTCATCGCGTTTCGGAGATACAGGAAGGTTCGGCTGACCAGAGGTGGCGCTATGTTCCGACCAAAGAAAATCCCGCAGATTTAGTATCTCGAGGCCTAAACGCTGATGTATTAGGTGGGTCGTCAATATGGTGGGCAGGTCCCACATTCCTACAATTACATAAGGCTCAATGGCCAACTAACCCTAATGATACAAATTTATGCAATTTACCAGAAATCATACAATCTTTTCATACAAACAATCAATCAATCAATTCAAATTTATTTTCATCATTAATTCATAATTATTCTAATTTTTCTAAATTGCAACGAGTTATAGCTTATGTTTTGCGGTTCATTCGCTTTTGCCGTAAGCTTAGAAATGTAAACCATCTTACACCTTTAGAGTTACAAACATCTAGTAATCTCATTTTTAAGATTGCTCAAGAAGAATCGTTTCCTGACGAGCGACGGTTCCTTATTTTAAAAAAGAATTTGCCTCACAAAAACACATTGTTGCCTTTATCACCATTCATAGATTCAGAGAATCTAATCCGTGTCGGTGGGAGGCTGAACAATTCGGGCTATGATTACAATGTAAAACACCCGATTTTACTTTGTGGTAAGCATCATCTTACTAGATTAATCTTCCAATCTATTCATAAGGCGCAACTACATAGCGGCCCACAACTCTTATTAGCATTAGTGAGACATAATTATTGGCCCTTAGGGGGCACAAACTTAGCGAAGCGTACTGTACGCTCTTGTGTCAAATGCTGCAGACATAAGGGACAAGCTATCCAGCCAATAATGGGAGACCTCCCAAAGCAACGGGTGCATCTTGAGTTTCCCTTTCTCGAAACTGGTGTGGATTATGCAGGGCCAGTTATGATAACGAACAGAAAAGGGCGAGGTTCTCAGTTAGTTAAATCGTACATTTGCTTATTTATTTGCCTTGCTACAAAGGCTGTGCATTTGGAGCTTGTCTCAGACCTGACCAAAGAAGGATTCATTGCAGCGTTAAACAGGTTTATTGCTCGACGAGGAAAGCCGCAGAATCTCTTTTCCGATAACGGAACTACTTTCGTGGGCGCGTTCAATGAATTGTCTCGCGTAATAAAATCATTGCAACATAATGTTTGTGAGCACGGTACAAACTTTTCATACATTCCAGCATACACTCCTCACTTTGGCGGCTTGTGGGAGTCAGCAGTCAAATCAACCAAACACCATCTTAGGCGCGTTTTGGACTCAACACATTTGACGTACGAGGAGATGTCTACATTGTTGGTACAGGTTGAAGGTATCCTCAACTCCAGACCTCTCACTCCTATTTCCGACGACCCTTCCGATCTTTATCCCCTAACTCCTGCCCATCTTCTTATTGGACGGTCTTTAATCTTTGTGCCTCATCCACAGATCACCACGACCAGAATAGCATCACTGCAGAGGTTCCAGCGCATCGAGTTTCTAAAACAACAGTTTTGGCATCGGTTTTCTAATGACTACATTTTGTGGCTTCAACAGAAAACCAAATGGCGACAGTCTCACGGCGACCTAAAAGAAGGAACACTGGTTCTCGTAAAGGATAAGGCTCTGCCGCCTTTGATGTGGTTACTGGGTCGCATCGTTCATGTCCTACCTGGTCAAGATGGCGTCGTCAGAGTCGCAGACATAAGGACGAAGAAGGGAGTCATACGTCGGGCCTTCAACAACATATGCCCCCTGCCGTTGCAATCTGTTGAAGAAACTTCAACGCGGGGAGTATATGGTCAAGACAAGGCTGCACGGACCAGTTCCGCAGCCACGGAAGAGGCGCGCGGGGGAACGCGGGCTTAACGCTACGCGCCGCACCGTCCACCGCAAGCACAGATCGAATCGGCCCCCACTACGACAACGACGCAACAGCCATTCGGGCGCACGTCATACCGCGGTCGCACTATTGTCGGGTCCCAAATTTGTACGTTTTATGCGAAATACACCAGCAATATATACAGTCCACTTTTGCCTTTTACTGGACAATTATCCCGAGCTAGATGTTAGGGCTTTGGTCAGTACAATTTATTATAATTTTTTATAATTGTAATGTTCAACACAATGTATATTGTTACTTGAATAAAGAATTGAATTGAATTGAATCATATCTCGATCGAAGGGGCCGCTCGCAGACGTGCGTTACTACATATCTGACTAGGCAATCTCTTACCTCGTCAGTTGAAAAAATGGATTCGGATCATAAAAATGTAGAAAGACCATACATTCTAATTAATTTTGGTTACCTAATTAAAAATACAAAATTAAATTTATAAAAAGAAAACATGTAACTACTATTATTATTGCAATATTGCAATGGCCATCATTTACTTAGTCGGAATCAGTAAATTCTGATCACCGATAAAAGTCATCGTGTATATATATTTCTTATAATGTAAAGCTCCGACCGACTGATGGCAAGCAAACGGATGTAAGCGCACTCACGGTTATTTTGGCGTGATGCAAACGAACTGACGTTGGCGGATTACGGTTCGCCCGGGAATATCCGTGGTTGACGTCAGTTAAAAATTTCAACTTAAGATTTCACACTCACGGTCAGATTTTGGATGTATGTCAGTTCAACTGATCAGTTTAACTGACCATGAATGTCGAGCTTAAGCCAGCGATAAAAAGACATGGACTGCTTGAGCAGTCAGTGAAGCTGCCATTACACCGAGCTGCTGACCGTCCGGAGCAGTTGCAAGGTCGCAACTGCTTGAGCGGTTCCATGCATGTTTGTAAATAGAAGACTGTAGTTCACTATGCAGTCGCAGCTTGAAGCAGTCGATCTTGACCCGATTAAGCCAATATCTAATCTAATCGCCTCTGTGGTCTAGTGGTTAAGACCACCGGTTTAGACCCAGAGGTCTTGGGTTCGATTCCCAGCGGGGGGTACATGTTTGTATACTCGGTTTGGATGGTGATAGGGCTTGTTTGTCCGCCTGATTAGCTACCATCATCTTATCTAAATATGTCGCCATAACATCAATGTTTGTAGCAGTGTTCTGTTTCGGCAGCTAGGGATAAGATAGCTAGTAGTTAAGGATCCTGGGTGAAGTGCGCTTCCATCATTGGTCTTATCATCACTTAACATCAGGTGAGATCAAGGAGTGCCTTGATCTGAGCACAGTGGTGCTTCACCGTAAAATATATACAGGGTTATTTGAAAAAAATAAACAACCTCGCACGACCAGATAGCTAACGTCATAGACAAGCTTCAGGATAAGACAAGATTTTCCAAGCTTTTATTGTACTGTCGTGACATTTGTAAGTCTATGTTCCATTCACATACAAAAAGGCGATGTGCAAGACGCTCGCGATGCGATGCGCACAGAGATAACATTCAGACGTAAAATTAAAATGATATTTATTTTTGTATGAAAGTAAAATGTGTGAAATTATCAAAAGTCGTAGAACAAATGTTGTTGTTTATGATGTTAGCTGCCTAGTCTTGCGAGGTTGTTGATGTTTTACAAATAACCTTGTATAAAAAAAACAACAAAAAAACAACTGTTGCGATAACTAGTTTTCAATAATGATGGTCTTTGCCCAACAATGGGACCAGATATTATTTTATTAACCCAATATAGGTATTCATCATATTGTACACATGCCTGCACATGATATATAACTTTTTTATAGTTAGCTCGGCAAATGTCTACATTTCACCTGATGATAAGTGGAAATAGAGTCCAGACTTGAAAATAGCTGGTGCAGCGTGAAAACAACGTTACATCCAGTCAACCTCACTCTGCCCGGCCCACAAGGTGCTTCTTCACTCCTCTTGAAGGATGAATGACCCCATTAAGGATCACATAAAGTTAAATGGCTTTCTGCACTTATCTTCATAGAATAATCGATGCAATCATTAAGCCTTAATCTACCGTTCGAATTGTTTTTTTACAATTTGATATATCAACTTACCTTGTTATTCTGATTGACTTGTGCGAGAGCATTATTTATGTATTCTCTTTCCACGTCGCTGATAAACCTAGACGTCTGCGGGCTGCTTGACCCCAGAATGATGTAAACTATTGACCAAACAGCTCCTGCTACACCGTTTATGTAGAAAACTGCAGCCCATTTCCAGTATGTAATTATAAAACCAGATATTAGGAATTGAGAAGCGACTCCAATTTGCATTCCTGAAATTAAAATAGGTGAATATGAGCTATGAACAATCATGTAATTAAATAAAAAAAATAGTAGAGGACACAAAATGAAAGGAAAATAGTTAACCTTTTGGAGCACGTACAGATAAGGTCATAAGTAAAAATAGTTTTTTCAACTGCTGTGAATACAGACACAATAGAATTTATATTGTTTAGAGCACTGATCAGTATTCGCCGCAGATGAGAGGTTAAAGTAAGTAGCTAGTGAGATGGGCATGTGCACGCATTATGATTACAAAATCAATTACATATTAATATGTAAATACATATAAAAAATACAAAAAAAAAACAATGAGAAACTCATTTTTTACCAGTTGATATAAAAGTTTCAACTTTTAGTTTTTCGTCCATCGGCATCCAATTAGCTATGAGAATGTTGATGGAAGGTTCGATCACGCCTTGGGCCAAACCCTGCATTACTCGGCAGGCAATAACTAAACTATACATTTCCTGAAAAAGGTTATGGTATTAGCAATTGATTAATAAAAGAGTAAGTTACAATATTCAGAAGGTGAACTGTTAACATTGAAACCTCTTATTCAATCTACTTCACTAGATCGTCGGTTTTCGGTACGTGGTTGCCACTCAAGAACTGTTCCGCCCCCAGCGACCATCAGTCTTGCGAGCGATGTGCCCTGCCCACTGCCAATTAAGCTTAGCAACTCTTCAACATACACTACACTTTATAATATCTACTATACATTTATATTTCAAAATTAATCCAGATAGACACTAGAAAGCCACCGAAGGATGAAGTAATATGTACATACATACACAGTTATATATAGATTAATTAGCAACGTCCAATTAAAAGATCGTTTGCGATGGTGATCCGCAAGTAGGCCGCCCCAGGCTCCAATCAATCATGATGCGTGTTGCTCGCCACATCCATTAATCCCGTGTATCACAAATAATTCATAACCGGCTGCCTCCTTTGGATAACGAGACTCGACTACCAATCATCAATTACCTATGTTTCATGAAACGCACCCCTAATGAACGAATGTTGTAAGTGGATCTTTTTAACACGTAATTAGTTATTTGTTTTATTAGAAAATGCATTTAAAGTATAATATTATTGTAACGTTCATGTATTTCAAGTTCTAGAAAATTAATAATTATTAACAATTTGCCGAAAATATAATACATATGTCACTTAATTTTAACACACCGCCGCGTAATTCGCTGGAGTGTGTATATTTCCTTGTAGATTTACTTTGTAATCATCACCAGCATATTACCACGCGGGCCCAGTGCCTATTGGTGGTTGATAATGACTAATGCCGGCTGCATAAGTTATGCAGCCGGCTTTATGCGTCTACCAAAGCACGAAAGAGCTCCAGTTCATATTTTTTTGGAATAGAGCTCGATGGTGCAGTGAGAAACGCGCTCGGTCTACAAATGCTGAAATTAAGTAACACTCGCAAAGGCCAGGCATTAGATTGGTGACTAAAAATTACTTTTAAACAAATACTCACGTGGTACGCACCTAGCGGTATGAGCGCGGCCGCCGCGGCGCTGCCCCCCACACCCACTGCTACGAGCAGCTTCGGGCCGAACCGCGCCGCCAGTTGGGGTCCCGGTAGCTGCGTCAACACGTGCCCCACCATGAACGCTGACAGCACCACCGCTTTACCCCTGATACTCAAGGGCTGTGAAACACGCAATAAATAGTTTTCTCACTCGATGAGGAGCAACTTCCGCAAAGAAGGAGGAGGAGGTCATCGGATTGGTGACCAAAAATTTATCATCTCGTGCCCTTCCGTGTTTTGAAAGGCATGTAAAGCCGTTGGTCCCGGCTGCGGTTAGGTGTGGTTAGATAAACCTTAATCTGTGGTTCGGTGCCTTCCGAAGCACGAAAAAGCTCGAGATAGTAATTTTTTGATCTCCGAAGACCTACCTTTGCGAAGCTACTTTGCTTTGTAATCCGGTTATGGATACATATTACTAACCTTTGTGTCTGAACTGTTGTTCTGGTTGTCGCCCATCATGGCCACGAGCGCAATGCTCAAGTCGACCCTCATGCTGTATGCTAACGCGGTTCCCAGGAGTAGCAGCACGGTTTGCACGTGGCGGAAGGGAAGCCTCATTTCTGGGCAACGATAGGAGGTGGCATCAGCTTTTGGTTTATGGTACAATCGTATAGCAAAAGTCACTGAACTCTTAAGTGTTTTTTCAAAGTAAATAAAGAATTTGACAGGTTCTTGGCAACATCTAGATAAGTTATTACGACATGGTAATACAATGTTCAGTGAATTTCATTGCTTCTTGTTCGTATACTTTATCTAAAGGTGACTTTAATATAGTGGTGCCGTGCAACGGTCTTTTATGTTAACTTAAATATATAAATTTGGAAGGCTTAGGCCACGCTTACTTAATGCCTTGATTGCTCAGGAGTTAGACGTTGACCTTTTAGATTTTTTACACTTTTGTTAACCAGGGTATTAGGTTTGAACTTTTAGGTAATTGGTCTGCTGCATGCTTTGATTTTAATAGTAAGTGTAACAGGGCTTTTGAACTTACATAAATAAATAAATGAAAATAAAAAGAAAAAAATAAAGCTTTTTATCTTCATATATTTTTAAACTTAATACGCGAATAGCTTTTTTTAAAACAAACTCATTTATTGTAAAGACTTCGACGACCTCCTTGGTCGAGTGGCTTGCACACCGGTTTTTATGGTGTCGCCATCTCAGAAGTCCCGGGTTCGATCCCCGGTCGGATCAATTTAGAAATACCTGTTTTCGGGTCTGGGTGTTTTCTATGTATAATAAGCATGTATTTAAGTATATTAAGTATATTTATCCGTTGTCTAGTTAACCATTTATCGAGTTTCTTAAGGAAGCTTTTCTTGGAACTAGATAATTTGGTGGGAAACATTTATTTATTATTATTTACTTTAGGAAATGCAATAATTATAAAGCGATCGCGGTACTTACTCGGTTTGTTTGCAGCAAAATTACAGGCACTTGTTGTATCGGTCATTATTATTGTTTATAGATAAATATACGTTTAAAAAAATGACGGATTGCCACGTACGAGGACTCAATAATGCAACTGAAAATCCAATGATTACTATCTTCGTGGACTGTTTGTTTATGATTTATCACAGATATAGCGATAAAAAACATAGTATATTTCGCATTCGACGCGTGTGAAAGCTATTGTTCGTCTTGATTGTGCAAGTACAACAGATATATACTCGTAGATAGTGATATACATTTTGATAAACTAACATTGGTCATTATTGGTCATTATAATCAGAAAGCATTAACTAAAACATTAGTTGTCGGATAATTTTGGGAATTGTACTTTATTTACTTTTATATACTTCCTCGTGTCACATGAGTAAATATTATGTGTCATAAGATTGTCCGATTTGATAAAATAGGCCTCTTTTGAGGCAGAGTAATTTACTTTGGTTTCATTTATTTATTGATCAGGATTGTTTGTTGTACGTACATACTAATGAACGAGAGTGAACTTCCGTACTTGCCAACTCAATCATCTCACTCAAATATTTAACTGTAGCGCATTTAGACCTAGAGGTCCCGGGATTCGATTCCCAGCGGAGGGTACATGTTTGTGTACTCGGTTTGGTTGGTGGTAGAGCTTGTTTGTCCACCTGGATAGCTACATCTTATCTAAATATGTCGATATAACATCATTGTTTGTAGCATTACAATGCATTGTTGTGTTCCGGCAGCTAGGGAAAGTGTTAAAAAGTTAAATTAATAGTCTTTTTCACAACACTAGCGCTATCCGTCCTCTATGGAAGAACTTTGTTTCTGCTCTCTCTGATCGATGGTCGATTCGGTGTGCTTATATATTTCTACAAGTATTAATGGCGTTCCACTTCATATCCATCCAATAGAAAGGATAGCCAGTGTCTCACTAGTTGAGGATCCCGGGTGAAGTGCATTTCTATCATTAGCCTTATCATCACTTAACATCAGGTGAGATCAAGGCACTGTGCTTACCCGTAAAATATTTTTAAAAAACCTAGTTTTTTTAATTTTCCATAGGCACCTATTTGACCGCGATCTCACCTAATGGTAATGATGCAGCCTAGGATGTAGCATACTTGCCTAGATAATTCCTGTTCACCGTTGCCTTGAAAATGTCCAGGTTGTACGTATGAGGAAACAGATCCACTGGAAGGGAATTCCACTCCTTAGCTGTCCACATCAAAAATAATGACGCAAAGCGCTTTGTGCGTATAAGCGGTATGTTGACAGCAAATGTAGTTATGCCAAGTAGGTACTATAATTGTCTTTATCATAATTTTAATCAGCATAAAAGAACATAATTGCTATACGTCTAAATTTATTTTATTTATTAGACAAAAGAAATCCCGTCACGTGATAGAAATTTAAGACAATCGCGAAGCGCAGCGTAGCATACCGTACCGTAACGTATTGTCTTAAATTTCTAGGTTTTTTTTTTTTATTAGACAACAGAAATCTAGCTCCATACAAAAATTGTTGGTGGGCAGATGCGATAAAATGGATGATTGTTCTTGTGGTTAAGGTTCAGTATTGATTGACTTGGTAAGGAGCAATTAAACGACGTCCTTGCGGTCCAGAGTTTTATTTAGCACTGGTCTCACACGACGCGATACCACGTATATAAATGCAGCGAACATACCGCCCACCAAAAGGGCTGTAAGACCTTTTAAAATACAAACAAATCTTACATTCATGCAACAATAAGAACAATTTTTTTACAGCAAGCATGCAACATTGTGACATAAAAAGGACACAATTGGTATGATGGACTACAACATTAGTTTCATTGAAAAAAAAACAGATTGAGAGTCACATCCCGATAGCTTAATAAACAAACATCAATTCTAATAGGTTTAAGCTATTAAAGTTACATGAAGTCATGAGCAAGTTACCTCATTACATGCGTTCCTTTAGAAGTACTTACATTACAAATTATTATTATTATGTGGACTGTATTATTGATTTATTTTATTTCGTTGTGCTGGTTTATAATATGACACATTTATTTCTACATTATTTTATGAATTGAGAGTATCGACCGGTAAATAACATAATTTAGAAATAGATCTTTTTACTATATTGTTTCCGCTTTTTACACTATAAACCCTAGTAACACCATCAGAACCTGGGTGTTTGTTTACAATGCGTCCTAAGAGCCACTTGCCTGGTGGCATACCTTCTGTTTTGATAACCACAATCTGACCAATTTGAAACTCATCTTGCCTTTTGATCCACTTTGGTCTCTGTTGTAGTCGGGCGAGATATTCTTGTTGCCAGCGTCGCCAAAAGTTGGAAAGTATTTTCTGTGTGAGTTGCCACCGGGATAAGTGGTTCAGTGGCATATCTTCTAGACTTGGTGATGGTATGGTAATAAGAGGTTCTCCTATGAGGAAATGTCCTGGTGTAAGAGCGTCTACATTACTGGGGTCATCAGTATTCATTGGACACAAAGGTCGGGAATTCAGACAAGACTCGATCTGACATAAGACCGTTGTCATCTCTTCAAATGTCAAATGTGTATTCATAATTCGTTTCAGGTGGAATTTCATGGACTTTACGCCCGCCTCCCAAAGACCTCCAAAGTTTGGACTGTATGCGGGTATGAAGTGCCATTGAGTTCCATCTGAAGTTAACATGTTACACAGTTCTGCATCGATCTCAAAATTTGCTTGCTTAAAAGCTTCTGCAAGTTCTTTATTGGCTCCTATAAAATTACGGCCTTGGTCACTCCACAAGTGACTGCATCTGCCTCTTCGTGCCACAAACCGTCGAAATGCACCAATAAAAGCTTCTGATGTCAAGTTGCCCACTAATTCCAAATGAATGGCCTTAGTTGACATGCATATGAAAATGGCAATATATGCTTTATTCGTCTTGGCTCCTCTTCCTTTGGACATAAGAATGTCATACGGGCCAGCAAAATCAACGCCGCTGTGTATAAATGGTCGGGCTGGTGTTACTCTCACCTTTGGCAGTTCACCCATCAACTGAGTGCGAGTCTTGACACTTAACCTTCGGCAAACGTAACACCTATGTATATACGATTTAACGAGAGATTTCACTCTTAGAATCCAGTATCGTGATCTTAAACAATTCATCATCAGTTGTACGCCACCATGAAGTGTTCGTCTGTGAGCATCGGCTATGATAAGTGAGGTAAGTGGGTTTTTATCATTTAATATAATAGGATGTTTACGATCCAGTTCTATATCAGATTTAGTGATTCTTCCGCCCACCCTGAGGATATCATTTTCATCTAAGAATGGATTAAGACTTTTCAGTGTACTTCTTTGTTTAACTCTTTTCTTTTCTTTCAGGTCTATAATGTTTTCTTCGAATGTGTGAGCTTGCGTGATCTTTATACAGTAAAGTAAGGCATTTTCGATTTCCGTGGTTGTGAGAGCGTTAATATTTGTTTCACCAACCGTCTTGTAATTTAAGAATCTCTTTGCGTAAACGATCGTTTTCAATAATTCAGTTAATGTCTCAAAATTGTCAAATTTTTCATATATTGGTTTTCTCTGGGGTTCATCAAGATTAAGGTAAGTAGTTAAAGCCTTTTTTTTCTCTAAGTCTGTGTTTTCAATTACTAATCTTTCCATGTTGATTTCCTTTTGTTTCAGATGTTCCGGTCCTTGCCACCAGATGCAGCAATTCTTCAGTTCGTGAGCCAACATTCCTCGGGATGCAATATCTGCTGGATTCTGCTGTGAAGGTATGTGATACCATTTATTTCCAATGTTGTCGAGTATGGTTATAACTCTGTTTCTAACAAATGTCTGCCATCTATTAGGATCTCCTTGTAACCAAGACAAGACGATGGTAGAATCTGTCCAGCAAAATATTTTATTAGTAGGGATTCCTGTTGCTTCGCTTATTTGCTTGAGTAATTTAGATAGAAGAACTGCGCCACAAAGCTCCAGGCGAGGAAGTGACAGTGATTTTACTGGGGCTACCTTTGCTTTAGCAGCAATAATATAAGCTTTATGCTCACCTCCTTCTGTTCTTACTCTTAAATATGCAACAGCTCCATAAGCTTTAGTTGAAGCATCGCAATAGCCATGTATAGTAGCATTCTCTATATTTTCTTTTGTTGTATGTAACCATCTATTGATCTTAACGTCTCTTATATTTTCAAAACTGTTTCTAATCCTTAACCATTCCTTTTTTGTTTCAGAATCTAGTTCAACATCCCACTCTACTCTCTTAAGCCATAGATTTTGAATTACTATTTTGGCTGGTATCAAAGCTGGGGAGAGCCATCCAAGGGGATCAAACAGTCTTTGTATCTCCGCCAAGATTCTACGTTTAGTAAGTCCTTGTGGTAAATTTGGTAATTGCAAATTGTATTGGAATACATCTTCTCCCATATTCCAATGTAAACCTAAGGTTTTGATTATGCCTTCGAAATTGATATCAATGTTTACGTGAGAACTTCGCTCAGATGGATGAAACTCCTTTAAGAATTGTTCGTTGTTTGACGCCCATTTTTGTAACTTAAATCCACCCTTTTGTAGTATCGAGCGTACATCTTTAGCGACACTTACAGCTTCTTCCACAGTATCCTGGGCAGACATCAGATCATCCATAAAGAAGTCCCTTTTGATGGTCTCTGCTGCAAGTGGATGTTCACTACCCTCATCTTCTGCCACCTGTTGCAGGGTTTTTACTGCAAGATACGGTGCACAAGCCGTGCCGAAAGTAACCCGCAACATTCTATATTCCTTGGGTTCTTGATTTGAATCCAGACGCCACACGATTCTTTGGTAATCAGTGTCTTCCTGCGCAACAAGTATTTGACGATACATTTTATGTATATCTGCCACAAAAGCTATTCGTTTCAAACGCCAGCGTATAACTAACGATCTCATATCATCTTGTAATTGAGGTCCAACCAGTAGTTCATCATTGAGTGAAATGTCATTGGTGCCTTTAAAGGATGCGTCGAATACCGGTCTAACCTTGGTAGTTTCACTCTCCTCCTTGATAACAGCGTGATGTGGTAGATAGACAGCTGAATTATCTATCTCCTTATGTGGAACCTTCTCCATATGATTTAATTCGATATACTCTTGCATTATTGTCTTGTATTCTTTCTTCAAATTTTCATGTTTGTTAAAACGTCTTTCTAAATGTTGTAATCTCTTGATAGCTCCATCCTTTGTATTTCCTTCGGTTGACAGTGGTTTATCAGTTTTAAACGGTAGTTTGACTATGTACCTTCCATACTTATCTCGTTTTGTTGTTTCTTTATAAATGTTTTCGCATATCTCTTCCTCTTTGGTTAACCTTTCCCTTTTGTCAGGTTCGACTTCCCATAAGTTTCTTAACATGTCATCTATGTCGAACTGATGATGCATTACCACTATCTTCTCATCTGAAGTTTGTGCCTGTATGTTCCCAAACAATATCCAGCCTAGGCTTGTATTTTGAGCACATGGAGAGCCAGGCGGACCTTTGAGAATATCTGGTTTCAATATTTGGGCATAAACTTCAACCCCCAACAGCATGTCTATTCGCCCTGGTGAATTAAAGCTTGGATCGGCCAGGGAGATACCTTGTAAGTGCTGCCAAGTGGGTTGTGTACTCGGGATTGTCTTCGGTGGTAATTGAGATGTTAATTGTCTTGGCATAACATATGCTTTGATAGCAAGCTTGAAGTTCTTATCATATGTTGAATGAAGCTGTAATTGTGTCACATGTCGAACTGTAGTTTTTGTAGTGCCAACTCCAGTAATAATACCCTTGAAAGGTGACCTTTTCACCTTTAACAGTTGTGCTGCCCGTTCGCTGATAAAGTTGGCTTGGGAGCCCTGGTCAATCAGAGCCCGCAATATAGTCATACGCCCACTGGTTTCTTGAACTGGAACTAATGCTGTAGCCAGTAAGGCTGTTGACCTCTGCGATGCAAAATGTGTTGAAATGGCAACTTGTTCTTCACTACTGTCCTGATCATCATTGTGTACAGTTGGTTGGTCTTCTTCGTGTTGTTGAAGTTGATTGTGATGCATTCTTATTGTACTTGATTGACCATCATCATAGTTGGGTTGATGCAGCAAAGTATGATGACGACGGTTGCATTTGCGACAGGACATTTGATTACGACATCTTGATACGGAATGACCTGACATCAAACAGTTGAAACACAATCTACTTTTCTTAATGTACTCGCTTCTTTCCTTTGGTTGTAGTTTACAGAAGTCTTTGCAGTGGCACAAAGTGTGGTCGGCGTGACACATATCACAATCATACTTTTTCTCTTCTGATGAAGCATGAAATGTTTTTTCTTTAATAAATATCTTTTCTTTCACAGCAACAGGATTTACCATTTCCAGTGTTCGAAACTTAGTCTCCAAGAATTTTTTCAAATCACTCCAAGTAGCAAGCAAGTCAGAATCTTCCCGATAAGAGTATTCTTCCCAGGCACGGTGAGTATCAATATCCAGTTTTTGTACAACCAAGTATATTATAAGTTGATCCCACCACTCAATAGGAACCTTTTGATTTTTCAGATTATTCAAACACTGACTTGTTGTATCCAACAGGTTTTTCAAGTGTGTAGATGACGCTGTGGTAATTTTCTTCTGATTAAATAATTTCTTAAGTGATGAATTTACAATTAAACGTTTATTTCCATATCTTTTTGTAAGTATATTCCATGCTTCTATATAGTTATCTTCTGTAACATTAATGTGTTTCAGTAATGACTCACATTCGCCAACGACGCTAGACTTCAGGTACTGTAACTTCTGAACTTTACTTATAGACGTGTTGTTGTGAACCAGTGACGTAAACAGGTCTCGAAACGTAGGCCAGTCTTCATAATTCCCGTTGAAATTAGGTAGCTCAATCCGCGGCAATTTAACAAAGGATCCATTTACTTGCGATGTGTTTATACTCATATTTGTTGTTGTACTCGAAGATGACTTTGCCTCCAACATATCCTTTAAATCCGCTTGTAAACATGTATATAAATCTTCCACAACAAAGTAATCTTCATTTAGAAAATAAGGAATCTGTCCTCTTGCTTCTTTCGGAGTACACTTCGTTAATTGCTGATTAGTAGCCTTGAAAGTCTTCCAATAGTCTTCTATACATTGTGATTTTGTTTCTAAATAGCCTCGTGTCAATCGTTGCTTAGAACATTTCTTTAAATTCGTTTGTGTTTTTTGTAGTAACAAAAATGTATCTTCTAGTTGACTAACTAATTGTTGTTGTTCACTGGTTAACACACTCATTGTTTATCTATGCTTCTATGTCCAAACCAAATCAATTTGCAGCGTAATTCAAATGAACGTTTGCATTAGATAATGACCTTCAACTTGTTTACTCGTTATTTGTCGCTGTTGTGAATTCGATAACCCGCACAAAAAATCTGCAGCTGCAAGCGGCCTATTGTTCTCACTGGGTCGCCTTTTGTATTCCAACGCGATTTGCATCCGGCTCGATGTCGACCATATGTTCTTGTGGTTAAGGTTCAGTATTGATTGACTTGGTAAGGAGCAATTAAACGACGTCCTTGCGGTCCAGAGTTTTATTTAGCACTGGTCTCACACGACGCGATACCACGTATATAAATGCAGCGAACAATGATGATGTACTCGTTTCACAATCACTTATGATATAACATGGCTTTTTATTTATGTATGTTGTGATTAGTAATCGTTATTGTAAAAACATTTTATGCATGAACATTTGATGCTGATATATCTTTATTATAAAAGAAGTTAAGGGGAAATAAAGTATGCCTAATGATTTATTCTGAATGAACGTTATGCGAAACAAAGAGAATGCCAAAAAACGTTATGCAGCTTTAAAATATGGCTCTTTAATATGCAACCCAATATGGACCCTAATTCAACAGCACAAAAAAAACACTCTAACTTGTATCACGCACCCAACCTAAAATCAGAGTTTCCTTGTTTGACTTATAGATTGAATTCGTTCTTACCTATTGGCTGTAACGGCCTTAGTAGCATGCATTGAGAGAGGTCTATGTCTAGCAGCGGACTAATGCAGATTGATTGACTATTAGTACACGTGATTCACCACAGGATGTAGCATGTCTCATGAGACATGCAACATTTACAGTAGGTACTCGAATATTTACTTATGTAACTAAAAACCTTTGAAGATATTGATGAATACCACTTACTATTTATTAGTAAGGTTGCGACGTTGGAGATGTCAAACTCTCATTTCTAATTACCCGTCTCCAATTACCCTGTTTGATTGATTATGTGTGGGAGTTTGCCGACATTGAGGAAGCCGTGATATTATATTGTAAGTACCTAGCCAGGGAAATCGTAAGCTACAGAAAATAAAAATGTAGGGGGTGCAACGCGAAATTTCGAAAATTTACGTGTTTTTAAGTCACTGGTGCTAGGCGCTGAATAGGTCATATACATTAAAAGGACTAGTGTAGGTTAGCTTGATCCTTTCACAAGGGCATGGTTGTCTTGGAATTTGAAACAAATACCCAGAACCTGCATAAACAATACGTAAAAGTAATGATATATAAAAACTTATTTCTTCAGAAACTTTGTAAATACAGCACAAATGAAACAGTGATCCGACATTAAAATGTTTGTATTGATATTCCGCAGGCCACTGTTGTCTTATTTTTCAATTAAAAAATATGAATATGAAAATATTAAGACTTTTATATTTTTTTACCCAAACGCCTATGATTTTACGAATAAAATAATATCTCTAATTAAATCACCAGCCTACTCTGTACAGATATTAGTGTGCGTGCGTATTCGTAGTCGTGCGCCGTTGTCACCCTCAGTTCGTTCGCCGCGCAGGACGCACGTACGCTCGTGCTCCGTCGCGCGCTCGGCCTGTTCCGTTTGTTTTTTACTCGGTCCCTTTTTACTGTGTACCGGTAAGGCTCCGGTGCACAGTACGTCGCGTTATAGCGTTCTCGACGCAATTTTCATTGCGGGAGCGCTACCCTTCGCCGTTTCACAGCGATAACTGTCATTGAAAGACTACGCTTAGTAGCCGACTGGTGGATACCTAACGGTGACAACTAAACCAGTTGGGGCACTGACCCGGCTGCCCTCCTGACCCTCCTGGGGGGAAAACACTCCGGAAGAGTTCTGGCAAAGTTGGCCTTGGGGGATCTCCTAGTCAACTCAGAACTATTAGCTACACTTTCAGTTTAGGGACAAACACACCCTACGGTGAATTGATTTTCACCGGAGGACACACCTAGGGCCATTCAGGCAGTAGGTTCTTTTCAAACACACGCCTCCCTGCCTGTGGCGGGGAGGGTCTGACACCAACTCACGCATCTTAGCCATTGCACTCCGGCTAAGATGGAGCTCGAGGTGATAGAGCTCTTGCTAGGGCAAAGTCACCCCGAGGCGTTTGCAGTCCTTAAGACTGCCCACCACAACAAATTGTCCTCCCCCGCGTCCACCCCGCGCCCCTCGCCCTACGCGAAGCCCATACAAGTGCCTTCCGGGCACTTTGTCCCCACGCCCACCGCGCATCTAAACATTAGGCCCATCATTCGGATGGATCAACCCGCGTCCCCGTCCGATCCCGAAATGGAGATGGAGGTCTGTCCCTCCGCCTCCAAAACTATCCCTCCCGTCTCGGACTCCGAGCCCGACGATGTTGTCACGTCGGACTCGGACTACGAAACCGTCACCCGCAAAGGGAAGCGGGCACGTAAGGCCGCCCCTCCCTCTGTCCCTCCGCCTAAGGCCGCTAAATCCAACAGCGCGCCCTCTTCCCGTCCTTGCTCCCCGAGGCCCGAGCCGAGCCAGCCGCGCAAGGAAAAGAAGCCCCCTCCGCTCTATATCCAGACCACCAAGGACTGGGTTGAACTTTCGCGTTCTCTGAAGGCGCGACACAACATTATCCCTTTGAAAATTCGCCTCATTAAAGGCGAAACCGAGATGATCAAGGTACAGCTAGCTACCTCGACCGAATTCCGCCAATGCACGGCGTTTTTCCGCTCAATGAACGTGCCTTTCCACACGTTCTCGCTCCCCGAGGAGCGAGTACTCTCCGTAGTTATCCGCGGTCTTCCCACGGATTGGGACCCTAAGGTAGTACTGGACGACCTTAAGTCGCAAGGCTACCCCGTCCTTGAAGTGACCCGGATGCTCGGCAAGGACAAAGCCCCTTTACGCCTCCTAAAGGCACAGCTAGAAAATACCCCCGAGGGTAAATCCATTTTCGACGTAAAGTCCATTGTAGGCTTCGATGGCCTATCGATCGAGGCCCCTCACAAGCGTGGCATTGTAGGTCAATGCCACAAATGCCAACGTTACGGGCATGCCGCCCGTAACTGCTTCGGCCGTCCCCGATGCGTTAAGTGCCTGGGTGACCATGGCACTGAAGCGTGTGCAAGGCCTAAAGCGCCGGTTCCCGACGACCCGCCCGGTTGCGTAAACTGCGTCGCTTTGGGACACACCGCGAACTATCGCGGCTGCCCCAAAGCGCCGCGTAGTAACGCCAACCGCGGGTCGGGACCGCGACGTAACCCCGCGACTCGCGCCCCTCCGCCTTCACAGATCGCGAAAGTCTCGCTCCGCCCCGCGGCCCCCTTACCACCGCCCCGCAACCCGTGGGCCACCCCGCGGGCTTCCCAGCCCGCGGCTCAAGCCCCCGCGACAGACTCGCTTGTCGACTTTCCTGCGACTGGCCCGGCTCGTGCCCCACAACCGCTTCCGGCTGAAACTCCAATGGAGCAAAGCCCTCCCGAGGCCCCTCAGGCCACGGCCCCTAAGGCCAAAGCCCCCAAAGCTAAAGCCACTAAGGCCAAGGCTACTAAGACCCAGTCCCGTAAGCCAAAACGGCAAACCCCCGCCCCTAAGGCTGCCCCTAAACCCAAATCCAACGATCGCCCGCAACACCCGTTCGCCGCGACTGTAGGTTCCCTCCCAATCACCTTCTCATCCATCTCTACGGTTGTCGAACTTGTAAAGATCTATCGATACAAGGACGAGATCGTGGAGGTGGATAGGAAGTTGCGCGAAGCCGCCTCTGCCCCCAACGCTTGTCCCGCTATGATTATAGCGACAATCTTTTCTGATCACGGTCCCCTCCTAGACAAGATCACGTCCCTCATTGACTCTCTTAAAGACTCAAAATGAATAATACGCCCCCACAAAGAATTAAGCCCCGCTCCCTTACGGTTGCGTTTTTCAACGCGAACGGTCTCAGTAGTCAACGCGACGAGGTGTCCGGCTTTCTAGTCGAACACGCCGTCGATGTTTTTCTCGTACAGGAAACTTTCCTAAAACCTTCCATCCGAGACCCGCGTTTGGCAAACTACAACCTTGTCCGTAATGATAGAGTTGGCCGCGGTGGCGGCACTCTTATCTATTACAAGCGGTCGCTTCACTGTGTCCCGCTCGATCCCCCACAGCTATCCGACTTAGAGGCTTCGGTCTGTCGGCTAGGCATGACGGGCCACCCGTCGATTACTATCGCGTCCGCGTACTTGTCCCCCAACAAGCTTCTTACACAACCCGATCTCGAGGCGCTGTTTGCTATGGATAACGCCGTCATTATTGCCGGCGATTTCAATAGCAAACACGCTCAGTGGGGTTGCAACTCAACCAACCGTAATGGTCGGGTGATGAGCCACCTCGCTGAGTCGCTGCTCTTCGATATCGTTGTGCCTATGGAGCCCACCCACTATCCGTTAGTTGATAACCACACCCCCAACCCGTTAGATATGGCGTTGCTAAGGAACGTAACTTTACGGTTGCGTTCCATAGAAACGATCCACGCGCTCTCCTCCGATCATAGGCCGGTTGTTTTACAGTTAGGCCCCCCCACCGACCCCACCCCCGTTATTAAGGTTGTGACTGACTGGGATAAGCTTGAGAAAGCTCTCGAGCCTACCGCCGGTGAGTCATTAAACCAAATCCCCGATGTCATTGCCTCGCCTCACGAGACAGTGGCCGCGGTCGAGGCCCTCAATAGTCATCTCACTAACGCTATAAGCGTATCGACCCGGCGGGTTGTAGCGACGGGCGACCATCGCTTCAAACTGCCGGACGATGTGAGGCAACTGTTGAGGGCTAAGAACGCCGCCACGCGCGCGTACGACTCTTATCCCACTTCGGACAACCGAGTTCGTATGCGTTCTTTGCAGCGCGCTGCTAAGGAACGCATAAAAGAGCTCCGCGGTGCGAACTGGGATGGCCTACTTAAAGAGATCTCGCCACACCACCAAGCTTATTGGAAGTTGGCGAGAGCCTTTAAGTCGGACACGGTCACGTCCATGCCCCCGCTCAACAAACCCGACAACTCGATCGCCTTTGACGACGACGACAAAGCCGAATGCCTCGCCGACAGCCTCGAGTCTCAATGCTCGCCTAGCACCCTCCCAGTCCCTCAGGACCATGTCGATATGGTAGATAGCGAAGTCGATAGACTCTCGTCCCTCCCCCCCACCGCTACCCTCCCGCCTGTTACGGAGGATGAGGTGCAAACTCTAATTAGGCGTCTCAAACCCCGTAGTGCCCCCGGGGCAGACGGCATCTCAAACAAGATCCTTAAGATCTTACCCGCCCAACTTATCGTTTTAATCGTAGCTATCTTCAATAGCGCCATGGCAAACGCAATCTTTCCCGCTGAGTGGAAGGATGCGGTTGTCATAGGTATTCATAAACCCGGTAAACCGCGTAACGCCCCCTCTAGTTATCGCCCCATCAGTCTTCTCAAATCGTTGGGAAAACTGTATGAACGCGTTCTAGTATCCCGTTTAAGGGAATACGTCTCCGCTAACAACATCCTTATCAACGAGCAGTTTGGGTTCCGCCCCAAACACTCGTGTACCCACCAATTGCACCGCCTCACGGAGCATATCCTTACCGGTCTCAATAAAAAACGTCCCGTGGGAACCGGAGCGCTTTTCTTCGACGTCGCGAAAGCATTTGACAAAGTCTGGCACAACGGCTTAATTTATAAGCTATACCAATTTGGCGTGCCAGACAGACTCGTGCACATCATACGAGACTATCTGTCAAATCGCACTTTTCGCTTCCGCGTCGAAGGAACGCTCTCCACCCCTCGTCCTATTCGCGCCGGCGTCCCGCAGGGATCCGTGCTCTCTCCAATCCTTTTTGCGCTTTACGCAAATGACATCCCCAAGACCCCACGCGTAGACCTAGCTCTATTCGCGGATGACACCGCGCTATTTTCGTCCGGTAGAGACAGAGCCGCGGTTTCCAACCGACTCCAAAAAGCCGCTAACACCCTCGGCGTTTGGTTTCGCAAATGGCGGATCGAAGTTAACCCCGAGAAAAGCGCCGCTGTGTTCTTTTCTCGGGGTAACGACGATCGTTGCCCTCCCATCCGTTTATTTGACCGTGCTATCCCTTGGGTAAAGCAAGTAAAATATCTCGGTGTCACCCTCGATAGAAGATTGACGTTTGCGCCTCATCTCAAAATCGTCCGTAACAGGGCCGCGTTTATATTAGGCCGGCTCTTTCACCTTATAGGCAGACGAAGTAAAATGTCTCTTAGACATAAGACGACAATTTACAAAGCCTGCATTCGCCCGGTCATGACTTACGCTAGCGTAGTTTTCGCGCATACCGCGCCCTCCTACCTGTATCCCCTACAAACCCTCCAAAACCGTTTCATGCGTGGTGCCACGGGCTGCCCGTGGTACTATCGCAATGTAGATCTCCACCGTGATCTTGATCTTCCCACTATCAAAGATTTCATCAAAGACGTTTCCAGACGTTACTTTGATAACGCCCCCCACCACCCCAACCCGCTTGTTGTGGCGGCCGCCAACTATAACGTTGGTGCCTTTCCACCAACAAGACGGTTCTCATCTAGGCGTCCTAGACACGTCTTAGACGACCCCGACGACCCCATAACAGTTGCGAACGCCCCCCCGCCCGATCCTCTAAATGTCACTACACATTTACAGAATACACCAAACATGCACACTAGCTTAGGTCCAAGACACCGTACTCGTAGAACAAGGGTACGAAGAACCGGTTCACACGCGCTCTATACCAGGTACAGACATGTACCTGGGCGCTTCTCTCCTCCTCCACGGCCCGGTCTACCCGAGCCGAGGTCCGAGCCTTTAGAGGCGCCCTCGGGTGGTTCCGCCCCCCGATCCGATCCGAACCCTTCGGAGAATCTAGTAGGGCACGGGGACGCGCACTAGTGCGCGATGCCGTTCCCTCTAGAAAACCTCCAAAGGTGATTCGTTTCACACGGCTTGAGGGACCCTTTACGTTCCTCGCCGCCCCCAAAAAAGCCCGGTGAAGCTGAAAATGCCGTCTGAGGCAATCAGCAAACTCTCTCAAAAAAAAAAAAAAAAAAAAAAGCGCCGTTGTCACACCACTGCCACGCGCCGCTCGCTCGCTATCATAAAGAAACTTGAAACTCGCAGTTTTGCGTCCGCGCTGCACCCTCTTAACAATCACATATCTACAAAATCTAATCGAGAACAATAGTGATTATTATTAACAGATGTAAATAAGTATGTTTTATTATTGCCTGGCACATAGGTAATTCCTATGTGTACCACACTTAACCCTACCTGGGAATTGAACCTAGGACTTATGGTATCGGGACGAGCGTGCCACCGAGGAGGGATAATATTGTTCATAAATAAATAAACAATCACTTTAAAAAAAATATTTTGGTAGAATAAACACGTTTTGGATTTTCGTCCTATGTCTTTACACCTGAAAAGAAAAAAAAGTATTGAAAATCAGTAAATAAAAATTAAGGAAAAATTATCCATAATTAACCGATTATAAAAATTTACGTTTAATTGTATTTGATATGTTAACATACGATTAAGTTAAACATTAGCCCCCATATTCATAAAAACTATAATTTAGTTAATTGTTTGATTGTTTTGTCTCTTTTCTCAAATTCAAAATGACGTTTGTGTGACGTTTACAAAACAATATTAAACAAAATAATGCTTAAATAGTTTTTATGAAAAGGGGGTAGGTTTTTTATTAGTATGTCATTTCGTAAAGGCATTCCTTTGCAGGGCTCATTAAAAATATATACCCTTATAATCTTGTTGTATACCGAATGAAGTAATAAATTGGTAAACATAATGCAAATATGAACTGTTACTATAGTAAATCAATAATTATCATACTAGTGCTAGATATCTGTAGAACCTGTAATCTTTCAGTAGCTATTAAGTTTCACGTTATAAATGTTGGTTCTACTAATAATATGTGACCAAACGATCTTCCTGAAGTGAAGTTTGAGTCGCTTAGCATTAATTTAAAATATAGCTTTACATGAACTGATGAAAAGTTATAAAACTTTCGCAAAGGCCGGTCATCGGATGGGTGACCAAAAAATTATCATCTCGAGCTTCTCCGTGCTTCAGAAGGCACGTTAAGCCGTTGATCACGGCTGCATTAGCAGTCGTTAACAGCCACCAATCCGCACTGGGCCCGCGGGTGGTTTATGGCCCGTTCTCCCTATTCATCCATAGGGAAGGCTCGTGCCCCTGCAGTGGGGACATAAAATGAGATGATGATGAATAAGTTAGTGACTCACGGTCAGTTTTTTTTGTTTAGAGAGTTTGCTGACTGCCTCAGGTGTAATTTCAGCGTCAACTGACTTGTTTGGGGGCAGGCGACGAGAATCTTACAGGCTTCCTCAACCCGTGTGATCGTGAAATACCATCACAGTTTTTTTAAAGAGAATGGAAATGTCCCTAGAGTACGGGAGCGGAAGAACCCTGGGGCGTCTTTAAAGGCTAGGACTGCGGCTTGGGTTGACCGGGTCGTTGAGGTGGGGAGTAGCGCCCAGGTACGTGTCTGTACCTGGTATAGAGCGCGTGTGAACCGGGTCGTGGAACCCTGGTTCTACGAGTACGTTGTCTTGGGCCTATGTGAGTGTGCATGTTTAGTGTATCATGTGAATGTGAAGTGGCATTTGAGGATCGAGCGGGTCTCACGGTCAGTGTTTTCGTCTTCAGGCTCGTTCCACGTGTGGGTGTGTAGGGTGTACGTATACGTACTGGGGGTTTATGCACGAATAATAGTCTGGCTTACTTACGTAAGGTGATATAATGTCCGTCCATAAACAATACACTCACATATAATACAGAAGGAGAATAGCACAGCACAGTTTAGGAAGCGAAAGAAGGAAGTACATATAACAAATGAAAGCGGAAAGCGTTTAAGCAATACGTTGTCGCGACAGGTTTTTAGCGGGCGGAAAAGGAGCAAGCGCTTCGCGTCGTGTTAGGATCTCGACTGGCGTACGTGCGCAGGCGCAGGTACATCACAGCGGTCGGGGCCCGAAACTCATTAGCGGCGGACAATAGGCCTGCTTTGGTGATGCGCGTTTCCAAAGCACGGCGCCTCGCTGTCTGGTAGATAACATTGTCGCGTGTTATCATGATTGTAAATAATGTGTACTTATTAGGATTATGAATAAATATGTTATTATTATTGTTTAGTGTAAATAGATATTTTAGTGTAAGTGTAAATATGATAAAAAATAGTTTTAAGTTAATTTAAATAAATATAGCTAGACTAAAGAGTAAGTAAGTATATGTACCTTTGTTTTACATACATAAGTAAATAAATAATGTTATATAAATAATATTTGTTTTAATGTATACCTATATTTAGTAGTGGGCAGTAATATTAAATAGGTAATATTAAGTGCCCACATCACTCCCCTCCAGAGACCGTCACTACGGGCGATAATAATCAGGGAACTTGACGCGCCTACCCGAGCGAGTGGTTTTAGTATTTACCTGTTCGGGTTTAGTGTTTTCACTGGAACTTGGGTGGTTACTGCTGCTGGCATTAGGGATGGGTTCAATAAAAATGTATGCCGGTTTAAGGCGATCGATTGATACCGTGACATGTTTCCCTTTTACCAAAATTTTAAATATTTTGTCCCCCCGTTCTATTACTTCAAAAGGACCGGAGTATACGGGACTTAATGCAGCTCTTAGTGAGTCTTCCCTAAGGAATACATGACTAGAGGAGTTTAGGTCCTTAAAAATGAAAATTTTATTATGACTATGGCGAGACGCGGGAGATGGCCTTACTTTCTCAGCGAATAGTCGGATGCGTGCGGTGAAGTCGGTTATATCCGTAGTAGTTTCCACCTGGTTTTGGAAAAAATCACCAGGTAGACGCAGGGGTTCACCGTAAAGCAGCTCAGCGGAAGAGGTTTGTAAGTCCTTTTTGAACGCCGAACGAATACCTAGCAGGACCAACGGTAAAGACTCGGTCCAGTTACCATCAGCGTGACATACGATGGCGGCTTTTAGCTGGCGGTGGAACCGCTCAACTAAGCCATTACACGCGGGATGGTAGGCCGTGGTTCTACGATGTTTGAATCCAGCAATTTTTGCCAAGAATGCGAACAAATTGGATTCAAATTGACGTCCACGGTCAGTTATTATATCGGTTGGGCAGCCGAAACGCGCAATCCAACCCAATAATAGTGCGCGGCCTACCGTTTCCGCTGTCATATCCATGATTGGAATCACCTCTGGCCATCGGGTGAAACGGTCTACAGCAGTAAGGCAGTAGCGGTAGCCTTGCGATTGTGGTAAGGGACCTATAAGGTCGATGTGTACCACTGCAAATCTAGCGCGAGGCAAATTGAACGTGCCCAATGGAGCAGACACATGGCGATTCACCTTGGCGCGTTGGCAAGCTAGGCAGCATTTTGACCATTCCCGACAGTCTTTGCGGATACCGGGCCAAACATATCGCTCTGCTACCAATTGAGCAGTTGCGTTTGGGCCTGGGTGACTTAAACTATGCAGACAGTCAAACACCTGTTTTCGCAAGGGTTTGGTCACAAAAGGTCTTGGAGGTGACTTGCTTATGTCACAATATATTTCATGACGGGTGCCCTCTAATGTCATCTTTTTCAGCCGTATTGATGTCTCTTCTTTAAGAAGGTTGGCAAGTTCAGAGTCCGATGATTGAGACTTTGCCAACACTTCGTAGTCAATGGCTGGGTGGATTTCCTCTATACGTGACAACGTATCAGCAACCACGTTGTCTCGGCCGGATATGTGTCGTATGTCGGTCGTGAATTGCGATACGTAGTCGAGGTGTCGGTACTGGCGTGGGGAGCAGTTGCTTTTACGGTCACTAAATGCGAAGCTAAGCGGCTTGTGATCTGTAAACACTGTAAAATGCCTAGCCTCCAGCATGTGGCGGAAGTACTTTATGCCTTCATAAATTGCCAGGAGTTCGCGGTCATAAGGCGAGTACTTACGCTGAGCTGGACTAAGCTTGCGGGAGAAAAACGCCAAAGGTTGCCAGACGTCGTCTTTCAATTGCTGTAAGACCGCTCCTAATGCCACGTCAGATGCATCCGTGACTAACGCCAGCTGAGCGTCGCAGTCGGGATGAGACAGCAAAGCAGCGTTGCAGAGATCCTGCTTGCACTGCTCGAATGCTGCAAGTGCTGAACCGGTAATATCCACTGGATGTTTAGCTTTTACCGAGCCAGTAAGAAGAGCGTTAAGAGGAGCTTGGTTCTGCGCAGCGTTAGGCAAAAATCGCCGGTAAAAATTGAGCATCCCCAAAAATCTCCTCAACTCCCTAACAGTTTTAGGAGGTGGACAGTCTTTTATAGCCTGGACCTTGGTCTCCTGAGGTTTGGTGCCTTTTGCTGAGATGTGGTATCCCAGGAAGTTGACTTCTTTTGCGCCGAATACGCACTTTGAAGTGTTTACCAGGATACCGTACTGTGTCATCCTCTCGAACAGCTGTCGCAGGTGGTCCTCATGCTGGGCCTGATCCCTGGAGAACACCAAAAAATCGTCGAGATATGAATAACAGAAGTCCAGCCCTCTAGTCATCTCATCCACAAACCTTTGGAAGGTTTGGCCTGCGTTCCTTAGACCAAAGGTCATAAATGGGAACTCGAACAGGCCAAAGGGGGTGGTGATGGCGGTCTTCTGAATATCCTCCTCGAAGACTGGGATCTGATTGTAGGCCTTCACCAGGTCAATTGTGGAGAACACCTTGCAGCCTGCGATGCTGTGAGCAAAGTCATGGATATGACGTATGGGGTACCTGTCGGGTATGGTACGTGCATTCAGTGCACGGTAATCTCCGCAGGGTCGCCAGCTGTTGTCTTTTTTAGGCGCTAGATGCAACGCTGATGCCCAAGGACTCTCCGACGGACGCGCGGTGCCGTTGTTTAACATCAGCTGGAACTCGTTACGCGCGATTTTCAACTTGTCGGGAGCTAACCTGCGAGGGGTACAAAAGACAGTGGGGCCTGGAGTGGTGCGAATATGATGCACTGTATTGTGTCGTGTGATGTGTGGTGTACCAGACGGGCGAGTGATATCCGGGTATTCCCTTAAAATAGAATGGTACCGCGAATCTCCAGTCGAAACCTTAACGGACAACACAGATTTTAAAACACAATTTACATTAGCTACAGTACATAACGAAGTTGTATTATCTATCAAGCGGTGGTTACGGACATCAACAATCAAATTATAAAATCTAAGAAAATCTACGCCAATTATAGCTTTGGTTACGTTAGCGACTACAAAATTCCAAGCAAAGCTTCGTCTAAGGCCTAAATCTAGATTTAACTGTAGAAAACCATACGTGTCGATGATAGTTCCGTTGGCTGCTGACAGTTGGTACGTAGTTTTCGAACGTCGCTCGCGTAGTGCAGATCGTGGGAATACGCAGAGGTCGCTTCCGGTGTCCACTAAAAATTGGGTCTTCGTTGTGCGGTCCGTGACAAAAAGGCGACCACTGGGGGAAGGGCAATCGTTTGTCGCCATCACCGACTGCCTTGAGCGTTTCCCGGTTTCGCGTGGTCACAGGGCTTCACACATTTGGTCGCGTTCGATCCAAATTTAAAATGGTACCAGCATAAGGGGAATTTGCGGTAATTAGAGCTGGAGCGAGTTGTTGAACGGCTCCGCTGGTGGTCCCTTGAACGGCGGCGTGGTCTAGCTTCACGATCGCGACGATTAAGATGAAGGGTGAGGTTCTTCACCGCTTGTTTTAGTTCCGCTATCTCCAGTGCCATAGTCTCCATAGAGCTCGACGGTCCTACAGGTGCGGCTGTGGCGGCGACTTGACGCGTAGGTGTCACAATATCCTGCACTCTGTCGGCCAGGTCTGCTAGCGCTTCCAAAGAAGTAGTCGGCTGCGATGCTAACAGCGTTTGGATGTTGCTGGGTAGACGGCTGCTCCATATAGTGCGGATGAAGTCCGTTGGCACTTCTGAACCGGCCAAACTCTGCAAGTGCCTTAAGAACTGTGACGGCTTCCTGTCACCCAGTTCCTCGTGCATGAGGAGTTGATGCACCTTCTTCTCCTTGGAAGCCGTCAGACGCTTAATGAGCTCAAACTTAAGCTTCTCATATTTGTTCTCTGCAGGTGGGTGTACGATAATATCTTTTACTTCCTTTGAGAACTGCGGATCCAAGTGACCGATCACGTAGTTGAATTTCGTGGCGTCTGATGTGATTCCAGATATAGCAAATTGACCTTCAACCTGGGCAAACCATATCTCTGGTTCTTCAGGCCAAAACGGCGGCACTCGTACACCGACACGGCAAATGTCGGATGGTGCAGTGGAAACGCGCTCTCGTGTGTCACGTCGTCGGCTGGCTTGCGATGCCGGAGATTTTGCCGAATCACTGCCGTCACTCATTATTGCAATTTCACTGTCTTCAAAAAGTGTTCGTTCGGGGTCACCAGTTGTGGGTGTGTAGGGTGTACGTATACGTACTGGGGGTTTATGCACGAATAATAGTCTGGCTTACTTACGTAAGGTGATATAATGTCCGTCCATAAACAATACACTCACATATAATACAGAAGGAGAATAGCACAGCACAGTTTAGGAAGCGAAAGAAGGAAGTACATATAACAAATGAAAGCGGAAAGCGTTTAAGCAATACGTTGTCGCGACAGGTTTTTAGCGGGCGGAAAAGGAGCAAGCGCTTCGCGTCGTGTTAGGATCTCGACTGGCGTACGTGCGCAGGCGCAGGTACATCACAGCGGTCGGGGCCCGAAACTCATTAGCGGCGGACAATAGGCCTGCTTTGGTGATGCGCGTTTCCAAAGCACGGCGCCTCGCTGTCTGGTAGATAACATTGTCGCGTGTTATCATGATTGTAAATAATGTGTACTTATTAGGATTATGAATAAATATGTTATTATTATTGTTTAGTGTAAATAGATATTTTAGTGTAAGTGTAAATATGATAAAAAATAGTTTTAAGTTAATTTAAATAAATATAGCTAGACTAAAGAGTAAGTAAGTATATGTACCTTTGTTTTACATACATAAGTAAATAAATAATGTTATATAAATAATATTTGTTTTAATGTATACCTATATTTAGTAGTGGGCAGTAATATTAAATAGGTAATATTAAGTGCCCACACACGGCTGGATCTTGCTGCTGCCAAAGATAACGTAGAACGTGTTGGTGCCGAAGTAGATGATCGACGTCAGGTAGAACACCTTCCGCCAGTTGTCAGGATCCGACTACAAACACACCATGGAACTGTCATTATCTGTCTGGAGCATGTAATCAATTAGTGAAGATAATTTCAAACACCGTTTGGATCATTAGTTACCTCAGTTAGTTACTAATGGCTATATAAATATTGTTTCCTAAATTCACACGATAATTAATTTTACATATTTCATCTTGACAACCTCGAAATCGTAATCAGGTGAGGTGGATTCTTGATTTTTGATTAAAATATAAAATGTATGTTGTAATCATTAGCAATTATCTTAACATTCCGTTATACAAAGCGTCCACAGTTATTCAGAGTTCGCTGTTAAGCAACTAAGGACGTCGAAAAAAACTAGGCTTTTCAGCCTAGTTTTTTCAGGAAACTTCTAGTTTCACCTGGTTTAAGAACCAGCGTTGACATTCGCGACACCAAGGGTATCACTATGCATGTTAAATTTCAGTACTTATGCCTACATGCCCCAAGATTTTACAAGTTCTGTAGATACCCTTCGAACAGATCAGATTGCGACAGCGATAAACGGTCTTTACTATAGCGTAGCTTTTGCATTCTGTAGGCCGCCGATGTAGCACCTGTAGCAGTATACCTCAGTGCAAAGTGAGACAGGTCTGGCTATACAAAGAAGATGTTGGTGAACCAACCTCGTCCGTCAGCAGAAATCCTGCAGCCAGGGGAGCGAAAATGGATAGCGCGTTCGCGCAGCCGTTGGTGATGCTGCTCATGGTGCCCGCGAAGTTCGGGGCTATGTCGAGTGTGGCCAGCTGGTGACAACATATTACAATGCATTTTAAAATATATATTTTTTAAATAAATCATAAGAGATCATAAGATATTTCAGACCCTCGAGGTTCCAAGATCGATCGATTTAGCGGGTATGCACTACTGGGCTCAGTTTGGTTCAAAGCGACAATCAATTATATTCATAAAAATACAAGTAAAAACTAGTTGATATAATGTCATAACAGTACTATTGCATGCAATAAATATGTCAATCACCATCTTTCTGTCAGAATAACAACACCGTTCCATTGGTCTCTCAATAGTTCACAATATTTCGATAATGGCTGTTTAATGGTTGACCAGTTGTCAAAAGAAAACGCAAAATCAGCGCTGGCGTCACGAAGTTCATTGAGGCAGCGGGCGCAGAGGTCGAATTAAAGGCGATATTCGATAAATATGGAAAAGATTATGTTGCTGACGAGGGCCGAAACTGCGTACCGGTGGAAGCTCCGCGCCTTCTGGGACAAATATAACACACAGTAGTTGATACTGATGAAAGCAATATTACCAATTGGCCAGCGTAGTGTCCAGCGTTTAGCGCCAACGCGAGCGTCAGCAGCGATACGGCGATGGTGACGTCAGCCGGCGCGTACGACAGCCCAATCAGGGCGATGGCGGGCCCGAACAAACCTGTTCACATTAAAAGAAACATTATTCTTAGCTGATCGGATCGGCTATAACTTTCACAGCTTAACTGGACGGTTTGTGGAATATCCTCAGAAGGTTTTTAGAGGGGATGGCATCACGCAATCGCGTCCCTGCCGCTTACTAGATTCTCCAAGGCGTTAGGATCGGATCGAGAGCGAAACAACCCGAGGGCGCTGGGGTTCACAGGGTCGTGGAAAAGAAACACGATGCTTACAACCTGACCTTGAGTTGAAGTCGGAGACTGGACAAGTAAACTTCTTCGGTCAATATCGTCTCTTACTCATAGAACTTTTTTAATAAGTATGATATGCTAAAAGATTTGGTAAGTATAAAGATTTTTTTAAATGTCACAGTCTGCTGGCTCAGTTTGTGACACGCCTGATGGAAAGTATCCATAATGCCAGTCAGTTTCAGTTCTTATATCTCTAAGAATCATCACAGATCAGGTCCATTTAAATTAGTACACAGCAATTGTAATGCTTGATGCTTTGCGGCAGAAATGGGCACTTTTTGGGGGTTAACGAGGTTAAAGTTGGGTTAAAGTTACTCGCGTCAGATATAAATACATTAAGTTCACATACCAATACTGTTAAAAATCTTTCTTGTGACGGTCACGCTGAGACATTTCTTCTCAATCACGAGATCCGCTACATATCCAACCGGAAAGCTCATGACGAAGAATGCTAAGTAAGGCAAGGCCGACATCAACCCATTCTGGAATACAAGTTGGATTAACGTGAGAGGGAAACTTTATTTTACTCAATCTGAGAGTAGATACGTAGGTACTTTACTATACAGCCATTTAATAAAACAGTAAGAATCAATCAAAACTTTTCAAAATGTCACAGCGATGAGGCCAAAAAAAATGTGAATAGTCAAACTTGATATCACGCAATCTGTGGGTATATAATCGTACGTAGGTAGGTACTTTATTATACAGCCATTTAATAAAACAATAAGAATCAATTGAAACTTTTCAAGATGTCACAGCGATAAGGCCAGGAAAAAATATGTGAATCAAATATGCATCGTTTAATGACAAAATTATAAAATAAAACGTTCAATTAATTACAAAAGATAATTTTCCAGGAAGTTGATTTGCAGATGAAGACACTTTTAAAATAAAAGATGCTAGATGTGGATGATGTCGTGTAGCTAGGGGCTTGCGACCGACCATGTATATCTGTATTACCTCTACAGACATTCTAATCTTATTGATGTAGCCTCATAAATCACACTTACCTCTTTTATATTAACTCCTTGCACCTGGCTCAAATACATCGGCATGAGGGTCATTAGCGTCCATATCCCCCAGTTCTGGCCACAGTTAGCCACTATCATTGAAATAAAAGCGATTGTAGTAAACATCTTCTTCCAAGGAGTCCTCAATTTCTGGAATATTAATTTCAATCGTGAATATCCAATCTGACAAATTTAATTGCAAAGGTGCGTTGAAATTTTGAATCGATGGTTTTATGAACTGTTGATATTGTTAAAAGTTGTTGTGATTTTGTATTAATGTTAAAATAACAATATCTTGTCATTTAAGTGTTCATCTGAATTCTTATACCAAAATAAAACACCACTCATTACAAATGTATTATAAGTAATTATAACAGACTTATCACAAAACTTCAAAGAATAAAAAAGCCAACTAACTTAAACTATTAAGCTGTGTCCCAAAAGGGGTTAAATTTATTCCATTACAGTAGGTATACGTAATTATTGCACTATCTATATCTTGCATAAAAATCGTTCCTTACGGAATTGTATAGACATTCAATGAGAATGTTCAACGTGTGATTTAGCGAATCAGATTATTCACTGACCTTGTGCCCACCAATTTGTCCTAAGGAGGTCTGAATGTAAAATCTCTCATTATCACTGATCCATCTCGAGGTTTGGGGCGAATCGGAGGCAAAGGTAATGAAGATGATGACAAACACACTCCCAATGATGGCGTTCACGTAGAATATGGCGGGCCAGCCCCACATGTTGATTATAAACCCTGAGATCATGTTCTGTAGAGCTATTCCCATTTGTGCTCCTAAAACATGTAAACGATTGAAAAGTCGGCAAACAACTAGAATAAGGCTTGTATACGTAATAGGGACACCGTAAGTGTTGTGTGTGGCGATAGTTGGGAAAGTAATTGACGGTTGATAAAGACTCTGCCGCGCAAACGGAGGCGCAACATTGCGACAGCAGTCAGCCCGTGACCACGGCCGGTGTAACTCGGTCGAAACCTCGGGTATAAAGAAGGTATGAAACTTTTCACTAATTAGTTTGCGTTAATCCCGTTTAAATTCTTTGTTAATGGGTCGCGAAACTTTAAAAGTGTAGGTACATGTAATCGATTTTTAATAGCATACTTGCCGCTTAAAAGATCTAAACAAAAGCTCTTATAACAACGGAAGCAAAATTTTATTAAAAACAAGATACTGACTACGCATTAGCTGATTGCGTTTAAAGGATTCAAGTGACGCAATAGACTTTTGCATGAGGTATATAGCTACTTTTCAACTGCAATGTTGAGTTAAAAGTATTCTTTTATAAAATGTTCAAATAATTTTTAACGCAAATTTTGTTGCGAACAAATTTGTGTAAACAACATTTGTTTTTTTAGTATTATTTTATTTGCTATGAACATGTGCTAACGAAGTTGTTGAAAAGATACACAAGCTTTCACATTCCATATATTATTGGCACGTTGACAGGATGCTTAGGATTTTACTGAGGACGTATGATTGAGACACCGTACGAGGGTTTCTAGAGGGAACGACATCACGCAATCGTGTCCCCGTTCCCTACTAGAACAACGCTAGAGTGCCTCTAAAGGCTAGGACCTCGACTCGGGTCGACCGGATCATGGATCGTCATAGGCCTCAGTAGCTGAGGGTTCCGGGTAAGGTGCGCTTCCATCTTCGGCATTATCGCTATGGGCTATAGTGGGCGGAGTAGACATGCCTGAGTAAATGAAACTGCCCAAACGGTTCTTCTCCTCCAGTGGCACCCACTTGGCGATTAGGTTATGGCAAGACGGCAGCAGAACACCTTGACCGATCCCTTGCAGAACTCGGCACGCGCAGACCAGCTTCCAGCCTCCCTGGTGCACAAACTTATATATATTCTTTGAAAATAGAAACAAAATAGAAAGTAAAGGGTAAATCATTAAAACAGTTTCAAATAAAATTATGAGAACAAATAAACAATATGTAATTAATGTACTAGTACCTATATATTTTTTTTTGTAAAAAAAATAATGCAACGAATAAAAGCAAAAAAAACCAAAATAATCCTTCATTATGTTGCATAATTATGTGTGTGCTGCAGCAGTGAAAAAGGTGATAAATAGTAGTGATAAATGGTTGACCCTTTGTCTTTCATGATTTTTTGTTCTCATAGGTTCAGTGGCACTTACTACGACTACATTTCAGAAATATAATATGTAATTTTTTTTAAATCCACAAATCCACTCTTATATGTAACACTTAAAAGATAAACAGTGGCTATAATATGTAATTGATTTTGATTTTAAATAGTCAGAAATGAAATGAATATTTACCTAACAACAGAAACAGAAAAGGCGTAAATTCTGATTGTCATGTGGATATCTGTATAATAAAGGTTGCCTGGAAGAGGAGATTGCTCGTTAGCAACAACGCCGCTTATTTTGTACTTTGTTTCACTATTATATTGTCTGTATCTGTCTTTTATTGTGCAAATAAAGTCCCGCCCGATCCTCTAAATGACACTACACATTTACAGAATACACTAAACATGCACACTAGTTTAGGTACAAGACACCGTACTCGTAGAACAAGGGTACGAAGAACTGGTTCACACGCGCTCTATACCAGGTGCAGACATGTACCTGGGCGCTTCTCTCCTCCTCCACGGCCTAGTCTACCCAAGCAGAGGTCCGAGCCTTTAGAGGCGCCCTCGGGTGGTTCCGCTCCCCGATCCGATCCGAACCCTTCGGAGAATCTAGTAGGGCACGGGGACGCGCACTAGTGCGCGATGCCGTTCCCTCTAGAAAACCTCCGAAGGTGAGTCATTTCACACGACTTGAAGGACCCTTTACGTTTCTCGCCGCCCACAAACAAGCCCGCTGAAGCTGAAAATGCCGTCTGAGGCAATCAGCAATCTCTCTCCAAAAAAAAATCAAATAAAGTTGACATTATTAAAGTCTCATGCAAAAGTGTACTCACATAGTAGGCACTAGTTGGTATGCCTAGAGATATGATGATATTGAAGACGACGCAGGCTAAGATGAGCACCTTACCGCCGAACCTGGCCGCCAGCTCTCCCGCGGGGAACTGGGTCACCAGGTACCCCCATATGAATGCCGATAGGATTGTACTCTGAGACTGGACGGACCAGTCAAAGGCCTTAAAGGAAGAAATATATATTTTTTATTTATTTCAAAGACAAACACAAAATACAAGTAATAACTAGGTAGAACGTTTTGTAGACTTTAAGCTTAGTGTCGTCTCAATTAGAGACTGCCACGGCATGCAACATATTTAAAAATGAAAATTGTAAGTGTAATTACGGAAAAGTGGAAATAAAAATTACAGTATATCTTCAGATATACTAAGACTCTACAGTATGTAAAAAAAAGATAATAGCCTATAACTGTCCCACTGCTGGGCAAAAAAAGCCTTAATCATTGAAATCAAGTCATTATCGCTACAATTGAAGGCTTAATCACCACGCTTGCCAAATGCGGGTTGCTGATCACACTTTAAAATACGCTTTGCCCGACCTGGGAATTGAACCTGGGACCTTCGGGTCCACTTGGTTTTTAAAGTGTAAAGTATGTGATATTATTAAAAAAAAAATCAAGCAAAAGGAATCCATGGCAACGAGATGGCGGATGCACTTGCCAGGGAGGGCTCGGAGACCCAGCTCATTGGTCCTGAGCCGTTCATGGCACTTGCACCAAGTACCATTAACAAGGCCTTAAAAGATTACATCGCAAACAGGCACAGCATCGAATGAAATGTAGCCGGGTATGAAACACTCCAAATCTTTCTAGGCGAAAACGCCTTAGGACGGAGTAAGTTCATATGCGGAGGCAGTAGAAGGCAGGCCCGACTAACCATCGGTGCCTTGACAGGGCACTATGCCACAAAACAAATGCTTCACAGAATGCATCTATCAACAAATAGCTTGTGTAGAGCATGTGGAGAGGAAACGGAGTCAATGCAGCACCTACTGTGTGAATGCGACTTTCTGGCTAGGAAAGAATGGGATTCCTGGGGTCGGCCTATCCGAAACCGGAGGACTTCAGGCTCTTCTCTCTAAAGACGTTGCCAAACTTATGGCATCTATTTTTACAGAGGAAGAAGAGTGAAAGGATGGGGTTGCACAAAAGATCCCGATGGGTCGATGTGTTACTGCGAGAGGGAAACCTCAGCAGGCCCCACTAAGATAAGATAAGATAAGATAAGATAATAAGTATAACGTATTAATATATTTAATTTCATCGACGTACTTTATTGATTGAAAAAGATAATCTTGTAAAAAGATACTGTTCCAGGTGACTTTGTTATTTTTTTCTATTAAAGACGTTTCATAATTCTGCATTTGGGAAACAATAACATGTTGTAAGTAAATAAATAGAGTATGCTGTATAATTTATATAGAAAACATGCATAAAGAAGCGAGCAAGTGTTCAGCGCTTTAAATTTTTTGACATTCGATGACATGAGATTGTTAAATGGTGGGTTGGCTTTTATTTTGTGCCTTTATGGCCCCCATTCACGGCCACTACACTCTATCACTCACAATTATTATAATAATAGTAATTATAATAACGATAGCATATTTGGCAGTGCACCTGACTCGGCATGTCATGGGGTGCGGGTTCGAATTCCGCTCGTGGACTTTTTCATCGCTTTGTCTTTTTTCTAATTGTAATTTGTTCGCAACAATATTTGAGTAAAATTATATGTAAAATAATCATATAGCTTGGCTAATTCTTAATCAACTCACATCCTCGTCTGCGGCGTCCGTCATGTCGATGAGGGCCATGCTCATGTTGACCCTGAACATGAAGCACATCACCATCGCCAGGAACAGCAGCAGCACCTGGATGTGGCGGAACCCTACGGCTTTCTCTGGAATTACACATTGCCCATATTGTTTTTTAAATTTGATGGTTTTAACACCTTTTAGGAATCTAATGGCGTTCACTTTTTATTTGATTTATTTCTATAGCCACCCAATGATGCGAAAACTTGTGATATTATGAATATTTTTAACAATTTATTTACAATTTTTTATTGTATTTATTTTATGCTTTAAAAGTATATCTCAATATAAGTAAAATTAAGAATATACAGCTGTTTAACTGTTTGTAAACGAATTATCGTTTTCTTACTCTAAACTTTTAACGTTTACTTTTTTATTTTGACCTTTTGTGACTATTATCCTTCACGTGGTAAAAAACTTTGTACTAGCTATAAGTTCTTGGGCTGATTGTTTTTAAGATCTCTTTCCGAGCAAGTTATTTTCAGGTGTTTTAAGAACTTTACGTGAAAAAAGAGATATCGTAAGCCACGACAGCATAGTTGGCAGTGCACCTGACCCGGCATGTCATGGGGTGCGGGTTCGAATCCCGCTCGCACTATAAAATTATAATAGGTATGTAAAATAATCATAAATTTTAAGTGATTAAATTAAAATTTATTATAAATAATTATAAATTGTAGTAGACAAATTAATAAAAAAGTATCACCGAGTTAAATGTAATGAAATAAGATTTAATAATAATACAGATCATTACTTACTTTCTAGCACATAAGATTTTTCTGTAACTGTCATTGTAATTCAATTATGTTTTTGACGTAGTTAAAAGCAAATTTTTATGTTCCTTCTACTGCGTTATGTAAGTGATGAGAGACAACCGACCAAACTAAAATGTTTCCAAAATATTTCGCAGATAAGATTCATCTCTCCATTGATAAAACATAATATCTTTAGTTTTAAGATTACAATCGAACATCGCACATCGCACCGCATTGTTATATCACGTTAGACTCAGATGCAATGCGATTCACAGTTCTAAGTCCACCATGGAAAATTTCAGATCACATTAAATCAGTAAATCTTATTGGTTTGAAAGAATTAGAATATTGAAGCACAATTACAATAAAAATAAATAATAAATAATTTATTTATTTTCTATAATTGTAATTTTAATTGTAATTTTTTCAGTGAACCTGTGGAAAATAAAATCTGAAGTTGTATTGTGAAAAATACGTGTTCAAAAACTCTTAAGTTTGTATATAATGTGTGTCAAAGTGTGTATTATAACGTTTACGTAAAAAAAACATAGTTTTTTTCTACCCTATGTACCCATTTTTTTCGACCGACTCATACAAGCATAGTAGCTCGATGGTTAACGCGCCCAGTCTGCGATTCGCAAAGGCCAGACATCGGATGGGTCACTAAATATTTATTATCTCGAACTTTTCCTTGCTTTGGAAGGCACGTGAAGCCGTTGGTCCGGCTGCACTTGCAGTCGTTAACAAACACCGCACTGGGCCCGCGTGGTGGTTTATGGCCCGTTCTCCCTAACCATCCCAGTGCTTCAGCAGTGGGGACATGAAATGGGCTGGTGATGATGATAATACAAGCATACGATTAGATAGTAAGCGGTCACTCCTTAAGTCATGGGTCTTCGGCCCCGAAGCCATATTTGTTACCTTTATGTCATACTTTTTAATAAATAAAGGATGCAGTAAAAGGGTAGCAGCCATACAGAGGGGTTCTGTGCGGGAACTCTATCTCTAGTTACACTATAAGGATAATAATATAGTGTATTGTATAGTAAATTATAATTACTTACAACGTGGAAGACCTAGACGGAGATGGCAGGATGAGTTTGACTCCCACTTGAGGAATTAGGACGAACTAGCTTAGGATAGAGATAGGTGGAAGGAGGGAGGGGAGGCCTTTGCCCTGCAGTGGGGAGGTAAGGGCTTATAATAATAATATTAATAGGTTTCCACGAGCAGGATTTGAACCTGCACCCTTCTGACATACCGGGTCAGGTGCTCTTCCAATTGAGCTATCGTGGTTCTAACCAGCCCGCCGAAATTATTCAACACTTTTTACTTTGAAAGCCAAAGGCACTTATTCAATGTCAACAACTACCGTCACTAACATCCGATCATAATATTTTTACAAATATTAAAGATCAGTTAAGAAGTAGGCAAGCTATTTATTTTTATAAATAAATCATTTTTTAAATAATTTCGGCGGGTAGTACTCTCTGTTTCATAAAATATATTACAAATAAGGTGACTTTACTTGACCATACCTATATTTAATGACACTTACAAATATTAAAGTACATACAAAGACTTACCCCAAACAGTGTTTGTTATTTAACAAACACTGTTAACCTATTTAGGTTGGTGCTCTGCAAGCTGTTCTAGATATTTTTTTTTTAAATGAAAACACTATCTTCAATATTTGTCATTGTTAATTTATTTAGAGACACCTTTTTTGGATATTCAAAGGGCCACTCAACAGAGTATAAACTGTTCATACATTTCAAAGCTTTTACATTAGCATTTCTTGAACTAACAGCTGCCATGACAATCATAATAATAATATAGGAGTACATTTGCTGCTCTCCGGAGAATATTCCATCGCGCACAAAAAAAATTGGTGACTCGTTTCTTTGTCGCACCTCCAAAGATGGAATAGTCTACCAGCACACGTTTACTCTCCTTCCTATGCCATGGGGTCCTTCAAACGAGGCGTGAAGAGACACCTAATTGTGGACCGGCAGAGTAAGAGTGACTGATACCGCGATGTCTTCGCATCTGGACTCCATTTCCACTTAACATTAGGTGGAATGGAGTCATTTGCCGTGCTAATTAAATAAAAATATAATATAAAAAACATTTATGTTAAAAAAACGTCTCCCTTTAACCGCAAACACGTCGGATAAAAGAAATTAACACTTGAAGTGTTATTAGAATCGGCTTCAAGACTCCTTATATTTATAGTATTTTTTCGCCGTTTTTTTATAATTAAATTAAATCTCATTTGGTTTTTCACGTACAGCCAGAAAATTATTTTTGTAAAGAGATAATGACGATCATGTTAAAACTGAACCAATACCACGTGAGTTAATATCTAAACTTATGTGACTATGACTGACGTCTTCACGCGAATTAACCCTTTATCCGTGACCATATACCGACGTATTATCCAATACAATTAATTCTTTTTATGAACACCACAACAACAATGTGACAAAACGTTGAATGTCACAAAGCAGTATTGCCCATGACTCCGTCGAAAACAACTGTATTGATAGTGGCCAGTGAGAAAATATATTATTATTGATAGTTAATCGTACCGGTGCGCGGAGGCATCATCGCCGCCCGACTGTGCGCGCGCATATTTTTGTAACTTTAAAAAAAAATGTGATCTTTACTTTTTTTCGTGTATCATTGTTTTTGTTGCTATTGCTAAATAATGGGTTCTGAAGAAGCGAGCTTCGCTGTAAGGCCGAGTAAGTTTTCCTTATTTCCTAAACATTGTTTGTTGTAAAGGGTAATTATGTCTTAATTGCTATACTTTGTAGTATTATTGATAACGAGAAGAACCTTTATCACGACAGACCTAATAAAGGGTTCGAAACGTCTCTGTTAAAAATAATATTAGTTAATTGCGAGTGAATTTGTAACCGGTGTTTCATTTTAAGAACAAATTGAATAAGCGTGCATAAAACATGACCATGCCCGGACATTACTCGTATGTACAGTTTATAGCAGGAGCAAAATGTTTATTAAGGTTCTCTTGAATTTACACCTAAAATACAATTAAAATTAACCCGCTGAAAGTAGTAAATAGCCTATAACTGTCCCACTGCTGGGCAAAGGCCTCCATCATTGAAATCAAGTCATAACCACAATTGATCGATATTGTCTTAATTACCACGCTTGCCAAATGCGGGTTGGTTACTTATTACAAACCCGGGCTATATCTACCTACATCGCAAAAATAAAAAATCAGCCATCGACCATCGTCAAACTATTAAATACTGAAATAAAATAAACTAAAATGAGACTGTCCACCTTACTACATATATACTAATATTATAAAGACGAAATCTTTGTATTTTTGTATGTATGTGTGTATGTTTGCAACGAATAAACTCAGAAACTACTGTACTGATTAAAAAAATTCTTTCACCATTAGAATGCCACATTAGCGCTAAGTAACATAGGCTATATAAAAAAGATAAAAAGAAATGCGGTACGAAGTCCGCCGGGTCAGCTAGTAAGATGTAAATAGTAAAATACACGATGTAGTACAAATGGCGGTCTTAACGCTTTAAAGCAATTTCTTTAATTCAACCATGTGTTGAGCTTGACAAAAGTAAGTAAGACATGACAGATTATAGTGTTTTCCGAATAAGTTACGTTTATTTATACGTATAAAATATACCTACTAAAGAAATATTGACTATTTTCAATTTTTAAAGATCGCAACCATATTGCTATTTACCAACCAACCAAATAAGCCCTCAGGACGACTTTGTCATTTTCTTAAACTTGACACTTTTCTAACTCGTCTCATTTTTAACTCGGCTCTTTCTTAGTTGGTTTCTTTTGCAAAGTTGACAATTTCATAACTCGTCTCATTTTTAACAACTATATAAAAATCAATTATATACTCGTAAAAACCAGAGTAACATAAAAAAAAACTGCAAAGAGAAAAAACTGAAAAGAAATAAACAAGCTCTACAATCCTAGAATTCAATTTGAGCAATGTTGAATGCAATGTGAAATATTTACTTGTCCGATACATATATTTAAATAATAAAATCTATAATAACATTGAATATTGATAGTAGTCGCAGGCGGGGACAATCACCAACCAAAGAGAGTGTGGATTTAATTGAGCTAGCCACGGCCGCCTGGTTGATGATTGTCCCCGTTCCCGGTCTAGCGTTTATTTTACACATCGATTTTAAGCTGACTCGGCGGACTTCGTACCGCATTTTTTTTTAATATAGCCTTTCATCATCATCATCAGCTCATTTTATGTCCCCACTGCTAGGGCACGAGCCTTCCCTACGGATGGATAGGGAGAACGGGCCATAAACCACCACGCGGGCCCAGTGCGGGTTAGTGGTTGTTAACGACTGCTAATGCAGCCGGGACCAACGGCTTTACATGCCTTCCGAAGCACGGAGGAGCTCGAGGTGATAAATTTTTGGTCACCCATCCAATAACCGGCCTTTGCGAAAGTTGCTTAATCTCAGCGCTCGCAGACCGGGCGCGTTAACCACTGCGCCATCGAGCTTTTCGATATAGCCTTTACTCAGCGCTAATGTAGCACTCTAATGGTAAAAGATTTTTTAAATCGGTCCAGTAGTTTTTGAGTTTAGTCGTTGAAAACATACATACAAAAATACAAAGCTTTCCTCTTTATAATATTAGTATAGATATTTTTACTGTTTTTGTTTCTTTAATATTAGACAACATCATACCTACATTGTTTTGGCCCCAAGGTAAGTAGCTAAAGTACTCATGTTTCGGAAATCAGAAAACCCGACACAATATCGAAAGGTTGTTTTCGATGTTGACCCTACCGGGAATCGAACCCGGAACCCGGTACCTAAGAGTTAGCGCCTCCCGAAGTCCTGCAGTAGCATAAAACCGTAGGTATTGTATTTTCATAAATTACCACCTATCCCCATGCCTCACGCACATCTCTCAATCTAATCTATCAATGAGCTGCAGTTTCCAAAGATTCTGCCGAAATGTAAAGTACAAAGATTTAGTCATATTTAAGTTTTAAGATTACTATGTTATCGCAATCAAACGCAACAGTAGATCTACTATTACGATATATTCAGAACTTCAACTTATCTGAGCCACGCATTTTTTTATTATTATTATTTCTTACGTAAGCACTTGGCCTTTACCTCACCCGATGTTAAGTGATGATAAGACCGATAAAGGAGCTCGATGGTGCAGTGGTTAACGCGCCCGGTCTGCGATTGCTAATGCTACTTTCACAAAGGCCGGTTATTGGATGGGTGACCAAAAATTTATCATCTCAACCAGCTTCGTGCTTTAGAAGGCAACTTAAAGCCGTTAGTCCCGCCTGCTATAGCAGTCGTTAACAACCACCAATCCGAACTGGGCCCGCGTGGTGATTTATGGCCCGTTCTCCCTATCCATCCATCGTGCCCCAGCCGTGAGGACATACTCGTATATTCAGCTGGTGATATTGATGATGAAGACCGAAGGTAGAAGCGCATCTCACCCGGAATAATCAACTACTGAGTAACTGGCTATCATAGTATCTCTGAATGTCAGAAAACAATAATACTACATTGGTGGACATTGATGGTATCGCGACATGTTTAGATAAAACGATGCTAACTAGCCATGCGAACTTAAAATAATCCCTCTACCAACTAAACTGAGAACAAACATTTACCGCTGGGAATCGAACGCGGGATCTTTGGGTCTGTGACCGCTGACCATTTATTCTTGTGTAATAATTTCTATTATATACCTATATACTTATGTGACAAACGTTTAAAAAATGTTAAAAATTTCACATTCAAATTGGTACCATTTACATACATTTAAGCAAATATTCATGTAAACAATGTTCAAAATTACTTAATGAAAAACTAATTTTATAGTATAACATGTTTTAATTCTACAAAAAACACAAATGTTGAAAAAGTTTCCACGAGCAGGATTTGAATCTGCACCCTTCTGATATACCGTCTTTGGCTTTCAAAGTAAAAAGTGTTGAATAATTTTGGCGGGCTGGTTAGAACCACGATAGCTCAATTGGAAGAGCACCTGACCCGGTATGTCAGAAGGGTGCAGGTTCAAATCCTGCTCGTGGAAATGTTTTCAACATTTGTGTTTTTGTTAATTGTTCGCAACAAAATTTGCATTTAAAATAATTTGAACATGTTTTAATTCTGTTGAACGTACAGTTTGTTTTGGAAGCGTCGGGAACATACTAGTAATAGGTCTATAAATATTGAAATATAATTTGGAGCTCCTGGGAATCAATGTACGGAGATCAGAGGTTTTGAAGAAATGTATTTGCATTCGCTTTTGGAGCCCTTACGAACGATTTTACAAAATAATATTAACATAGGTATAATTTTACTTTTGGAGCGCTTGGGAGCAAAATCTTGGAGCGGGCGGGACTAAGCCATGATAAAGGCCGTTTTTTTTAATCTACTTAGTTTTTACAATGTAGTTCATGATTATTTACATAAGATTTTACGTAAATATTGTTGCTAACAAATTACAATTTGAAAAAAGATAAAGTCGGGTCATGAGGTGCGGGTTCGAATCCCGCTCGTGGAATTTATTTAACACTTTGTCTTTTTTCAAAATGTAGTATTCGTTTTGTCTTTTTAAATGGTTCTTCAGTAAATAATGCCTTCTGATATTCATTTTGCTGTACACCTAAATAGAAACTAAGTTTGAAGCACTATGTTAAAGTCAATACAAACTGTATACCTACACGTAAAAATCAAAAAGAGTTTAATTTTAGATTTATTTACGCTCTCTTTTTCAACGTTGTATAAGTATATACAACAAACAAAATAAACATCTCATTGTTGATAAAAGAATGCAAACAATTTGTATTTACAAAACTTAAAAAAATATAAATTCAAAATTCAAAATTCAAAATCATTTATTCAGTTTAGGCTACAAGTAGCTCTTATGAATGTCACTATGCCATCGGTTCGTAAGTCTACTCTGGGCGGGAGATCTTGTACTGAGAAGAACCGGCAAGAAACTCAGCAAGTGTCCAGCTCTTTTCTCCCTTACAGCGTCAAAAATATTGGAAAATGCCCTATCATAGCAGGACACTTTCCATTACAATAAACACAAAAATATAGAAGACAACCACAACATGTAAAAAAAAAAAAAATAAACACAAAATAAAAAATCTACGCTAACAAATTTACATCAGGTAAAAGTTACAATTTCCACAATGTCATACAGTACCACTACAGTACTATCGTAGAAGTCAAAAATTGTTTAAGAAAAACAAAGTCAAATTATAGTGAAAAATACTAAAAATAAGATAAGTAAGCGTGAGCAGACCAGCCTCCACAGGCGGCACCCGTTCACGAGTATGACATATGAATCAGCCATCGCTTCGCTCAACCATATTTTAGGGAACGTAACGACCCGACGCACACGCCACCACCGTAGAGACAGTAAAGAGAGCATGACACACTCAAGATACTCTAAATAAAAAAAAACTTAGTGATCTATTTAACGCAACGCTGTTTGTTATCTGTAGGACACTGTTGATAAAGGCTATCATATCAGTATACAAATTATATAAATTAATTTTATTATGATGATTCTAGAGTATAATGTTGTTTTTATTATAACCAGGCTGTTTTATCATCTAAATATTCTTTGACTGTATAATAACCTTTTATGAGTAATAAAGATTTCACATGTTTTTTAAACTTATCTAAAGGTAAATCTAGTACAGTACTTGGTATTTTATTGTAATAGTGTATACCTTGCCCCAAGAAAGAACCAAGAACCTTTTGTAACCTGAACAGTGGCATTACAAGTTTTGTCTTATTTCTAGTATTGAAATTGTGTACGTCACCATGTTTAGTAAAGGAGTTGATATTGCAACGTACAAAAACTATACAATTATAAATATACTGAGATGCAACTGTCACGACACCAATCTCCCTAAAAAGATTTCTTAAGGAAGTTCGTGATCCTAGTTTATAGATTGTTCTTATTGCTCGTTTCTGTAGAATAAATATAGTTTCAATATCAGCCGCTGTTCCCCACAGTAGGACGCCATACGACATGACACTATGAAAATAACTAAAATAAACTGTTCTAGCAGTTTCAACGTCTGTTAACTGCCTAATTTTTCTAATGGCATAAGCAGCAGAACTGAGTTTACCGGCCAATTTCGATATATGAGGATTCCATTGAAGTTTTGAGTCAAGGGTTATGCCTAAAAAGACTGTAGAATCCACCAATTCTAATTGATCACCGTTTATTCTAATATCAATTGGTTCATTTCTGACATTTGGTAATATAAATTTAATACATTTTGTTTTCTTAGCGTTAAGCTGTAAATTATTAATAGTAAACCAACGGAGTACCTCCGAAAGAGCTTTATTTACATTTTCATAATTAGTCCTACACCTAGTTACATTAAAAATGAGTGAAGTATCATCTGCAAACAATACGATTTCACAGAAGTTCTCTACAAAGAATGGCAAGTCATTAACATAAATCAAGAATAGAAAAGGACCAAGAATCGACCCTTGTGGAACTCCCATTTTTACATTAGAACCAGATGATTTAGTACCATTTATATCGACAGTTTGTGTTCTAGAGCAAAGATATGACTGTATTAATTTTAGAGCAAAATCTTTAAGACCGTAATAATGTAGCTTCATCACCAGAGTCCGGTGCTCGACGCAATCGAAAGCCTTGGATAAGTCGCAAAAAACTCCAAGAGCGTTTTGAGACCTCTCCCAGGCATCAAATATATGTTTTATTAGAGCAACACCTGCATCAGTAGTAGTACGACCCTTAGTAAAGCCATATTGCTTACTATGTAAAAGGTTGTTTGTGTTAAAATATGTCATCAACTGTTCGAGTATAATTTTTTCATAGATTTTACTTAGCGCCGGTAATATTGAAATGGGCCGATAGTTACTGGGGTCTTCTTTGTTTCCTGATTTGAATAAAGGTATAACTTTACTAAACTTCATAAGGTCAGGAAAGATTCCTTTATCGACACAGTTATTAAAAATTTCAGCGAGATACGGTGCAATAAAATGAATAATATCCTTAATTGTTTTAACAGATATACCCCATAAATCACTCGTGTTTTTCATTCTAAGTGATTTGAATGTTTTAATAATATTAATTGAATCAGTGTATTTAAATTGAAAAAAAAGATTACATTTTGGTACATATTTTTTGAGTAAAGTTTGTGCAACTTCTGGTGATGAATCTAAATTTGACGTTGTTGTTACAGGTATATTTACAAAAAAATCATCAAAAATATTAGCAATTTGTGAGTCTGAATTAACTAAATTGTCATTTACTTTTAAAGTGAAAGTATTATCCCGTGGTTTAAATTTACCTGTTTCACGGTTTATAATGTCCCAAGTGGCTTTAATTTTATTGTTAGACTTTTTAATTTTTTCTTTAATGTAATTAGATTTTGCTACTATGCACACTTTCTTAAACATTTTCGAATAATTCTTTACATATTCCGTAAAATTAACATTTTGGTTATATTGTTTTAAACTATATAAATCATACAATTTATTTCTACTTTTATATATACCAGTCGTGGCCCAGTCACAGAACTTAAGTTTATGAGTAATTTTTATTGTTTTTGGTGTAAACACCTGGTTGTATTCGGTCTTGATTAAGTTAAAAAGATTACTATAAAGTACATCTGGATCCTCTTGTACAAAGGGTAATGCATTAATTTTACAAGCTATACTATTTTTGAAACACTCCACTCGCTCTTTTGTAACTGGTTTACAGTTCACTAGTTTTGGTTCATCCCTAATATCAAAATCATAGGTCACCTTCAAACCGCAATGGTCAGACGTAAGATTACTAATGAGTGACTTGGAAACAGGGTCATAGTCTGTAAAAATATTATCGAGACAAGTGGCAGAATGTGAAGTTATTCTAGTGGGTTCAAGAAATAAATTTAAAAGATTAAAACATTTAAATAAGGCAAGAAGACGAACACTCGTTGAAGTGTTTTCTAAAATATTTATATTAAAATCTCCACATACTAAAACAAATTTCTTTTTTAATTTTAATTTTCTAAGTACGTCTTCCATTACTGATTCAAAAATATCGAAATTGCCCGATGGGGGTCGGTATACACACACTATTACAAAACTATTGAACTCCACACACGATAGTTCAATGTTACGCTCCACTGATAGGTCTACAATATCGTTGCGATTTTTGTATTTAATATTGCTTTTTACTAATATTAGAGAACCGCCGTGAATAGCGGAGCTTCGCACGTACGCGCTTGCTTGTTGGAAATTATTCACATGGAACGATGTGTCATGACTTCTTAACCAATGCTCCGTTATACAAAATACATGAATTACCTGATTTTTTGCTAATAATTCTAATTCTAAGTCCTTGCCAGCCAAACCCTGAATATTTTGATGTACAATAGTAATGGATGTGGGCTTGGCTTTTGTCTTAGACCTCAGTTTAAATCTGAGGTTACCTTATTACTAGGTGTAAAAGTTGCATTAGTAGAACTACTAATGATTAAGTTATTATCATGAAAAGACTTAGTTATACCACCTATAACTGTATCATGTATATTAAAAGCTAACAAGATAGCTATCTGAGTCCTACATTTCTTAGAAAGATACATAGTATCTGACGTCAAAGTAAAGTTATTAATAAATTTATTAATATCGAAATATAAAATAGTGTCACTATGACGACAAATCAAATTAAATAGTAATAAATTTAAGTCATAAATGCGCTTATTTTGTTCCCAGGTTAAATTTGTACAATAGGGAAAAGCGCTAACTATTAACCTGCAATTCGTATCTGATTGCAGTTTTATCAAAATATTAAAATTATTTATAATGTCACGTTTCCTAGTATGTGAACTGTCACCACACAACACAATAACATTTGTGGAACTATTCAGTGAAACCTGTGATATGTTATTTACTATAGCATTAAATGATTGACCTGGGGTACAAATATTGGTCATTGAATGGTTAAGATTTGCATTCATAAGCAACCCTAAGCCCTGACCAAGTTTATCTGAATACATAACTGTTTTTCTTACTAATTTAGTTACATTAGGTTTATGAATTGTTTTAGGTTTATGAATTGTTTGAGGAGAGGCAGAGGTAGGACTGGGAACCAAAACAGACAAGTTTTGTGACTTTATCTGAATATTAGAGTTCAGCGATGAAGACTCTTTGTTTATGTTAATTTCATTATTAATTAATGAGTTGTACCGATCAGCATTGTACTTGCACAGATCTACTAACTCTGTGGCTGATTTGATATGTTCTTCAATCTGTTTTTGAGATAGTGAATATTTCTTGGTCATTATGTCAAGTGACTCGTGTAACTGTTGGATATCAGTTTGTAATTGTTTAGTGTCTATAATACAATTCTAAAATCAAATTCAAATCTATAATACAATTGCGTAGTTATTATTGCCGTTAAATATTGGATCTCCTCGCCAATTACTTATCTCGATAAGCATCCGATTAAGTAAACTCCCTAACCCAACATTGCTGCTATGATCAGATCAAACAGAGTTGCAATGGGTTGCAACTCGAATTGCAAATCTATCGCTTACACTCAGTAACTCAGTTAGTTCTTAGTTTTTTATTGATTTTATTCTTTTCTGTTTGTTGATAGCTCACTAATTTTTAAGCTCCAAATCGTATATAAATCTTATCTTTTCTTAGTGGGGCCTGCTGAGATTTCCCTCTTGCAGTAACACTTCGACCCATCGGGATCTTTTGTGCAACCCCGTCCTTTCACTCTTCTTCCTCTGTAAAGATAGATGCCATAAGTTTGGCCACGTCCTTAAGAGCGAAGAGCCTGTAGTCCTCTGGTTTCGGATAAGCCGACCCCAGGAGTCCCATTCTTTTCCTAGCCAGAGAGTCACAGTCACGCAGTAGGTGCTGCATTGACTCCGTTTCCTCTCCACATGCCCTACATAAGCTGTTTGTTGATAGATGCATTCTGTGGAGCATTAGTTTTGTGACATAGTGCCCTGTCAAGGCACCGATGGTTAATCGGGCCTGTCTCCTACTGCCTCCGCATATGAACTTACTCCGTCCTAAAGCGTTTTCACCTAGGAAGGATTTGGAGTGTTTCATACCCGGCTGCTCCTTCCATTCGATGCCGTGCCTGTTTTTAATGTAATCTTTTAAGGCCTTGTTGATGGTACTTGGTGCCAGTGCCACAAACGGCTCAGGACCAAAAAAAGCTGGGTCTCTGAGCCCTCCCTGGCAAGTGCATCCGCCATCTCGTTGCCGTGGATATCGTATATAAATAATATTAGTACCAGTCTACAGCCCTTAAACCGAAATCTGTCTGCGGGTGGGGGTCTGGAGACCTGTATTGTACCTACAATTTAATACCTACAATGTAAAGTACCTAATTTCCTTTTAGAAACTTATTTAAGGCCCCAGTTCCTCACAATTTGGGCTTTGACTAATGTTTTTTCAAATATAATTTAGGTTTAAGAGCCTCCACGGCCGCCGCACCGTGTTCCGTGGTATTATTTAATTATTTATAAGTAATGATCTTTCACTATATGATGTGTGCTAATTATTGAAATAATATTTAATACTAAATCACAGATAATAATAACGTAATAAATACATATATACTCTAGTCGTTATAAACTTATAAGTACTAAAACTGATATGTTTGTATTAAAAATAAATAAGGGTGGTATTCCACCCGTTATATATTCACGTGAAGACCTTAAAATCCACATAAAGACCAGCTGTCATCGATTTTGATTGCTGATTCTTACATTATAAGTACCTAAAAAATCAATTAATTGAAAAATATACTAAATTGATAATTTACTAGTTTCTGATTTATTCATTTGTATTCACCTGTCTACCTATCTGAATGCCAAATTTGAACTTTCTAGGTAATCTGGAACTGGCTTAGAGTTTTGATCTATCTAAAGATCAGTCAGTGATAAAAATGACGATTTTTGGACGTTAATGTTTAAATAACCGTTTGAGGTGTTTATGAAATTTGGAGCACATTATATATTTCGCAAGTCTCAATATATGAGCCAAATGTGACATGTTTATCTGAAATAGTTTTTAAGTTATGAGGGGGTCAAAAGTGGCTCCAAATGGTTCGTGTAATATTACACACGGTGCTGCACGCCAGTTCTGTTAACTTGAGCTTGGATTGACACGCGGTATTAATGTAAAGCTCCGTTTGACTAGAACCAATGGAGGCTGTTTCTACTTAGCAAAACATTGAAATTAAACCTTTTATACGAATCTTTTCTCTTTTTTTACATTCAGGTTAATTGCTTTGAAACTCGGCCTCAAAGGAGTTGTGAATTCGATTAATTTGTTTTTAAAAATCTTTTTCTTAAATATATATCACGGGTAAGCTCTTGGCCTTATCTCTTATCATCTCACCTGATGCTAAGTGATGATAAGGCCGGAGGTGGAAGCGCACTTCACCCGGAATAGATTGTGCAGGCGACGGGCTAGCCACCTATCACTACTTTCACAAGTTTCCTAGTAAACCATACTTTTTAGCTTAACGTGGTTGGAGTATTTCCCTGCTAATAGGATTCTGTGGATAACAGACGTAACGTTATGTATATTTTTTTAAATATTTTATAGGTAAGCACAGAGCTTTTATCACATCTGAGTTAAGTGGTGATAAGGCCAATGGTGGAAGCGCACTTCACCCGGGATCCTCAACTAGTGAGGCACTGGCTATCTTATCTCTAGTTGACGGAACACAAAAATGCTACAAACATTAAGGTTATGGCGACATATTTAAATAAGATTGTGGTAGCTAGCCAGGCGGACAAACAAGCCCTACAACCAACCAAACCGAGTACACAAATGTGTATCCCCGCTGGGAATCGAACCCGGGCCCTCTATGGGTGTAAACAAGTGGTCTTAACCACTAGACCACATAAGCGGTATAATGTAAATAATAAATATAAAATAATGTATGTGTACCTTCCAGAGGCATGTCTGGGCGTGCGGCACCTGCAGGCGCTGATGCTGTTCCTGGCGATGGTGCTGGCGTTCGGCATGCGCGTCAACATGAGCATGGCCATCGTCGCCATGACGGACCCCGACAACGAAAACGTAAGGCTGCGTCCAGGGTGAACGAGCGGTGACTAGGGCTGTGGCGCGCGCAGGCGGGGCGTGGCCCCAGTGCGTTGTAGCATTTAGGCCTATTTCAGGTGTTGCAAACCATGGGTGACGATTTCTTATTCTTACTAGACAGTCAGAAATGTTTTGATACACCCGCCAACCACGCGTTAGGCTGCTTGCTGCCTAGGTGTGGCCGCAACGGGCGATAGGAACGATTGAAAACTTTGCGCGCTTTCTCGCTCAAGACTGTCGCCGTTTGATAGTCGCACCCGCCGAGCGCTAAGGCTGCGAGACGACACGACAACTTTCTTGCGACCGCGTGCCGCGTACATGTATTCAATAATACTAAAAAATTCAGTGATAAAACTAAATGCCTATCCGATCTAGCTAGGAATCGAACCTGGGTCTTCCGCAATACACTGACCATTATGCTACCGAGAAGGCTGACGTAAGCACTGAATTTTTCCACTGCTTTTTGATTTTTTTTGACCGTTTTTTAGCGGCAGAGTGCCATCTATCCAACGGTTATTACAACCGATGGCTATGCAGATTCATCTTTACAGATGAAATAACACAACGCTATAGTAAATTTTACTTTTTATTTTTAAGTGGTAATTGCTGCACTGAAGCCAAATTAAATATTTATAAAATACAATGCCTACCCGACCCAGCCAGGAATCGAACCTGGTTCTTCCGCAATCCGGGCGGCTCCACTGACCATTATGCTACCGGGAAGGCTGATGTAAGCACTGAGTTTTTCCACTGCTTTTTGTAAAATAATAATATAAAAAATTAACTCTTTTTAAGCTTCACCAGTTCGTTGTTATGTCCTCACTACTGGGCACGATCCTTCCCTATGGATGGATAGGGGGAACGGGCCATAAACCACCACGCGGACCCAGTGCGGATTTTGGTAATGCAGCTGGGACCAACGGTAGTCTTTAAACAAATTTTTATGTTCCTGAGCACGCAAACGAAAACGCGCGTTCCTGAGCCTGGAGCTACAGTTCTTGTACCTCTGCAGTCTGTATTTTTTAAACTGTCATTAGGTACTTTGATTATGTGACAAAAAAACTATGTTACAAAACATCATAACATAAGTCAAATAGCAAATTGACAATTAATAAAAATCAATCGATAGTGGTGAGTTTCCAATAGAGCTTGCTTTTTGTTAAATTTCTATGAGATTTCTGGATATGGGTATTTTTACAGACGAAGCCGTGGGCGGTCACTAGTGTCATACATAATTGTACGCAAGTGCGTTTGACATAGACCTTTGACAATCACACGGTGACATCTGGTTGAGTTGGGATGTGGTATAGACGTTCGTGCATAAATATTTTTTTTTAAATGGCGGATGTGCCGAGTACCTTCGTAGTGGTCGCCGGAAATTGCCACTTGTATAATATAAACAACGTTCTTGGAGATTTTTTGTATGGAAGGACTGTCGTATGTTTTTGAAAATATTATAAAATGCGCAAACTGATTAATTTACAATAAATGCAATTTGATCAGACCAATTTGATCCATAGACTTATTAGTAAATGTTAGTAACAATTGGGCTTAATCCTATGTTAGTGTTGTTAGCATTTTATGTTTATGTACTACTTCTTAAGCCCCGTTGCAATCTCTACCCAGTATCTTTGAATGGGGCAGTCCTTTCCGACAGCAATCATCTTAAGGATACTGTTGCCGCTCTTACGTAAACGCTGCAGTAGAGAAGCCGCTTTTTGCGCATTCTAGCATGAAACCCGTCTGTGCTAGAGTCAGCAAACATATTAGAAGTGCTACAGCGCCACGGTAGCCCCAACAGCATCCTGAAGGCGATATTGTATTGTACACGCAGGACGTTGTAGTCTCGCCGCGAATACGTCACCCACAGTCCACTCGCATAAAATGACTGGCAGAACGCTTTAAACAGAGTCACTTTTACGTCTGCAGTGCAGCGAATCTGCGGGCAAGCATATTAGCCCTCACCGCCAACGCCCTGCGTTCCCTCTCTATGTCATCATCATACCTTCGGTCTTCGTGACAACATGGCCTAGATATATAAACCTCGTCACCACTTTTAATACAACACAGTACAGTATTTTTTTTATTAGACAACAGAAAGCAAAAATTACCAAATTGAAACTCGAGGCATAAAATATTGGTGTTGTGGTTTGGTGACAAAATAACATATTTGGTCTGAAATTCAGTTAAAAGGTATTCATATATTTTTAGGCATTTAATAAAAATATAAATTGTATCCCTTTTATAATATTTTAGGAAACATAATTTGGTGATCATTTATCTGTTTTGGTAAGCGTTTCGATTTTTATTGGTAGTAAAATTGATAAATTTTTGGTAGGCGTCTAAACTCAAGCCTTTTCTATATAACTACAATCAAAATCTGCAAGTACTAGTAGACACTCGAAGGTGTTTCGATATGCGTTTAAAAAGTTTTGATTTTTATACTGATTTCATATTTTGAAACTTGACCAATCTTCAGTTACCTTTGCTGTTGACTGTACCATATCATGTCATATAGATTTTAAGAAATCACTGACAATATCTAATATAAAAAAGCACTCGTTTGATCATATGACTTGGTTTTATCCAGTTTATCATTATACGACATACTTAAAGAGCAAAATAAACACGTGCTGAATGAAATTGTTCTTACTTGCCGCTAATACGAATCCTCTCTGTAGCATTGCATAAGTCACGTTTTTCCTTTCATTACCAGCTCATTTAATGTCCCAACTGTTGGGGCACGAGCCTTCGCTATGGAAGGATAAGCCGGGCCATAGACCACCACGCGGGCCATAGCGGATTGGCGGTTGTTAACGACTGATAATGCAGCCGGGACTAACGGATTTTCTCAAGATGATTAATTTATGGTCACCCATTCGATGACCGGCCTTTGCGAAAGTTACTTAACCTTTGCAATCGCAAACCGGCCGGGGTATTTTTGTAATTCTTTTTTAAAATGGTAGTAAATTAGAGCACCTTCAATCATTAAACGGTTACTGAACTGCGAATGCTGGCATACAACACGCACATTAAGGGAAGACAAAGCATTGTTGTATAATGTCATGTTGTTTTTGACATGTAGTTACTTTATTGACGTTCACATGCGCACTTTATGATTATTTAAATTCAATAGAGCGTAATATTTCTTATTACATAATCATTGTACATCTTATCCTTATACAGATATTAATCAGGTTATTATCTTTTTATGCACAATAAAAATTGCGAAAAAATATTATGAGAGTATGAGTTGGAGATAAAATAGACAGCAGTTAACAGTTCCTACGGTGACCATTTTACACTACACACACAAACACACATTTAAAATAAAGTTATATTGTCCAAAACCTGTTGCATCTTTAAAATTGCAGAGATAGGAGGGCTTTAAACTACTATAAATGGTTGCGTTAATACGTGAATTTTCCCATTGCACGTTAGGTACCTATGTTAAAGTCCCCTAAGATTATCGTCTTACAGCTGAAATTAAGAACTTATCTCTGGTAAGAGATAGGCCTATCTTAGTTTAGTTACCTTGCAACTGCTGTTATTTTCCGATAATTAACAGAAATAACTAAGCAACAAAGCTCTAGTAGGCCTATCTCTTGCTGAGAGGATAGGTTATAAATTTCAGCTGTTAGAAGGGGAAGTTTTACTTATTATTGAATGCGGAAGATATGTCCAGCCCTGTCCCACTTCAGCCCGGCGGCCCTTCGAGTAACGTCAGCAATTTTCGTGCGAGAGCGCAGCTCTGTGTTTCGAACGCGGTCTTGTCGCTTTACTCCTAAAATGCTGCACTCTATCGCTCGCTGGCACATCCTGAGCCTGGACTTCGAAGCTACCGTCAATGATCAAGTCTGAGCACCATACGTCAGGATGAGGAGAATGCACATGTCCATTAGTTGAATTTAATTATATTTTAATATTCTTTCTAACCTAGATTCAGATTTTTGCAATACCCCTGCAGGGCAAAGGCAATACTGAAGACCACTATGTATGTAGAACATGATCCAAATTAATATTGTAATAATTATTTAAAAAAAAAACATTATTTATCTTGCAGTCTTTCGACTGGAGCAGTCAGCGTCAGAGCGTGATCCTGTCATCCTTCTTCTGGGGCTACGTGGTGCTGCAGGTGCCTGGTGGGGAGCTGTCGGCCAGGTACGGAAGCAAGCTGCTGTTCTCAGCCTCCATCGGCATCAACTCCGCTGTGTCGCTGCTCATACCCATCGCCGCTTACTATGTGAGTCTCATCAGCATATTAAAAGTAATGGCCTTCATTCACGGGCACTCCACGCCATCGCTTTACTACATCATCATCAGCTCACTTCTAAGTCCACACTGCTGGGGCACGAGCCTTCCCTATGGATAGATAGGGAGAACAGGCAACAAACCACCACGCGGGCCCAGTGCAGATTGATGGTTGTGAACGACTGCTTATGCAGCAGGGACCAACGGCTTAACGTGCCTTCCGAAGAACGGAGGAGCTTGAGATGACAAGTTTTTGGTCACCCATCAGATGACCGACTTTTGCGAAAGTTGCTTAACCTTAGCAATCGCAGACCGGGCTCGTTATCCACTGTGCCATCGAACTCCTCACTCCAATTTTTTTCATATGACTTCGTGGGTTACGTGGCATCGCTCTGAGCGTTAGATTTTTAAATATTCCAAAATCCATCTCTAATTTAGAGTGATGCACTCCATGCACGCGCGAATGAAGTGCCCGTGAATGGGGGCCTTAAGGCTCCGGTAAAGACCGCATACCATCCCGGTCTTGGGCAGTTTACGGCTAGCCATAATCGTGGCCCGGGCAAACCCCCTCAATTATAAGCGTGACCTGTATACCATATTCAGAAAATGGAGTATCCTTGACGGAACTATGTGAGTTACCAACTTATTCAGAAATTTACAGAATTTTTTTAAAGAAGTTGTTAAGAGTTCCATGCACCAAGCTGGTAAATCTGGTTAAATCTTGCTTAAAATGTTATTCTTTTATAAATATAATAAAAACACGAGTTGCTGGTTTGTTTATTATCGCCTTATTAATGAGACTCTTACAATAATGAACATGGTAAGAGCCCTCTTAATAATTATTTCAATGAAAGTGATTATGATTTCTGTAGTAGCTTACTTGATAGTATAATTTAAAAAGTTATAACGTAGCTTTTCACATAAAGCTAATAGCTAAAGAAGAATCTCACTGGCTTCCAGGGAGGTTGGCAGTGGGTGTGCGCGTGCCGGGTGCTGCAGGGGCTGTCACAAGGGATCCTGTTCCCGTCGATGCACAACATCATTGGGAAATGGATCCCGTTGGAGGAAAAGAGTCGACTCGGAACCTTTATATATTCTGGTCAGTCTGTTTCATTTTATTTAAGTATCTAGTTATTATGCAGTGAGTATTTAAATTATAGTATTTTATAGACTCATTTACATTTACCAGTCACCGATCCGATCCGAACCCTTCGGAGAATCTAGTAGGGCACGGGGACGCGCACTAGTGCGCGATGCCGTTCCCTCTAGAAAACCTCCGAAAGTGATTCGTTTCACACGGCTTAAGGGACCCTTTACGTTCCTCGCTGCCCCCAAAAAAGCCCGGTGAAGCTAAAAATGCCGTCTGAGGCAATCAGCAAACTCTCAAAAAAAATTACAGTTTGTCACCTGTAAAACTAAATGATTTTACGCGATTTTTATATTATTTTTTTTTATTATTATTATTTTTTTTTTCGCTCTACAACTAACAAATATAATTATGTCTATATAAAAAACCTTATTGTAGATTTCGATAAAAAATCTATTTAATTTCAATCACAATTTAACAATGGTTGATATTGACCGATTTATCATAACTTAAGTACGATTAATAAAGTTTTATAAATTAGTTATGTTAGTCCATGGGTTAACAGAGGAGTTCTTCATCTGGTATATATTTATAGGGAAGACTCGTGCTTCAGCAGTGGGGACCTAAATATGAGTCGGTGATGATGATGACGATGATCCCGGTGTTGGTCTGTTCTTAATGGGTAGACCCCTTATGGGACACCCCCTTTCCTATAACCGCCACGTATCCTTGGGCGCGGCATTTATTCAGAAAGCGAAGGCAAAAAAAAAGGTTAACATCAATCAAACCCATTTCCAGGTGGCCAGCTAGGCACAGCTCTACAGCTGATCGCGTCGGGCTTAATCGCGGACCAGTGGGGCTGGCCGGCCATCTTCTACATGAACGGGTCTCTGGGCGCGCTGTGGACGGCGCTGTACGTGTTCGTGGGCTCCGCGTCGCCCAAGACCTCCACCTCTATCAGCGTTGAGGAGAAGCTGTATATTGAGACGTCGCTCGGCCAAATCAGTGTGCAAAAGGTATGGCTACTAGAATATGCTGATTAGCTATAATTGTAAAAAAAATATGTAAATTTTGATTGATCATAATCATGAAGTACATAATCATGATTACCAGGATTTCAAAAAATCCACACTATGACGACACTTATGTACGTGCGCGTAAAAGGTATTTCTATTAGGTTACTTTTTAAAGAAGCTAGTCGACGATTCTAATTATTAATGTTAAAATGCGAATATATAACTTCAATGTAATTTAAATATAAAGTAGGTTGTGTTAATTCCAGCAAAAAAAACAAAAAAAGCACGGCAAATGACTACTCCACCTGATGTAAAGTGGAAAAGGAGTCCAGACGCGAAGACAACTGGTAAAGCGTGAAAAATAACGCAGCATCAACGTAGTATCAGCACCACGCTCGCAAATATATGCACATTCACAAAATTAACACCACATTTTAATTTGCATTTTTGCATGTCATCGAAACCGCTAAATAATGCCAGATTATATGAATTATTAACACGATAATTGCAGAAACTGAAGACGCCGTGGAAGTCAATTTTCACTTCAATTCCCTTCATCTCACTGATCATCGTGCACTGCGGCCAGGCCTGGGGCTTCTGGACGCTCATGATGGAGATGCCCTCGTACATGAAGCAGGTGCTCGGAGTGGACATCAAGGGGGTAAGGATACATCGCAGTTAAATCATCATCATTCATTCATCAGCTTGCCTTGTCCCCAAACTCATTTCAGGTTCTGCGTTACGTCTCCCTCCCTCTTCAATTCTCCTTAATTTTTATTGCGGAGAAGTTATTTGCGGTGGTTTACTAGCCAGTTCTTACCCTATATTTAAAACTGTTCCAGGTGCATTAAAATGTTAATGTTTGTCTAATTTTCCAGAATGGTATATTGTCTGCGCTGCCTTACCTGGCCATGTATTTGATGAGCTTCCCACTCGGATTCATGGCAGACTACACACTGAAGAAAAAGTGGATCAGCATAACCGCCTGTCGGAAGATATCAAACTCCATTGGTGAGTGAGCTGTACCTTGGAAATTGAGAGATCAGAATTTTATCACGTCTTTGTCGGACTACCAAAAAAGGGCATGCTCTTCCAGTACGCGTATTCCTTCATACAACATTAGGTCCTTTAAACAAATTGTGAAAAACAACGGAGGTCGTGAGGAACAACTTTACTTCAGTTGAGTTATTTACCAACCCTTTCAGATATAAAAGCAATAATTCTATCTTACATATTTTCGTGGATTGTCGGCAATAAGTATTAAATACACCAAGAAATCAAATAAAACACCAAAGTTCACTGAAGATGTCATATATTCTTAAGACCGACTGACAGGGTGAGAATAACATTTCCTAACCACGAAAGACGTTGGTTTTTACAGGCCAGTTTGGGCCAGCGCTGGCGCTGATCGGGCTGTCGTACGCGCCCGCCGACGTCACCATCAACGTCGCTATCCTCACCGTTGTGGTGGGGCTCAGCGCTGGACTCTACACTGGATATATGGTACGATGAAATTAAAAAAAAGGTATATATCGGGTCGCCTAATATTTTGTTCTTCTAATTGGCAATGGCACACAAACGGTTAGCCTAAATTTTTTTCGCATAATTTCACTCTTAATAATCGTTTTTGGTCTAATTTCACTTCGCCTAACTTTTTATCGCCATATTGTTATTTACCAAATGCGACATTTGCCGGAACAATTCGTAATCCCTAAAGTTTGCAATTACTAAATATGAATACGCACAAAATTAAAAATCACAAAGTACAAAACGCCTACTCATTTTAATAAGGCAAAGTAACTTGAATTTAATTATTAATATTTATTAATATTAAAGTAGCATGAAAGCAGGCATACAGCATGCAAGCAGGCATGCAGCATGCAAGCAGGCATGCAGCATGCAAGCAGGCATGCAGTTTGCAAGCAAACTTAGAGCATGCAAGCAGCCATGCAGCAGCCATGCAGCATGCAAGCAGCCATGCAGCAGCCATGCAGCATGCAAGCAGGCATGCAGCTGCAAGCAAGCATGCAAGATGGTTTTTGTCACGACTCCGGTGCTGCGGGTCTCCGGCGGTCCCACGCGAGCTTATCGTCGCAGATGGTTTTCGCTCCGCGCCTACGCGGGCTTTAATTACACTCTAGGGTAGGGCAGACAAGACTACGTATAGTCGGATTTGCAGCGATTCGCTTTTGTCAATTTATTTTTTCAATAAAATTGTTTTTGGCCTATAGAAGAATTGAAATTCCATGCTTTCATTCGGCGATTCGTTTGTTAGGCTGATAAATTATTAGCAGATTTAATATTAGATGTGCTAAAGTTAGAGCTTTTATATATTTAGCGAAATCGTCGTAATGCCAAAATAACGTTATGCCAAAATATTTTAGGGTATTTCACATTATAGACCTAAAATTAGGGCTTTCAATTCTTAGACCAAATTATAATGGTGGCAAAACAATTGTTAGGCAAAACAATAATTGTTCTTTTTAAGTTTAGGCCAATACGGTTTGGCCATGTACAATAGTACAGTACCATGGCAGTAGTACAGGCCATGTACAGTAGTAGGACTAAAATTTTTAGGCGAACCGAAGGGCACCCAAAAAAAAGTCATTGAAGTCATATATCAAATAGTTACACAATTTAGATATAACAGGTAACAATAGAAATGATAGTGTAGATTCACATTGCGCACTGTTATGCTATGCCAAAACTATGCCCTGCACTGTTATTCTGATGAACAATAGTGACATTATGGTACGAAAAAGGGCCTACAAAGGAATCCTGATAATTGAACCCTTGCGACCGCGGTGTAGGCGCGTGGCGTTATTATACCATACACCACACCGCTAATAAGCTTCTCGAAGCAACCAGTGCCTTAAGTTCCTAATTACCATAGAGTTTAAAACTTTATCACACCTACATCCTGCATGATAGCGATGTAGAAAAAGAATGTTCTTCGCAAGCGCATTAGGAGTGTGTACGTAAACAACCCTTGCGTGCCAGCCAATCGAGCGGCGCAAGATGGCCGACTGACGTTTCTTGTTTCGGCGCCAAAAACATACAAATTATTTTTGAAAAAATACTTTTTACTTCCCATGTCTTTGTTCATCACTTTATCTTTAAAGTATCTTTATCTTTATCACCTTAAAATTTACACAATAATCTTTCATCAATTATCTTACAACAGCATCTCTACATAGACAATCGTCGTCACCTTAATCTGCTTTGTAAGCCGTTCGGTTTTCTGTTGGCAGCTGGTCCACATCGACATGTCGCCGAACTTCGCGGGCACCATGATGGGCATCACCAACTGCATCGCCAACTGCATCTCCATCCTCGCCCCGCTGGCTGCCGGAGCTATTCTGACCGACCAGGTCAATATAATTTTTTACTCTTTACGGGTATCATATTATTGTAGTGATGACTTGATTTTGATGATGGAGGCCTTTGCCTAGCTGTGGGACTGTTATAGGCTATTTACTTACTTACTTACGGGTAGGCACTTGGCCTTCATCTCACGTGATGTTAAGTGATAATAAGGCCGAATCTGGAAAGGCATTTCAAACGGAATGATCATCTTTCACGAAAAATCAAGTGTCTGTATAACTTTGTTAAATAATTTTAATTTTAATTCTCTTTAGATAACCGGTTGCTTTATATAACGGGAATCTGTTAAAGCAGCCTTTACCCCATATTTTCCGTTTATTACAAACAAGGAATAGTTTCTCAACAATCTCGAGGTGTGCACGCACGGCAGCGCAGCGTCGTTCACGCGATTCGAAATGTTGACTTATTAAACGTGGCATAGCGTTAGCAAAGTTTCTTGTTTCCTAACACGATACAGACTATCGTGAGCACAATTAATCCGGATGTTACTAACATTTGATATACGGATCATTGACAAAATAAAATATTACACAAACGTTAGTAATGTCTGGGTTAAAAGTAGTTTCTACTTAGCCAATGAGTCGTACTGTTTAGTAACTGTTTAGTACTGTAACGGTTTACAGACACCGTAGTTACTTTTTGTGGAGCAAGATTTAAAGTTTCAAAAAAGAAAGAAAGAAATATTTTATTTTATTTATGTTATTGGCGGTGTGAATGCAATGAGCACCGTTCAACATTAGCAACAAGTAGTCGCAAAAAAGAAAAAAATAAATGAATGCTTAAATTTATGAATCAATACATTAATTAATGAATTAATGTATGAATAGACGAATGATTAAATGAATGTATAAATTAGTAATTTAATGAATAAATGAACAAGTAAATGAATTAATGTATGAATGAATGAATTAATTATTAATAAAATAAATGAAAGATGGATCATAACATCATAACATAAAATAACAGATAGATAGATAATACTTTTATTGCAACTCTTTAAAACAGAAACATGAACACAAATGTTACAATTTGGCGGTCTTATCGCTTTGAAGCGATTTGTTCCAGACAACCAGTCGGATGGAGAGAGCTTAATAAACTGTAAGATCAGAAGTGAAACTATTAAAACATACTAAAATAGTGCGTATTTTATAAAATAAGCAAAAATAATAATAACGATAAATATACTCGGCATATCATGGGGTGCGGGATCGAAACTCGCTCATGGAATTTTTTCAACACTTTGCCTTTTTTCAAATATTTATAACGCCTGTTTTCAGACTGACGCAAGCCAATGGAGGACGGTGTTTTACCTATCCTCTGCGATATACATCATATCTAACATAATCTTCGTGATCTTCGGATCCAGCGAGACACAGAAATGGAACACACCGGAAGATGCAGAAGAAACCGACAGCAAAGGTCCGAGATCTATTTAACCGAAAAAATGCAGCATGTACCTTGTTATACATGAACCTGGTTAATGCAGTCAGAGAGCTTTCATATTAATAGTATATGTTTACTTGGTTTTATTATTAAAAACATTTAGTGGCGCGATTGTATTAAAAATGCCATTACCGAGTATCTTCTCGGCACTTCTTAGTAATAACTATCTCTCAGTACTATTAATAACCAAGGGCTTAAAGACTTGTATAAGAGCTATTTTTTGAAGCCTTTACTAATAAATCATTTTTAGTATAGTTAAATCTGATGAAACATTTACTACATTAACTAAATATTCTCTATGATTGTTTCAGAAAACACAACAACTCAGAAAGTGGAAAAGGTGGTTTGAGGTGACGAAGCTAGATAGTCGATAGGTACCTACTATTGTAAGTTAAATTAAATTTACCTATCAAAAATACACAACTTTATTTGAAAAATAATCAGTACCAAAGTATTTGCTTTCCATACTTTGGAAGGTGCGCTTCCTAAATAATTAGTCATTTATGACTGTGATAAACCTGAAATTGCCACAAAATATAACTTAAATAATAACATATACATATATTTGTATGTATAGAATAAATAATAAATATCTACACTTTATTACAAAATCTTGATATTTGTTTATTTAATTATGTACTTAAGTAAAATTAAGTCGTGCATTTATGTCGTGCTTTTGAATGTAGCTAGTTTAAGTATAAATATTAGTACCTATTAATAACAAATATACCTCGTGTAAATCTGGTCTATCTATTTTTATGAGTAACATTCATGCTATCTTAAGAATATGCAAATAAATATGTTGTAAATAAAGCTGTTGCATTTTTACCTGTTAAGTCTAACATTTGTTATTTTATTTAAACTAAAAAATGGACGTCTCCCAAAATTTCACACAAAGAGTGTGAGTGAACTACGCAGCTATCTTCATATTCGTTGTAGTAATTCAAAGCACTGCGCAACCGCAATACGGACTAACTTCATGTTCGAGGAAGGGAGCAGCCCGCGACATTCCGCGACACATTTTGCTGACAACCTTTTTTAACCAACCTCAAAATGGAGGAGGTTGTACGAATATATTATACAAACATGTTTTTTAGACATCAAATTCAAACTCAAATTTTTATTGGCATATTTTTTTTTATTTTATTTATTATTTATATTATTCATTTTATAGTTAGTACATAGGTCGTCGTACATCAACTGCATAAGAAACAAACACTGTAAAGAATTTGTTATAAAACTACTATTTTCTTACAGTTAAAATAAATGATAAAAAGAAACAAATAATTCTTCAACTTTCTACAGCCCTTTTAAGACGAGTTGCAGAAAATCAAAATAAATAATATTTTAATTCGAGGACATTACCGAAACCTCCTAAAGCAGTATTATTGCAGTTGTGAGAGTGAGACGCTTGTAGCGACGTATATGCACGCCGCTTGATCAAACAACTGCAATAATGATGGTGATTGGTCCGACCGATTTCGGTTATGGCGACCACACCCTCTCCCAGTCTAAACGGCTGGCATAGCCGAACTTCTTAGTAAATCTACTGCTATAAGGGTTCATAGTAAGGCTCCTGACGCCATTCTAGAAGATAAACAAATGATGAATAAGCTTGAAACCACGGACCAAATATCTTGAATCGATCATAATGTCTAAGGCTATTGTATCGGCTGCAATGTCGATACAGCGATGGGAGCTGAAGGATTATGGAGCTGAGGAGGGGTGGATGATGATATATAGAACTTACTTTGTACTATTGGTCGTGGAGATGGAGCTCAGCTGGTAGAAGTCTCCTCTTCTTCTTCTTGGTAATGTATATTTTCAACTAAATCACTCGTCTCGTCTCGTCTCGCCTCGTCTTGTCTCGTCTCGTCTCGTTTCGTCTCGTCTCATCTCATCTCATCTCACCACACTTAACCAAACCTGGGAATTGAACCCAGGACCTATAGTAGCGGGACGAGCGTTTGCTACTCGGCCATCGAGGCCACTGAGGAGGGATAATATTGTTCGTGAATAAATAAACAATCATTTTAAAATATTTATTTTGGTAGTATGAACACGTTTTAGCTTTTCGTCCTACGTCTTTACACCTGAAAAGAAAAAAAGTTTCAAAAATCAGTAGATAAAAATTAAGGAAAAATTATCCATAGTAAACCGATTATAAAAATGTACGTTTAATTGTATTTGATATGTTAACATACGATTAGGGTATTATTATTACTTTGCAGGGCTCATTAATAATGTATACCATTACAACCTTGTTGTTGTATACCGAAAGAAATAAATTGGTAAACATAATGTAAATATGAACTATAGTAAATCATTAATTATCATACTAGTGCTATGTAGAACCTGTCTTCTAATAATATGTGACCAAACGATCTTCCTGAAGTGAAGTTTGAGTGGCTTGATTCGAAAATATAGCTTTACATGAACTGATGAAATATAATAATATTAATAAGGTAGTGAATCACGGTTAGTTTTTTTGTTTAGAGAGTTCACTTCACATTCACATGATACCATGTGAATGTGAAGTGGAATTTGAGGATCGAGCGGGTCTCACGGTCAGTGTTTTCGTCTTCAGGCTCGTTCCACGGCTGGATCTTGCTGCTTCCAAAGATAACGTAGAACGTGTTGGTGCCAAAGTAGATGATCGACGTCAGGTAGAACACTTTTCGCCAGTTGTCGGGATCCGACTACAAACACACCATGGAACTGTCATTATCTGTCTGTAGCATGTAATTAATATAAAGAAGATAATTTCAAACACCGCTTGGATCATTAGTTACCTCAGTTAGTTACTAATGTATATATTTATTTTCTTGATTTTTGATTAAAATATAAAATGTATCTTGTAATCATTAGCAATTATCTTAACATTTCGTTATACACAGCGTCCACAATTATTCAGAGTTCGCTGTTGAGCAACTAAGGATGTCGAACTGAATAGCCTAGTTTTTCAGGAAACTTCTAGTTTTACCTGGTTTAAAAACGAGCAAGGACATTCGCGACACCAAGGGTATCATTATGCATGTTCAATTTTAGTACTTATGCCTACATGCCCTGTAATTTTACAGGATCTGTAGGTACCCTTCCATACCACTTTGCGGCAGAAATAGGTGTTAGAGTGCCATCGCCACCCAGTCGGATTACGAGCGGAATACTACCCCCAGCAAGCATGAGGGTGAGCTATACCACAGAGGAAGTATTACCAGAGAGGTCACTCCACAAAAACACTTAACTAAATAGCGATTCTAGCAGCAACAAAATAAAGTTCAATTCAGATTGTGACAGCGACAAACTATCGCGTAGCTTTTGCATTCTGTAGGCCGCCGAAATACCTGCAGCGGTATACCTCAGTGTGGAGTGAGACAGGTCTGGCTATAAAGAGAACAGGTTGGTAAACCAACCTCGTCCGTCAGCAGAAATCCTGCAGCCAGGGGAGCGAAACTGGATAGCGAGTTCGCGCAGCCGTTGGCGATGCCGCTCATGGTGCCCGCGAAGTTCGGGGCTATGTCAATTGTGGCCAGCTGGTGACAACATATTACAATGCATTTTAAAAGATAATTTTTTTAAATAAATCATAAGATTCTTATGCTACTAAAAACATACAATTTTCTAGCTTTTAGGAGCTATTACTTTCCCTCTGCAGGGCAAAGGCATCTTTCACCCTATCCCGCTGTATCAGAGCCAGCCGCTCCCTTGTTTAAGAGTCTAGCTCATCTACCGCTTTCTCAATATTCCCCTATGCTACAATGTGTTACAGATATCAGTTTCAGATTACCCTGTTTAAGCAGGTATAATAAGCTGCATGATACATAGATGTGATTAATAAAATTTACATGCATTCTTTTTTTTAAATCATAATATACAATGATGACAATGTGGTCTAGTGGCTCGATTGATCTAGAGAGTATGCACTATTGGGCTCAGTTTGGTTCAAAGCGACAATCAAATATATTTATTCAAATAGTACAAGTCAAAACCAGTTGATATAATGTCAATATAGTACCATTGCATGCAATAAATATGTCAATCACCATCTTCCTGTTAGAATTAAAGGCACCGTTTCATTGGTCTCTCAAAAGTTCACAATATTTCGAAAATGGCTGTTAATGGTTGACCAGTTGTCAAAAGAAAAGGCAAAATCAGCACTGGCATCACAAAGTTCATTGAGGTGGCGCAGAGATCGAAGGAAGGGCGATATTCGATAAATATGCAAAATAATATGTTGCTGTCGAGGGCCGAAACTGCGTACCGGTGGAAGCTCCGCACCTTCTGGGACGAATATAACCCACAATATTACCATTTCCCCAGCGTAGTGGCCAGCGTTTAGCGCCAACGCGAGCGTAAGCAGCGATACGGCGATGGTGACGTCAGCCGGCGCGTACGATAGCCCAATCAGGGCGATAGCGGGCCCGAAGAATCCTGTTCACATTAAAAGAAACATTATTCTTAGCTGTTGATCGGCTATAACTTTCACAGTTTAACTGGACGTTTTGTGAAACATCCTCGGAGGGTTTCTAAAAGGGATAACATCACGCAATCGTGTCCCTGCTGCCTGCCGTCACAGTTTGCTGGCTCAGCTTGTGACACGCCTGATAGAATGTATCCATATGCCAGTCAGCTTCAACTCTTATATCTTTAAGAGTCATCACAGATCAGGTGCCATTCAAATTGGTACACTGCAATGTAATGCTTGATGCTTTGCGGCAGATATGGGCACCTACATTTAAAATTGTTAATTTCAGTTAAGCCTGTTATGAGAAAAGAGATATGCGTTTGATCTCCGGCACAGCACATAGGCATAAATTTCTCTTTATCCAATTTTTACTCCAGCTATAAATACATTAAGTTCACATACCAATAGTGTTAAAAATCTTTCTAGTAACGGTCAGGCTGAGCCATTTCTTCTCAATCACGAGATCCGCTACATATCCAACCGGAAAGCTCATGACGAACAATGCTAAGTAGGGCAAGGCCGACATCAACCCATTCTGTAATACAAGTTGGATTAAAGTGGGAGGGAAACTTTATTTTACTCAATCTGAGAGTAGATACGTAGGTACTTTACTATACAGCCATTTAATAAAACAGTAAGAATCAATCAAAACTTTTCAAAATGTCACAGCGATGAGGCAAAAAAAAATGTGAATAGTCAAACATGCATCGCTCAATAACAAAATCATAAAATAAAACGTTTACCAATTAATTACAGAAGATAATTTTCAAGCAAGTTGATTTCGGAATAAAGACACTTTAAAAAAAAAGGTACTAGATGTGGATTATGTCGCTAGCTAGGGGCTTGCGACTGATCATGTATATCTGTATCGCCACTACAGATATTCTAATCTTATTGATGTAGCCTCATAAATCAGACTTACCGATTTTATATTGACTCCTTGCACCTGGTTCAAATACATCGGCATGAGGGTCATTAGCGACCACATCCCCCAGTTCTGGCCACAGTTAGCCACTATTATTGAAATAAAAGCGATTGTAGTAAACATCTTCTTCCAAGGAGTCCTCAATTTCTGTAATATTAATTTCAATCGTGAATATCCAATCTGACAAATTTAATTGCAAAGGTGCGTTGAAATTTTAAATCGATGGTCTTATAAACTGTTGATATTGTAAAAAGTTGTTGTTATTTTGTACATATTGATGTTAAAACAACAATATCTTATCATTTAAGTGTTCAACTGAATTCTTAAACCAAAATAAAACACCACTCACTGCAAATGTATTATAGCGGACTTATCACAAAACTTCAAAAATTAAAAAGCCAACTAACTTAAACTATTAAGCTGTGTCCCAAAAGGGGTAAAAATTTTTTCCATATCGGTAACTATTGCACTATCTATATCTTGCATAAAAATCGTTCTTTAGTACGAAATTGTATAGACATTCTTCAATGAGAGTGTTCAGCGTGCGATTTACCGAATCAGATTATTCACTGACCTTATGCCCACCAATTTGTCCTAAGGAGGTCTGAATGTAAAACCTCTCATTATCACTGATCCATCTCGAGGTTTGAGGCGAATCGGAGGCAAAGGTAATGAAGATGATGGCCCACACACTCCCAATGATGGCGTTCACGTAGAATATGGCGGGCCAGCCCCACATGTTTATTATAAACCCTGAGATCATGTTCTGTAGAGCCATCCCTATTTGTGCTCCTAAAACATGTAAACAATTGAAAAGTCTGCAAACAACCAGAATAAGGCTTGTATACGTAATAGGGACACCGTAAGTGTTGTGTGTGGCGGTAGTTGGGAAAATAATGTGACGGTGGATTAAGACTCTGCCGCACAAACGGAGGCGCAACATCGCGACAGCAGTCAGTCCGTGACCACGGCCATTGTAACTTGTCGGAAAGTTGGGTATAAAGAAGGTATGAAACCTTTCACTAATTAGTTTGCGTTAATCCCTGTTTAAATTCTTTGTTATTGGAACGCGAAAGTTTAAAAGTGTACATGTAATCGATTATTAATAGCATACTTGCCCGGCAGCATCAAATATCTAAATGTTGATACGTAAATGCTATCACTCACGAACATGCAAATTTCTAATGGCAATAACTTTAAACGAAAGCCACCTGTTACGCATCTTTTTTGAACTACAAAAGCTCTTATAACAACTAAAGCAACATTTTATTAAATACAAGATACTGACTACGCATAGGCTGATGCATTTAAAGAATTTAAGTGACGCAATATTTTTCCATGAGGTATATAGCTACTTTTCAACTGAAATGTAACAGTTTTCTTTTATTTGCTATGAACATGTGCTAACAAAGTTGTTGCAAAGATACACAAGCTTTCACATTCCATAAATTATTGGCGTTACGTTAACGTTGACAGGGTTCTCAAGATTTTACTGAGGACGATGACCGAGACACCGTGCGAGGGTTTCTAGAGGGAACGGCATCACGCAATCGTATCCCAGTATCTTACTAGAACAATGCTAGAGTGCCTCTAAAGGCTAGGACCTCGGCTCGGGTCGACCGGATCATGGTTCATCATAGGCCTCAGTAGCTGAGGGTTCAGGGTGAAGTGCGCTTCCAGGTTTCCTATTGAAACGCATAACGTTTTTAGGCATAAACTGAAAATGCATAATGTTCATGGCCATAATCGTCACTTGCCATAAGTATTTATAGCATACCTTCATAACGCATATCATCATATGGCCATAATCACGGAAAGGCATAATTGCAATAATCATAATTAATAAAAGGCATAATTTAAATTTGCCATAACATTTAAAATGCATAATATTCAAAAAGTATACATTCGATAAGCATAAACTGACAAAAAAGAATAATACTTGTTTACAATTTTTTCAATTTTATCTCAATAGTATCTGCTTTTTTTTTTTCAAGTGATATAATGTTACGTATATTTTAAATTTAATGTAATGTTTTTTTTTCTTTAATTATTATTTAAATGTCGAATTTGGACAAACTGTGTACATTTGTTGGGGTTGCATCCCAGCTCAATATTTTTTATATTAATTGTTTTATGTAATTTTGGATGTGACCTGTTAATGTACCTAAGTAAATAAATAAAAAAAAAAAAAAAAAATTACCATATTTTCAAAAATAATTAATTAAAATATGATTAAATAATTTTAACGCAAATTTTGTTGCGAAACAAGGGTATTATACCCTATAACAAATATTTTGATTAGAAATTTGTTTTATTTACTACACCTTATAATGCATGCATGCAGCAAGCATGCAGCAAGCATGCAGCAAGCAAGCATGCAGCAAGCATCCGGCGGTCCCACGCGAGCTTATCGTCGCAGATAGTTTTTCGCTTTCCACTTGCTCCTCAGCTCGGGGGCCGCCTCGCCCCTCCGCGCTTACGCGCTTCTAAATTACACTAGGGGTAGGACAGACAAGACTACGTGGAGTCAGATTTGCAGCGATTCGTTTCTGTCACTTTTTAGGACAAGGTGAAATGAAGGCCAAGTACTTACCCCTAGGTAACAAAAAATGCAGGTGGGAAAAAGCGCCCTTGTAAATGTGTGTACCTGTTCCAAAGTTTATATAAACCGGTCTTCAAACTCTTGTACTAAGAGTAAGGTGACTTGGGCCTATGCTAGTGTATCATGTGAATGTATAATTGTGTAGTGGCACTTGAGGATGGGGCGGAGTACACATACCTACGTAAATGAAACTGCCCAAACGGTTCTTCTCTTCCAGTGGCACCCATTTGGCGATTAGGTTATGGCAAGACGGCGCCAGAACACCTTGACCGAGCCCTTGCAGAACTCGGCACGCGCAGACCAGCTTCCAGCCTCCCTGGTGCATTAAGTTTTTTAAATATTCTTTGAAAATAGATACAAAATAGAAAGTAAATGGTAAATCATTAAAACAGTTTCAAATATTATTATATATAAATATTGAAAGTATCGGATTTCGGGGCGCTGCTCTCTCACTTCTTAGTAGTTATCCTTATAACAGGAAACAAGAAGTAAAAATTAACAATTTTACTAGTACAAAAGAAAATGTATCGTTCGGGGTCCCGCAGGGCAGTGTCCTCGGCCCAAGGCTATTTTTGATATATATTAACAGTCTTTGTAACCTATGTAACGTTGGGGGGAGAATTGTGTCCTACGCGGACGATACCGCTATCATTTTTACTGCCAAGACCTGGACCAAGGTTAGGTTGGAGGCTGTGAGGGGCTTGGCTAGTGTTAGTGACTGGCTTAGTGATAATCTTCTCACTCTTAATACCCAAAAAACGAATTACGTATGTTTCGCTCCTTATATAAATTCACAGCCTTCACCTGATTTTGACATCAAAATTCATTCCTGTGGTACACCTTCATCAATCACTTGTAATTGCTCATCTATACAAAAAGTTAGCAGTGTTAAATACCTCGGAATTATTGTAGATCAGAGATTAAGCTGGTATCCACATTTAGAGCTTACTATAGGAAGGGTAAGGAAGGTCATGTGGATTTTCAAATCTTTGAGACACGCCATGAGTACTGAAATGCTAAACAAAATATATATTGCTCTAGCCCAATCAGTAATAACATACTGCATCCTGATATGGGGTGGTGCTGCCAAAACTTAGTTTATAGACTTAGAACGTGCACAAAGATCCTTGTTTAAAGTCATGTACCGTAAGCCTTTTAGATACTCAACCAAAACCCTTTATGATACATCTAATTTGCTCTCTGTTAGAAAGCTTTACATTCTTCAGATGACAATAAGCTACCACAAAACTTTACCTTTAGATATCACCAAACTTCAAAAAAGACGGTGCCATACTGTAGCTCTTTCATACCCTGCTCGTACTGTCTTTGCCACTCGGCAATTTATAGCTCAAGCTCCTTATGTGTATAACAAAATACATCGAACACTAAATATTTACCCCATGCAACTGTTTAAGTGTAGGAAGGTTTTAACTGAATGACTTTCAGCTCTTAGTTACGATGACGTTGAAGACATTTTGGTTAGAGTGACTTGATGGAGTTGAAACTAATTGTTTTTCACACAGACACTATATAAAGCAGTAGGTTTTAAATCATCCTGTGATATCCCCTCAGATACATCTTCATAATACACACGCTAATACATATACACCTCCCGCACACACTCGCACGCTTACCCCCAGACCCCCCCCCCCCCCCCCCCCACACACACACACACACAATCTCGCAAAGAACTTATGAAATCTTGTATCACTTATGTAAATCGAAACTGTTGTGTTTTTTGTAAAATAATAATGCAACGAATAAAAGCAATAAGATCAAAATAATCCTTCATTATGTTGCATGTGTGTGTGCTGCAGCAGTGTGAGAAAAAGATGATAAATGGTAGTGATAAATGGTTGACCCTTGTCTTTCATGAATTTTGGTTCTCATAGGTTCAGTGGCAAGTGCCACTACGACTACATTTCAGAAATATAATTTTTGAATCACTCTAAAATGTAACACTTAAAAGATAAACAGTGGCTATAATATGTAATTGATTTTGATTCTAAATGGTCAGAAATGAAATTAATATTAACATCAACAGAAACAGAAAAGGCGTATATTCTGATTGTCATGTGGATATCCGTATAATAAAGTTTGCCTTGAAAAGATTGCTCGTTAGCAACAACGCCGCTTATTTTGTACTTTGTCTCACTATTAATTTATTTGTATCTGTCTTTTTTTGTGCAAATAAAGTTGACATTATTAAAAAGTGTACTCACGTAGTAGGCACTAGTTGGCATGCCTAGAGTTATGATGATATTGCTGACGACGCCGACCAAGATGAGCACCTTGCCGCCGAACCTGGCCGCCAGCTCTCCCGCGGGAAACTGGGTCACCAGGTACCCCCATATGAATGCCGATTGGATTGTACTCTGAGACTGGACGGACCAGTCAAAGGCCTTGAAGAAAATATATTTATATTTTATTTCAAAGACAAACGCAAAATACAAGCAATGACTAGGTGGAACGTATTGTAGACTTAAGCTTAGTGTCGTCTCAATTAGAAACCGCCACGGCATGCAACATATTTAAAAATGAAAATTGTAAGTGTAATTACGGAAAGGTGGTAATAAAAAATTTAGTATATCTGAATATCGAGACTGTACATTATGTAAATAAAAGTTAGTAGTCTATAACTTTCCCATTGCTGGGCAAAGGCCTCAATCATTGAAATCAAGTCATCATCGCTACAATTGAAGGCCACCACGCTTGCCAAATGCGGGTTGGTGATCACACTTTGAAATACACTTTCCCCGACCTGGGAATTAAACCTATGACCTTCGGGATCGGGCCGAGCGCATTGCCATTAAGGCGTAAAGTATGTAATATTATTTAAAAAATAAAGCATCCTCAAGGTATCTTTGACCAATATTTAAGTCAGGTTATAGATCTGTAATAATTAAATTTCACTAGCAAATTCCGAGTGCACACACCACTCTCAATGATTTCCATAATAACTGGCGCATTATACATACAATGGAGCAGTCTGTCGATCTGCATACAAGCAAAAGGGATGAAAACAGTGCGTGATCCACTAGATTCTAGTCAAAAATTTGCAAGTTGCAAATAAATAAATAAAGTCTTATTTGACATATCTTGATACTTTTTATAGAAAACGTGCATAAAGAAGCGAGCGAGTGTTCAGCGCTTTAAATGTTTTTAACATTCGATGACATGAGATTGATAAATCGTGGGTGGGCTTTTATTTTGTGCCTTTATGGTAGGTATCTGGTATTTGTATCAAGTAGCAACTAAGATGTCATATGTTTATGTGAGACATGGTTGGATGACTGTTTGTCTTCGTCAGAAGTTTTCGATGACAGATATCGAGTTTTAAGGCGCGACCGCGATATAATATTTAAAAATACCTATAGTAAAGCTCACGGGGGTGGAGTGTTGATCGCTGTGTTAAAATCAATTGATACAGAACGCCTAGACATTCAGAAGACTTTGATTGAGGATGTGTGGGTTCGCATAAAGTTAACAATACAATAATCTATCTATGCACTGTATATATTCCATCGTACATTTCCAGCGAATTACTCAAAAACTTTTACCATTGAAAATGGTTATCAGATGCAAATCGCCTGAGACGTATTATTGGCCATAGCTCCGAGGATTTTAAGAGAATCGAGATGGAAATAGTACCAAAAGTTGAGAAATTTATTGAGACATGTGTGAGCGTTTGAATTTTAAAAATCAGCTAGAAACTTTTTTTGAAATTTTGAAAAATGTAAAGTTATTCGGGTTTTTTTGGGGTGTTTGTATACTAAATTGTAAATATTTCAAAAAAAAATAACCGACTTAAGAAAAAATGAAAAAAAGGGTCCTAGAGTATTAGTTTAGCTACAAAATAGCCAAAAATTTTTGAAAATCGGTTAATAATTGTAACCTGTATAAAAAGTGATGTAGCTTCTTTAATTATTATTGATCGATCGTCGTGGTAATGGTGTTAAAAAATGCAGATCCAGGCGAGAAGTGCATTCAAGTTGTAATTGTGTTATTTAAGGGGGTGCAGCGCGGAATTTTAAAATTTACGTGTTTTTAAGTCACTGGTGCTAGGCGCTGAATAGGTCTTATACATTAAAAGGACTAGTGTAGGTTAGCTTGATCCTTTCACAAGGTCGTGGTTGTCTTGGAATTTGAAACAAATACCCAGAAACTGCATAAACAATACGTAAAATAATGATATCTAAAAACTTATTTCTTTAGAAACTTTGTAAATATAGCACAAATGAAACAATGATCCGACATCAAAATGTTTGTATTGATATTCCGCAGGTCACTGTTGTCTTATTTTTCAATTAAAAAACATGAATATGAAAATATTAAGACTTTTCTTATTTTTTACCCAAACGCCTATGATTTTACGAAAATAAACATTGCTCTAATTAAATCACCAGCCTACTCTGTACAGATATTAGTGTGCGTGCGTATTCGTAGTCGTGCGCCGTTGTCACCCCACTGCCACGCGCCGCTCGCTTGCTATCATAAAGAAACTTGAAACTCGCAGTTTTGCGTCCGCGCTGCACCCCCTTAAATGTTTTTTTCGTAAATTGTTGAAATCATTTTCAATGCTCCGATTTTTGCGGGGACTGCGAAATCTGTAAATTTTTGATAAATGTTCCGAAATTCAAACTACAGAAATGATTATCATACTGGGTGATTTTAACATTCCTCACATCAATTGGCAATCATCCTCTGTCAGTCCTATCATTACACAAAATAATGAAAAATTTTCATACTTAAAAGATTTTATAGAAATTAATGGATTTAATCAGTTAAACAGTATTCAAAATCAGAGTGACAATATATTGGATCTCGTCCTAGATAATCAATCTCAAAAGGCTAATGTTATTTCTGCAGTGCCTATAAGTACTGTGGATGGATATCATCCTTGCCTAAGCCCAATTCAATTTGGTATTGAATTGGCCTTACTGTCTCTTCTTAAAGACAATATTTACAAGTTACCTAAACCCCTCCGGTCTTTATTAGGAACTGTGCTTCAGCATTAGTTACACCTTTAACTATGTTATTTAACAAATCTTTGAATGTGGGGATCTTCCCAGAATCGTTCAAAATAGCTAAAATTACTCCCATTTTTAAGTCAGGTGATAAAAAATTCGTTACTAATTATCGTCCTATTAGTATTCTAATTTGTTTTGCGAAAATCTTCGAAAGTCTACTGTACAGTCATCTCTATAATCACTATAAGCACGTGTTTAGTGATAGACAACATGGTTTTATCAGTGGCAGATCGACAAATTCAAATTTAATTTCTTACGTTAATTACATTTCTAAATCATTTAACAAAAAATGCCAAGTTGACACTATCTATACCGATTTCTCTAAAGCATTTGACCGTGTTAGTCTTTGGTATTCATGGCAGTCTTCATCGTTAGTTGGATTCTCATTTACTCAACCGAACACAACTGGTAGCATTATACGGATATGAATCACGTCCCTTTGTTTCAGCATCTGGTGTACCTCAGGGGTCAAATTTGGGACCTCTTCTGTTCCTTATCTTCGTAAATAATCTCTTGAAACCAATAACCTGTAACTGTTTAGCTTGTGCGGATGATAATTAAATTATTTAGCAGTATTTCATCCATTCAAGATTGCCTACATCTTCAAAAGAACATAGATATACTAAACTGTTGGTGTGAAAGTAATATGCTACATTTAAATAGCAAGAAATACCAGTACACAACCTTCACTAAAAATCAGCGTAGTGAAAAATACCTGTATCGTTTGGACAAGACTATACTAGAGCAGGTATCAGTTGTGAGGGATTTGGGTGTCTGGTTCGATAGTAAGTTAACTTTTAAGTTCTGCCAACAAGTTCGCCTTCTTTAGCTTACCAGCCGCTAGAGAAGGCGAACTTGTTGGCAGAACTTTTCGCGGCTAATTCGCGCGTTGACGATTGTGGCGCCGCTCCACCTATTATAGCACATTGTGGGGCCACCATACCTGATATTCGTATCAGGCAGTGTGATGTACGTGCCGTGCTGCGGTCGCTCGACGTGCGGAAGGCTAGCGGGCCGGATGGTGTTCCGGCAATTGTGCTGCTCAGATGCGCGGCTGAGTTGTCTCCAGTGTTGACACGATTGTTTAGGGAGTCTTACGATGCCGGTATTGTGCCGGTGTCTTGGAAGGAAGCGAACATACAACCCATCCCCAAAAAAGGGGATCGCTCGGATCCAGCCAACTATCGACCCATCGCTGTAACTTCTGTGCTGTGCAAGGTGTTTGAGCGGATAATTAACTCTCAGCTCATTCACTACCTAGAGGATCACTCGCTGCTCCATGATCACCAGTACGGGTTCAGACCCAAGCGATCAACGGGTGACCTTCTAGCGTACGTAACTCACGCATGGGGTGAAGCGATGGACAAGCATGGCGAATCTCTGGCAGTTAGCCTTGATATAGCCAAAGCTTTCGATAGAGTGTGGCATCGTTCCCTTCTTTCCAAGTTGCCGGCCTTCGGTGTGCCGCCCCGTTTGTGCGCCTGGGTTGCAGACTTTCTAGAAGAGCGGAGGATTCGTGTCCTTTGTGAGGGTAGTTCCTCCGCGCTCTTCAAAGTCAATGCCGGAGTGCCGCAGGGTTCTGTGCTCTCACCTACTCTATTTCTTCTGCATATCAATGACATGCTGTCCTTGGGCAATATTCATTGTTATGCGGATGACAGTACGGTGCATGAGCGGTACTTGGGACATCCTGCGGCAAATCAAGCCGATATCGTGGTGAAAAGGCAAGAACTGGTTGCCAAACTGAACCTGGCTCTCGATCGTGTCTTTAAGTGGGGATCTGAAAACCTGGTCGAGTTTAATGCCAGCAAAACTCAGGTTTGTGCATTTTCGTCCAAGCTAACTCCCTTCCTTACTCCTCCCTCTCTTCAGAACTCTCCGTTATCCATTTCGATAGACCTCAGCATTCTTGGCATGGACATCGGCCAGGAACTGAACCCAAAATGCTACATCGAGAGTGTTATTTTAACTGCCTCCCGTAAGTTGAGTATTCTCAATAAGGTGATGCGGTTTTTCACTCCCGAGCAGCGCTGTTTGCTGTACAAGACTCAGGTGCGATCGAGTATGGAGTATTGTTCCCATCTATGGGACGGCTCCGCTAAATACCTCCTCGATGCACTTGACAGACTGCAAAGGCGAGCGGTACGCATTATTGAAGATGCTGAGGTTACAGCCTCGCTAGAGGACCTCCAGCTGAGAAGAGACATTGCCTCTCTCAGTGTCTTCTACCGGAATTACTACGGTGAGTGTTCTGAAGAACTTTTTGATCTGATCCCGCCTTCTCCTTTCCTCTCCCGGACTACACGTGCTGGTCTTAGGAACCACCATCATACTGTACAGACAATCAATACTCGTACCAAAAAATTTGGCAAGTCGTTCCTCTGTAAGACCATTCGGCTTTGGAATTCTTTGCCGGCGCATGTGTTTCCCAGCTCCTATAGTCCCAGGTCTTTTAAGCGGGGCGTGAAACGGCATTTATGCAGGCCGTCATGAATGGGTGCGCTTGTTAACGTGCGTGTTCCACGATGAGGAGCGCTCTCATTATTTTGGACTGCATCGGCTGCTTACCATCAGGCAGGATGTGGTCACTATGACGTGTCAATATAAAAAAAAAAAAAAAAGTTTCACTTTGACGAGATAACTAGCAAGGCTAAGCGGTTGCTGGGATTGCTGGGATTTGGGAAAGTATCCACATTAGTTTTACTATATAAAATGCTTGTCCGCTCTCAACTTGAAAATTGTTCATCAGTTTGGAATCCAATATGCAAAGTGGATAGGGACAAAATAGAGTCAGTACAACGACGATTTCTACGTTTTCTCGCTGATAAAGCCGGGTTGAGGCGAACGTCGTCCTGAGTACGCTGAACGAATGATTAATTTTAACGTAAATAACCTTGAAACTAGGAGAAAAATTCAAGATTTATGTTTGCTGCATAAAATATCTAACGGTCTACTAAGTGAACAGCTACTAAGCTCTCTATACTTTAATGCACTCAGACGATCACTCAGAAACCCTCGGTTCTTCAGCGTTCCACCAATGAACAATAACGTGTCTTGAAATAACCCAGTCCTACGGATGTGTGAAACTTATGACAATCTCGATTTGGAACTTGATATATTTCATTAAAGTATTCAGAGTTTTAAGTGCTTACTACATTAGAGTGTTACACTCTGAGTCTATTTTAATGTTTATTATAAAAGACAATATATTAATGTGATGTGACCTCAGTAATAAATAACTGAACATTGTTTTGGATAATGTAATGTAAATAAAATTTAAATTTAAAATTAAAATTAAATGTAAATAAAATAAAATGGCCCCCATTCACGGGCACTCTATTAATAATAAATAACTTTGTTTGCATCTAACAAAAACACAGTACCTATACAGAAGGGGATCCAAGCAGAGTCCAGAATATACTCAAAAGGGTCTATGACTCAGTGATTACAGGTGACCCACACCCCTGTTATTCTGCCATAGTCTTACATTTATGCATGGTTCGACTATATCCTAAAATTTAAAATTATAGTAGGTGGCAGGTAAACAGTTGTAGACATTTCACAATTTTAATCGCCTCTATGGTCAACTAGTTAACACCACCGGTTTAGACCCAGAGGTCCCGGGTTCCATTTCCAGCGGGTGGCACATTATTGTGTCCTCGGTTTGGTTGGTGGAAGGGCTTGTTTGCTACCACCGACTTATTTAGATACGTCGCCAAAACATCAATGTTTGTAGCATTATTGTGTGCAGCTAGAGATAAGACAGCCAGTGCCTCAGTAGTTGAGGTTATCGGGTGAAGTGCGCTTCCTCCTTTGGCTTCCACCTTTGACGCCAGGTGAGATGAAGGCGAAGTGCTTTCCCGTAAGATATTTATCCGTGCGGTGACGGAGAAAGAATACAATTCACCGCCCCTCTCCTCCGGTGGGTGTCGTAAGAGGCGACTAACGGAATTTAGAGCTCCCATATGCTCCACTGCGTGGTAGGGCTTGCCCCGTCTGGTTAGTGACCACCGTACGCATGGTGTTAAACCCGTCAAGTGACCGCTTGTCGGTCGCGTTTCGGGATCAGCCAGCGTATAACCAGAGCTCGATTGAATGGTACTGCGATACATTTGGTCTGTGAAGGCTTCCGTCTAACCAGTGCCAGGAAGACCTTGTTAACCCGCCGACCAAAGAGACCCGTAGAAACGGCTGTCCCGCTGGCCGCCCGTGGCACAGTACAGAGGCCCAAGCGAGCCTAACCAGCTCGTGAGGCTGCCTCACCATGCCACGCATAATCTCGGGGTGGCCCGTCGTGCCGGTTGGTGACCGGAAGGTGGGGTCCCGGCGGCCATTCCCGGGGGGGTTCGGGGGCCCTTCCGTTCGGCGGGTTAATGATACTCAACTTTAGGCAGACCCCTGGTGAAACAGGCCGCTGCACTTTGACTATTTGCATCGCGGTAGCATTTCCTCGATTCACGCCTCCCTCTTTCTCTCCACCATGACAGCGCCTAAAACAAAAACTGGTACTACAGCGGTGCACACCCCCACCACAACCATACCGTTTGAGGTCGAGTTCGCTAACATCCGCGGACTCCATGCAAATTTCAATGCCGTCCACCACCATCTTGAGACGGCACGGCCAGCAATGTTGTTTTTGACGGAGACACAAATAATCTGTCCAGCTGACACCACCTACCTGCACTATCCCAGCTTTGTGCTTGAAGAATCCTTTAAAGCCAAAGCCGGAGTTTGCTTGTTTGTTCGGACAGACGTTTGCTGTCGCCGTCTGCGCTGTCTGGAGAACCCTTCCTTTTCCCTCCTTGTGGTACACGTCGACTTGGGTTCTCATAGCCGTGTCTACGTCTGCGTCTACCGATCACATAATGGCGACATGGAGACAACTCGACTTATAGAACACCTTAGTCGGGTGGCAGATGAAGCGCAGGAGCGGTTTCCTTCGGCGGAATTGGTGTTTTTGGGGGACTTCAATGCTCACCACGAGTTGTGGTTAAGTTCCTCCAAAACTGACCATGCTGGTAGAACTGCCCACGCATTCGCTCTCACGCACGACCTGACTCAACTGGTGAACCAGCCCACCAGGATCCCAGATATAGTCGGTCACGCGCCCTCTTTGCTGGACCTTCTGCTGACGAGTCGCCCAGCTGGTTACCGAGTGGAAGTTCAAGCTTCTTTAGGATCTTCGGACCACTGCTTGGTATCCAGCAAAGCGCCTTTGGCCCCGCTACCGCCTTCAGCGGTATCGAAACGCCAAATTTGGCACTACTCGTCGGCAGATTGGGATGGTATGCGGGACTATTTCGCATCCGTTCCTTGGGGGCAGCGCTGCTTCAGTGGGAAGGACCGGACAGCCAGTGCGACTGCAGTTGCTGATGAGATAGTGTTAGGTATGGAATACTATATTTCGCACTCCTATCTCGTCAGCAAAGGCCGGCGCAACCGATGGTTCAACCGTGAGTGTGCCAACGCTGTCGATAACAGGCAGGCGGCATACCGCGCTTGGATCAGAGGTAAAGCTCTTGGGGATCCCGAAACTCGCTCGCTGAAAGCAGCCTATAATAATGCCACCAAGTCTTGCAAAAGAGCCTACATTAGAGCGGATGCCCACCGCATTGCACGGGTCGGCCAAGAACTACTGACGCATCCTACGGGCAGCCGTAGCTACTGGCGTCTGGCCAAAGCCGTGCAATCAAATTTCTGCCAACCCTCGCTACCACCACTGAGATGTCCTGACGGGACTTTAGCTCACAAGCCGCAGGAGAAGGTCGATCTCCTGGCCAAACTCTTTGCAGCTAACTCCCGAATCGATGACTGCAATGCACAGCCACCTTCAATTCCTCACTGTGGCCACACAATGCCTGATTTTAAAATCAGGCAGTGTGATGTCCGTGCGGAGCTGCAGTCAATCGATGTCCAAAAAGCTAATGGCCCTGATGGCATCCCAGCAATAGTCCTGAAAATGTGTGCAGCGGAGTTGTCCCCCGTGTTAACGCGCCTTTACCGTCTCTCGCTCTCTTCTGGTTGTGTGCCGGAATCTTGGAGAGAAGCTAATGTGCAACCGGTCCCCAAAAAAGGAGATCGGTCAGACCCATCTAATTACCGCCCCATAGCCGTTACTTCAGTTTTGTGCAAAATCATGGAACGTATTTTAAATAAACAACTTGTACACTACCTGGAAGAACACTCCATAATTCATGATCGCCAATACGGGTTTCGGCCGAAACGATCAACGGGTGATCTTCTAGCGTACGTTGCACATCTCTGGGGTGAGGCTATTGACAAGCGTGGTGAGTCAATGGCTGCTAGCCTTGACATAGCCAAGGCTTTTGATCGGGTCTGGCACAAAGCTCTTCTCTCCAAGCTCCCGGCATACGGTCTGCCTGCTCAGTTCTGCAACTGGGTCGCTGGCTTCCTACATGAGCGGAGAATCCGTGTCCTGTCTGATGGATGCGCTTCGCGGTTCATGTCAGTGAACGCTGGTGTCCCTCAAGGTTCCGTTCTGTCCCCCACGCTGTTCCTTCTGCATATCAATGATATGCTTCCACTTGGAAATATTCATTGCTATGCAGATGATAGCACAGTGCATGGGGGATATAACGGTCACCCAGCGGCTGGGCGGGTCGAAACCGAAGTTAACCGAGTGAATCTTGTCATTGAGCTTGATCGGGTATTGGACCTCATATCTAAATGGGGCTCCAATAATCTTGTTGAGTTCAATGCCTAGAAAACACAGGTGTGTGCGTTCACGGCAAAAAAGTCACCATTCCTTCCCCTTCCAACTCTTCAGGGTACATCTCTAAGCCTGCAGAGCAGCATCAACATGCTCGGTATGACGATTCGCTGCGATCTGAACCAAAAGGACTACATCGA